>CM077438.1:19099652-19637152 GCA_039654765.1 Mylopharyngodon piceus
TCTTTTGTCCCAACTCCCACACATTTGATTGCCAGTGATATTAAATAAACTTACCACATCTAAAATTCCATACAGAGTGAAGCTCACATTGATGTTGGTGGGAGTTTTCGGGTTAATAACTGGCCTCACATCAGTTTTGCCAAAGATATTCTCCTTCAGGGCTACTAAAAGAGCATCTGTAGTCGGTTCGGAGCAGTTAATAGTCCCTGTAGGTTTCACTAATAGTGCTGTAAGAATAAATTAATATATTAAGCAAAATAACAAGAGGTAGTCATGAAAATCATTTTATGCAAATATGGGTTTTCAGTTCAGTGAAATAAGTAAAATATCAATTGAACATCTTTTTGTTTGAATTTGA
The DNA here is from genome assembly GCA_039654765.1 of Mylopharyngodon piceus. NCBI lineage: Eukaryota > Metazoa > Chordata > Actinopteri > Cypriniformes > Xenocyprididae > Mylopharyngodon > Mylopharyngodon piceus. The sequence continues at coordinate 19,100,011 of CM077438.1, forward strand.
GACCGAAAAGTGGAGAACAGTTTATAATAACTTTTTAGAACAGCATTACACAAACATCATTTTATTTAATGCTTCATATAATGCTTGGCAGTTCATCAACTGATCACTAAAATGTGTCACTTAACATTTATTATTTATTCAATTCCAAAATAAAAAATTCTCTCATCAAAATGAGCCGAGGGTTAGCAAATGATGACAGAATTTTCATTTTTTGGATGAACTTCCTTTAACTTCACGTATGATTAATGTATTTTCATAAATACAGTATTAAAATCTACACAAGCAACAACAGTAACCATTAAGCATTACATAATTTTGTTAATTACCTTGTTAATTAAAGCTTTTTAACTAATTTGATGTTGAAAATGATTTGATGTGAGAACAGCTTTATTATTATTATTAATGAAAATCTAATTTCTTCTTACACTGCATTAGGAGACAGTAGATAATGAGCTGGAATTGTGGAAGATTGGCTGTGAATTCAGCAGCCTGTAATGATGATATATTTAACAAGTAATGTTAATGAGTCAAGGAGTAGAATTTTATACTACAATGTACATATTACATGTTCATATATTATAACAAACACCCAAATGTGTAAACTGCTCCTGGAAATGATTACATATTAAATACATTAAAACTGTTCGTTCCATATGTAATGGCACCATAATGTACAGAAGATGAACTACAGTATATTATTAATTTCAATTGTATTAATCCTTTATCTTATAAACATGCTATTAACACAGTTTACATGCAGCAGACACATGAAATGTGCTTGCTTTACTATGAGGTAAAACACTGTTGAAAAAAACAATTCAGAAAAATATCAGAGATTTACATTAATGCTTTACTATTTTAAAAGTATGTCTTACCCATGATCTTGAGAGCAAAGCTACAGCCATCACCTTCCCAAGAATGTGAAAACAGTTGGCAATGAATATGCTATGAAATAAAATGTATTATTAAACCTACAGTTTCATGATGTCTGTGATTTAAATAGAGTGTCAAACTATGCACCAAAACTGATTTGCCTAGATATGTTTCTGTATCCCATAAGTCTGAGAAGTCAAAAATATGCAAAGCAAAACATATGCGGTGTAAATCCCACATTACAAATATGGTGGTTTCTGTGGTGCTTCCATATGAAGGGCAAAGTAAATAACTGATATCAGGAATTAAGAATTTATTTACAAATCTTATTAAAAACATAAATCAGTAATAATTAATAAAATTGTCTTTTTTTTTTTTTTAGACTGATCAACTAATCCCAACTGATCAACTGACCCCAGCACTACCAATGACGCCTTTGTGAATGGACAAACAAAGTACATAATCATAAAAAAATCCCCCCCCCCCCAAAAAAAAAAAAAAAATCAAAACATAAAGTCCATTATTTAAAGAAGCTTATACTACATATTAAAGGCCCACTAACACAAAGCTATCCATGATGATCATTAAAATTTTCATAATCTTCATATTGACAGGTCAGGAAGCAGGTCATAGAGACTCTTTCCCCTAGATACCATCATGTAGAGACTGTGTCTGTTCCCTAGGAACTAGGAAATGCAAAAAATCCCAAACAGAAAACATTCTGCATTTTTACATTTTTAATAAAATAATTGTTTAGTATGTTTTTAAAGCTATTTTAAATATGAGGACTCGTGAAATGTCCTCATATTTCATGTTTACGTCGTAATACCAGTGTAATACCCATGTCATTATACAAATTCATAAACCATGTATACAAGAACACACACACACAAACCCTCCCAGATATAATACAGATGAACAAATGATAAAGCTCGGTTTGCTGAATATTCAATCCGTTTCTTCAAAAGCACTTATTGCAAATGATAATATCACAGATTATAACCTTGTGCTGTGTTTGACAGAAACAAGAAAGCTAAAACAAGACGATTACATTACTTTAAATTAGTCCATCCCCCAAGATTACTGTTATAAACATGAGCATGTTACATGTTTATAACATGTTACATTAACATGTTATAAACATGTAACACTATCTATTGTAAGTGCAAATCCCATTAGAGATTTGTGCTGGCTACTGTATACAGGCCACCAGTGCACCATACAGACTTTATCAAGAAATTTGCTGATTTTCTATCGGAGTTAGTACTGGCTGCAGATGAAATCCTGATTGTTGGTGATTCTAATACCCATAATGAAAAAGACGCATTAGAATTGACATTTACAGACATTCTAAACTCTATTGGAGTTAGACGACACGTGTCAGGACCCACTCATTTTCGTAATCATACTTTAGATCTAATATTGTCACATGGAATCAGTGTTGATGCCGTTAAAATTCTGCAGCAGATCGATGACATCTCAGATCATTATCTAGTCTTGTGTATACTACATTTAGCCAAGGCTGCAAAACTGACTCCCTGTTACAAATATGGTAGAACTATCACCTCTACCACTATAGATTACAAATAATCTTCCTGATCAGTTTCATCTCCTCAGCATACCAGATAGCTTAGAAGAACTCGATGTTGCAACAGAAACTACTGACTCTCTCTTTTCCAGCACATTAGACATTAGACACAGTTGCTCATTTACATTTAAAGAAGATTAAGGAAAACAGTCCAACACCGTGCTATAACTAGCACATGTGGGCCCTTATGAGAGCAGCCAGAAAAATGGAGCGCAGCTGGAAGAAAACAAGAGTTTTTTTTTTTTTGTTTTTTTTTGTGGAAAGAAAGCATTATTGCATACAGAAAGTCCTTAATAACTGTTAGATCTGCTTATTTTTTGACTCTCTTAGAAGAAAACAAACACAACCCTAGGTATTTATTTGATACAGTGGCTAAATTAATGAGAAATAAAGCTTCAACATCTGACAGCTGTTACGTACAGAAGGGAGCGGAGACACTGGTAAGTGTAAACAGAGTTTATTGAATGACAACAGATCGTGCAGGCAGAGTGCAGGTGAGTTGAAACAGATGGATAAGTTGACTGGACGTGATACTGGATCTGATACTTGTCTTTGTTTTCCCAGGGAGCGTGGATGCAGATTGGCGTGGAGCAGACGAACACACTGAAACTCACAGGAGACGTGGAGACACAAGGAATCACAGAGAACGCTGGAGACAGGTAAGTAGTCGTTTAAAGGAGTCCTGAAGGTAAGCATAACAGGTCAGTATGCATTAACGAGACCGGACAGAGAGTGAGTGTTCAGGAGTGTGTTTTATGCTGCTGTGGTGATGAATGCTGATGAGTGTCAGGTGTGGCTGGTTAATACTCAGGAGAGGGAGTGTGTTGTGATTGGGTGAGCGTAGAGCCTGGCGTGTCTGTGACATTACCCCCCCCTCCACGGTCCGCTCCTGAGGACCGCGGACCCCGACGTCGTGGTGGTCGACCTCTGCCGCGAGGAGCTGGTCTGTTGGGATGTCTGGCATGGAAGTCATCAAGGAGACTTGGATCAAGGAACCTAGGAACCCATGATCGTTCTTCGGGACCGTATCCTTCCCAGTCCACCAAGTACTCTAGGAAACCACCACGACGCCGGGAGTCCAGGATGTCTTTGACTTGGTAGGCCACTCCGTCATCTACGATAAGTGGAGGAGGGGGATCTTCGTGTCACCAGGCTCTGTGGAGGGAAGAACAGAGGGATGGTGAGGCTTCAGAAGTGAAACGTGGAACACTGGGTGAATGCGATACTCAGGAGGGAGTTGCAGGTGATAGGTGACAGGGTTGAGTTGCCGGATGATGGTGAAGGGGCCAACGAATCTAGGACTCAGCTTCCTACAGGGCAGACGCATCTTGATGTCCCGGGTTGACAGCCAAACCTTCTGTCCTGGTTGGTAGTTGGGTGCGTGGGAACGTCGAAGGTCGGCTGTCAACCTGCGCCTGCGTAGGGCTCGTTGGAGTTGCAGATGCGCTGAGTCCCAGACCCTCTCGCTCTCCCGGAACCAGTAATCCACCGCCGGGACGTCTGATGGTTCCCCATCCCAGGGGAACAGTGGGGGCTGATAGCCGAGCACGCATTGAAACGGAGTAAGACCTGTGGTGGGCTGACGAAGAGAGTTCTGGGCGTACTCGGCCCAGCCCAGGAACTGGTTCCAGGAGTCCTGGTGGCCGTGACAGAAGGTACGTAGGAAACGGCCGATCTCCTGTATCTTCCTCTCCGTCTGCCCGTTCGTCTGAGGATGGTAGCCAGAGGAGAGGCTTATGGCCACACCTAGGAGTTTGAAGAAAGCCTTCCAGACTCGGGAGGTGAATTGTGATCCACGGTCAGATACAATATCTTCAGGTAATCCATAGTATCTAAACACATAGTTGAACAGTAACTCAGCGGTTTCCATCGCTGTGGGCAGTCCAGGCAGGGGAATTAGTCGACAGGACTTGGAGAACCGATCTACTATTACCAGTACGCAGGTACATCCGTTGGAGACTGGAAGGTCAGTGATAAAGTCCACTCCTAGGTGTGACCAAGGACGAGTGGGAATGGGCAGAGGTTGGAGTTTACCGGAGGGAAGATGGCGTGGACTTTTGGAGATGGCACATTCCCTGCACCCCTGTACGTACCTCCTGACGTCGGATGTCATATTTGGCTACCAGAAGCGCTGTTTTAACAGCGAGAGGGTCTCGTTGACCCCTGGGTGGCCAGTGCCCAGTGAAGTATGTGAAGAGTGAATCAAGGGGGTGCGTCGTGCTCGTGGAACATACTTCAATCCAGGGGGACAACCCGACGGGGTGTTGGCGGAGGCATTGGACTCAGGGAGCGTCTCTTCTGACCAGGAAATGGGACTAACGAAGAGTTTCTCGGGGATGATGGGCTCTGGATCATCGTTGCTTTCTTCAAGACTGTGAATGCGGGACAGGGCATCGGCTTTTACATTCTTTGATCCAGGACGATAAGAGATGGTAAAATTAAATCTCGTGAAAAACAGAGCCCATCTTGCTTGGCGGGGATTCAATCTCTTGGCATCCCGTAAATACCCCAGGTTCTTGACATTTGACTTGACATTTGATATTCAACAGTGCTTTGATCTGCCTGCATTGACACTATTCTTTAAGAGCTGCTGTGCAGCCAAATAATGTACCAGTTATCAATGTAAAGCTGCTTTGACACAATCTACATTGTAAAAAGCGCTATATAAATAAAGGTGACTTGACTTGACTGACTTATGGTCAGTCAGGACCACAAATGGATGTTTCGCTCCCTCAAGCCAATGCCTCCACTCCTCCAGGGCGAGCTTGATGGCGAGGAGTTCCCGGTTGTCGATGTCGTAATTTACCTCCGCCGGGTTGAGTTTCCGGGAGAAGAAAGCACATGGATGGAGTTTCCTGGGATTCCCCTGCTGCTGCGATAACACCGCTCCCACTCCGGTGGTTGAGGCGTCGACCTCGACGACGAAGGGGAGATCTGGGTCAGGGTGAGCCAGGAGGGGAGCGGTTGTGAACGCCGTCTTGAGGGCCTCAAAGGCTTGAGTGGCGGCTGGAGTCCAGGACAGAGACTTGGGCTTATTACGGAGGAGGTTGGTGAGTGGACTGGTGATGGAACTGTAGCCTTGAATGAAACGTCGATAGAAATTTGCAAACCCCAGGAATCTTTGTAATTCTTTTACAGATGTGGGAGTGGGCCATTCTTTTACTGCAGTAACCTTCCTCTCGTCCATGCGGACGCCACTGCGATCGATGTTATACCTGAGAAATTGCACTGAGGGCTGATGGAAAGTGCACTTCTCTGCCTTTAGGAAAAGGTGGTAGTCCCTCAGGCGTTGGAGGACCTCTGCAACGTGCTGGCGATGTTCGGGGGGGGGCGTTGACCAGTCCATACAGCATGACAAGATATTCATAATGGCCAGTAGGTGTCACAAAAGCTGTATTCCACTCGTCCCCCTCACGTATTCTGATGAGATTGTACGCGCTGCGGAGGTCCAACTTGGTGAACACAGTGGCGCCGCGTAGATGTTCCAGAGCTGATGGGACGAGAGGAAGGGGGTAACGGAACTTGATGGTGATTTGATTGAGAGCTCTATAATCGATGCAGGGCCGCAAGCCTCTGTCCTTCTTAGCCACGAAGAAAAAACTTGAAGCAGCAGGGGAAGTGGACGGTCGGATGTAGCCTTGTTTTAGAGCCTCGTCGATATACTGCTCCATGGCTTTCTCCTCCGGGATGGATAGGGAATATATTTTCCCCCTGGGCACTGGCTCACCTGGGATGAGGTCGATGGCACAGTCCCATGGCCGATGGGGAGGCAGCTTGGAGGCTTGTTTCGGACAGAAGACATCACTGAAGTGGGAATAACAGGCAGGAATGTCAGTAGAGCGGTTTTCAAGTGGACTCTCCACTGTAGTAGCACAGACTTGGATTTCTTTGGAACTTGGAGAACTGAAAACTGGGAACTCAGGAAAACAGTCTTGGAAACATTGGTTACCCCACTTCAGGATCTCTCCTGTCCTCCAGGAGATGGTGGGGTTGTGCTGCTCAAGCCATGGGCGCCCTAGAATCACGTCAGCTGTTGAATCCTCCAGAACCAGCAGCTGGATCTCCTCCATGTGGAGAACTCCAACTTGGAGAAGAAGTGGTCCCACGCTGTAACGTACTTTCCGCAAGGGTTTTCCAGTTACCGCGTGGATCTGGTAGATCTTCGGCGTGGGGGTTGTCTTGAGTTTAAGCTGGCGACAGAGGGCTCCGGAGATAAAGTTTCCAGCTGACCCAGAATCGAGGAGCGCACTGACTGGAAGACAGAAATCAGCAGCAGTAAGTTTTACAACAATTGTGAGTGGTTTCATCTTATTCATTGTGGGCAGAATGACACTCACCATAGGCCGAACTGGACGAGTGGGGCATTCAGAGATGTAATGCCCAGCACGGCCATAATACAAACAAAGGTTCTGGGTCAGCCTCCTCTGTCGCTCAGTCAACGAAAGATGGGAGTTTTCTACTTGCATGGAATCGTTGGCTGGTTCTGAGGAGCTGACGGATTCTGGCTGGCGGAGGTTGGGTGGAAATAACGACTGGTTCTGGTGCTCTTCGAGGCACAGCTGCATACGAGTGGTGAATCTGATGGATAACTGGATGAATTTCTCAAGCCCGATGGAATCCTCGTATGCAGCGAGATGCAACCACACACGTGGATCGAGGCCTTGACGGTAGGTGGTGATAAGGGCTTGCTCATTCCAGCCACTTGCAGCAGCTAGAGTACAAAACTGGAGGGCATAATCAGAAACGGTTAGTGAACCTTGTTTTAATTTACATAATCTCTCACCGATTGATGAATCCCAAGCGGGCCTTCCAAAAACTTCCTTGAAGTGGGAAATGAAACTCGACAAGGATAATACAACAGGATTTTTCTGATTCCAGAGAGGTTCAGCCCATCGAAGCGCTTTTCCATCGAGTTGAGAGATTATGAAAGCCACCTTTGCTTTATCATCCGGGTATAAGTGCGGTTGCATCTCCAGAACCAGCGTGCACTGCAAGAGAAATCCGTTGCAGTCCTCCGCCAGACCAGTGAAGGGCGCCGGTTTAGCCATGGGACTGGTGACTGCAGATGGTAAAGGAGATGCAGCGGTGAGTGTGCGTCGAAGTGCATCAACCAGGTCTTGAAGCGGGTCCGGAGTGCTCATGTTGTTCGTTCAGTCGGTTGAGGTCCGGTCTTCTGTTACGTACAGAAGGGAGCGGAGACACTGGTAAGTGTAAACAGAGTTTATTGAATGACAACAGAGCGTGCAGGTAGAGTGCAGGTGAGTTGAAACAGATGGATAAGTTGACTGGACGTGATACTGGATCTGATACTTGTCTTTGTTTTCCCAGGGAGCGTGGATGCAGATTGGCGTGGAGCAGACGAACACACTGAAACTCACAGGAGACGTGGAGACACAAGGAATCACAGAGAACGCTGGAGACAGGTAAGTAGTCGTTTAAAGGAGTCCTGAAGGTAAGCATAACAGGTCAGTATGCATTAACGAGACCGGACAGAGAGTGAGTGTTCAGGAGTGTGTTTTATGCTGCTGTGGTGATGAGTGCTGATGAGTGTCAGGTGTGGCTGGTTAATACTCAGGAGAGGGAGTGCGTTGTGATTGGATGAGTGTAGAGCCTGGCATGTCTGTGACAACAGCACAGCAGTCATGACTTTATGAGCCTCTTTACTCGCAAGATTGATAATATTAGAGAGAAAGTTATAACCATGCAACCATCTACTACAGTATTGCATCAGTGCATTGTGACACAGATAGTCAGATAGATCAGATAGTGACACTTAATATTCAACAATTTTACTGATATGCCTGCATTGACAACATTGTATGAGAACTGAACTGAGCTGGACGATGACATCACTGTTTTCTCCAGAGCTGCTGCATAGATAAATGAACTAAACCAATAACTAATGATTTTTTACAACAGAAGTGAATCAACACTGAACTTACTTAAGCTGGACAATGACACTATTTCCTTCTAGAGCTGCTGTACAGACAAAACAAACGTTGTTGCATTATTTTTCTGTTATCACTGTAAAGCTGCTTTGAAACAATCTGCATTGTAAAAATAAAGGTGACTTGACTTGACTTATGGTTACACTTGAAATAGTTACAAAATAGATTTCTGTCATAACAACTCTTGGAGTGTTTAGCATGGTAATGGGTATGACAATGTTGATATATTTGGTTGTGGTGGAATAAATCTGCTACGCTGCTGCTGCTGTTGGTTATTGCTGCTGCTGCTGCAGAGCAAGTACGAGACTTGCTACTGCCCATACATACATGACACGCTGCTGTGAACAAGTAAAACATCCTGCTGCTGTACAATATAGCATACATGAATTACCTGTAGCAGAACTATACAGGTGGAGCTGGGGAAGGTGGAGGGTTTCTGAAGGGCGCGCTACACTGCTAAGCAAATGCTAACCAAGTATTTGAAGGTTGAGCATGCAAGCTCATTGGCTACTAATACAGCAGAAACCAATCAGTTTTAACGACTGGATCGATCAAACACACAATTGTAAAAGTTAATCTTCACAACCCCTCACCCATGCAGACTCCGTAATGTCTGGTTACCCCACTGAGAACTATCACCATTTGCTTCCCTCATGCATTTCAAAGACACTTGGGAGATAGTGCCTGCTCAGGAAAGTACAGGCTACAAGAATCAGACATGCAGCCCATAGAAATGGAATCCTTTACTTAAATGAATGAACATGCATTTCCTCAGTACATTCTGTGTATTATTACTGTTTGTATATTGTTCTTTTGTATATTGTATAGTGTTATGCATGCCTGATGATAGAACTACTAGATAATGTAGCCCATCTAGGTGGTGTCTCATATCAAAATACTTGTTATTTAATGACTCACATTTTGGTGGACATCACCATCTCTTGGTGATGCATTGTATGTTTGTTATGTTTATCAGAGTATAAATGGACACAAACTGCACAGCTCACTCCCCTCACGCAAATAAGTTCACTTTCAAACAAAGGAACATTCCCACTTGAGAATTGCACCTTTCTCACTGGTCAAGCCAAAACTCATTCAAGCCATGTGCAACTTCCTCGACCACAGAGTCAAATTAACAGTGCAAGTTTGTCATCGTTTTCTTCATTCAACGCAGAAGATATTGATTACAACTTCAGCACCATCGGACCGTACCATCAAGAATTTCCCCTCAGCTTGCAGATCCGGACGCTCCTCAATAGCTAAGGCATTTGCAAGTATCGTACATCTAAACACTAAACGGTGATTTAGTATTAAGTTTGACCCCTTTGAACCCAGTCACCATGATTTTGCCAAATAAGACATGTTCCTGGATCAACATCTTTGTTGATCCTGGAACAACATTCCAATCAACCAATTAGATCTGAGGGACAAGTTTACCGTTTATGTCAAGTTTAGGCTTGCAACCAGGGTTAGGTGCTTCTACATCAATGTTATTCACCTATCTTTCCCCTCTGATTTTAGGGATAAGTTATGGGTGGGATTAGGTTTAGGGGTAAGAATAGGGTTAAGACTAAATTTTCAGACTGGAATGTTGTTCCAGGATCAACAAAATATGTTGATCCAGGAACATGTCTTACTTCGCAAAATCATGGTGACCTTTGAACCCCTGGTTTAATGACTCTTTTCCATATTCATTCCCTGTTTCCGTTTTCAGTTCATTATTTCATTTCCCATTCTACCCAATGTACTGTATGTGTGATTGTGTGTATGTGTTTAGATTAGTTGTGTTCGTGATTTAGTTAATAAACTTGTGCACAATACATATTTGGTTCTGACTCCCTGCCTGCAAATAGCTGTGACTTAAATGATCTTGATCTGGTTACATGCTCTAAGTGCTGCAAATGCTAAGAAAGAATTATTTTTCTGTGGCCATGAAAAATACCCTTTTCTTAGAATTAATTAATAATCAATACTGAGTGTTCACAGAATTAACTGATTGATTATAATGTTATTGTAGCTACATCAAGTTAATCTGATTAACTGATTCAAATATTCATAATTAATCATAATAAGTTATGAAGAATTATTAATATTTCCCCTTTGAGCTAATTTGCTACATCCATTAATTGTACCCAGCATGTAAAATGTTACCTGAAGGATAGAAAGAGAGAGCGAGAGTAAGCAAGAGAGAGAGAAAATGTAGAGAGAAAGAGAGATGGAAGGCTAAGCTCAGGTAGAGAGGAAGAGCAAGGCCCCTAAGAAGAAGAGACAAAGAAAAGAAGAGCCAAAGAATGAGTGCCCCATAAAGGGACCCAGAGGAAAAGAAGAGACAGAGCAATAGTTACTTTTTTTTTATCCCTTCCTTGACCATGTGACTGAAACCCAAATGTGAGACATTCAAACTGACCAATCCCCTGCCATACTAAAGGTGTGACAATTAGCAGACCCCTGATGAACACACATCTTGGCGTACAGACCTTGTTTACTATCAGCACCTCTTTGCCTTTAGGTATTCCAAATGGCCCTTGGAGGGGGCTGGAATAGGAAAGCAAAAGTCTTTGTTGATTTTCATCCTTACAGAAACAAAACTGAAACTAGCAGGGACATACAGTATGTTTCTTTCCAAAGGTCAACACCAACACCGCTTTACCAGTCAAAGTAACAGATATAGTGAACTATAGCTGAACAAAAACTTAAGAATGTTAATCAATTTTGTATTATGAATATGTGATTTTTACATGTAAGCAGAATTAGTATGATATATGAGCTTGCTAATGTCTCATTCAGTCTTGGCTGAAATTGCACGAAAACTGTCCCAATACATGAATATATCACTGCAGCTGTCACAACTGATCAAGTTTGTGACAGCACAAATCACAGAAATGCAATTGAAAGTTTTTTTTTCACCCCTGCTGGACAACATGTTATAGAAGTACAGATAATGTCAACATGAAATTAAAACTGTTCATATATTTATGTTTGTAATTATTGTTTCTAATCAAATTGTGCATGATTATAAAGTATAAATTATTAAATAATTAATTGTAAAATAACTGGAAATGTGTCTAAATATTTTGCTGCTCCTCTGAAGCAAGTTTCCTTTTCCTGATATCAAAAAATCCTACATATTTAGGTATATAACTCACACTGTTCAACATTGAGTCAACTTCTGATAGCTAACATCAAATTAACAGCCCTACATTTTTTTCTTTTTTACTGAAATATAGATCACTTCCTCATATATGATATTAAAAGATTTTTATTTTTCAAAAGGGGAAAAACACAATGGACAAAGCATTTTAGAAGAAACAACATGGTAACACACATCAGTCCTTGTCCTATGTAGGTTAGTGGGTAGACAGCAACAGTAAAATTATACAATATTTTAATTTGAAAACCATTTTTTATTCAATTTAACTTATAATATATAATAATAATAATATAATCATCATCATAATAATATAATCATCATAATATATAATATATCATAATATATCAATATATCATATAATATATCAGTAACTTAAAGGGGAATTAAACATTACAGAATTACATTTGTGACTAAACAAATATAAATGTAAAGAACTTTTGCAAAAAAAATATTCACTATTCACATTTTATTAGATTTAATAAATGACAATGTTACAGGTTTAGTGATCACGTACACTCAACAACATTTATTCCCATATAGTTTCAGTAGGTTTATTTATACTGTATCAAAGATGCAATTTTGTTGTACCAGTACAGCCAAACAACAAAAATAGTGACAAAACTCACTGAGAGAAAGATCAAATACAGCCCAAAAAGCAAGCGGTCAATGACTTGACCCAAATTCACCCACTCATCTGCACTCTCATCAGTATTAAAATGTTGATTGACCTGCTGACGGATGGATAGTAACTCGTGGCTTATCTTCCTCAGTTCCTGAAGAGTAGGAGATGTCTTATAGACCGCTTCGCTCTGAGTAGTGTCAACTACGGGATCATATTGTTTGGTCTCAGTTCTCTGCTCTACAGGTACAAGAGAAGTTTTTTAAATAAATTTTTTTTTATTTTTTTATACATGAATAGGATACTATTAAATGACATATGGAAATGATTAGTTAAATATCATTTAATAAAATTTTAGCCTGTAGGGTCACCACAGCAGATCATCCATACATTCATCTGGCAGGTTTTAATTTTATAAACAACACTAGACAGACTTATTTAATTTTGCATGTAAGACCCACCTTCAGGATCACAGTTTTGGTCACTGCATTTCTTGCTTAAAAAAACAAGTTTAGCAATGTAGTTGAGGAAAAGAACCTTGGCCCAACAAGGTAACGGTCCTTTGTGACTGGAGCCACACTGAATATTTACAATAAGAATTGTCTCCAGAAGACTGGCCACCATCAGTGCCAAGCAGAGAGAAAAAAACACATCTGGAAAGAGATTGAATATAAAAGAGAGGAAATGTAATGTCATAAAAATAAGCTAAAACTTTACAATATTAATACCGGTTAGCAAGAGAGGAAAAGGTGCTTTAAAACTGTCATAACCAGCAGTGACTGCGACAAGTGACAAGAAACTTTTGGCCAGATTTACTAAACGGCAAATTTGACTACAATCCCAATAAAGCACCAAAGGGAGTAAAAAAGTTTTGCGGGTGATCTACAGACAATGTTCAAATTAAAGAACACAGACGCAGCCAGCTCATTTCCATAATGACCAACACAACCTATCAAGAGCAGCACAAATTAGCGTAGGGTCGCAGCAAATTAAAAATAATGTGGCTCAGTAATCGATATGCTCGGATAAAATCTTCCTCTGGCATTCCAAATTAATTAACACTAGTGGAGAAAATTCTCCAGATTTCAGCAAGTCAACCAGTTCCCCAGATGGTACATGTTCTGCTAACACTCCAGATGGCACTCTAGATAATCTCTGTTCAGCTAGCATTCCACAAACTCTCGTGACCCAATATATATAAAACTAGAGAAATACTCTGCCTGGTCTTCTCTACTTGCCCTGTCCTGGTGGTCGCCTCCACTACCTGCTCCGTCCTGCTAGCCAAATAATCTGCGTGGTTTACCCTGGCTCCCCAAATCTATCACGTGCACTCTGGACTCTGCCCACTCACTCACTCACTCACTCACTCACTCACTCATCACTTTCAGTCTGTGTTTTCAAGTGTTAACAAGACTCAACTGTGGCTTGTTATATCCATCCTAAGATTACTAAAAAATTAAGAAATTTGTACAATGCTGAGCCAAGTCAACACTTGAATGTACTTGGCATATCAGTAACAATTTGGACATTGCATCATATGGTATTTAAACCCCCAACTTTCTGATCAAGTGTTCATTGCTTATCACCACGCACCACTCATGAATTTTTTTTGCAAAAAACATATCTCTGGAACACTAGATGGTGTTGTGTTCAAACTTCACAGGTACCTTCAGGACATGCTGTCAGTGAACCCTACCAAATTTTGTGTCGATATGTCAAAACGTTTAAAAAAATATCACAGATTGTCAAATTTCAAAATGGCGGACACAATTTGTAAGATCCAAAATTGGTATAGATGGATTCAGCATGAACCAAGGAATCTGCAGACACCAAGCTCATAATTCTGATAAACATTTCAAAAGTTATGAGCAAAAATAGACATTTTTTTGGATCTCATGACCCATAGGTGGAGCTGTTCCCAAATTTTGCATGTACCCTCAGATCCTGGTGTTGAATAGGCATACAGAGTTACGTTTCGAAAGATCAAAGTTTGGCAGAGATATAGCATCTAATATGATTTTGGGTCAACATTGTTAACTTCACATCATCATAACTTTTGAACAGAGCGGAAATTCTGTTTAGTAATTTCTGTGTGGCTCAGTCCAGTGATCATCTGAGCCAATTTTGGTAGGAATTAGGAAAACTTTGAAGGTGTAGCGAAAAAATGTGGTATGGTCAGAGTGAGGTGACAATGACACTTGCAAAATTTGGTGTCAATATGTTAAAGAATTGCAGAGATACAGCCTCAAAAGTCATTTTGGCATCAAGCCTCTATAATTCGTTGCTGTGGTATACGAAAATGGTTTTGTCTATCAACACGAAATTCATAACTTTTTGCCAGCATGGTCTGAAGATCTGAAAGACCTGAAGGACAAACCCATCAGAAGTTATAAGCAAAAAAAGCCATTTGTATCTCTGGATCAGTAGGTGGCGCTGCGCCAAAACTGCACTCAGGCCATGCTTGTAATGACAAGTACCAAGTTTGGTCTGAATGCGAGAGATTGTGCCTTATTGCGGAGATACAGCCTTATGATACTAGTTGCGGAGATACAGCCTTATGTCTATTTTCACAAGCGCTACGTACAATTTGTTTGTGTGTTTTTCAAAAACGGTTTGAGAAATTGACTTGTATTCCATAACATTTTGTCGGCATGGTCTGAAGATGATCTGGTTCAATTTTTGTGAAAGTCGGACCAACGGCCTTGGAGGAGTTTGAAAAAGTTGATTTTTCGGAAAATTCAAAATGGCGGGAAATTTTTCATGACTAAAAATTATGTCATAGGGTGCAATCCCAAAGAATCAGAGGAAGCCAAGGAATCCGAGCCAAGGAATCAGAGGTAAAATAATTTTGTTTCTAGCCCTTATGGTTCAAAAGTTATTAGCATAAACGTGAGTGAAACTTTGGACAGGTGGTGGCGCTAGAGGGATTGAGTTAGAGAGTCCAAAATCGGTGTGGTTAATGTTGGGACTGACCTCTATCAGTGTGTTCTATGGGCTGCCATAGACTTCCAGAGCGGAAACGGAAGAATAATAATAAGAACGCCAACAATTACAATAGGTGCCTATGCACCTTCGTTGCTTGGCCCCTAACTAACAATTACAATAGGGGCTACAGCCCCTTTGGGGCTTGGCCCCTAATAAGGTCAGCCGCAAAAATAACTGTCCACGCCTTTTCATCACTAATTTCTCACTGCGTGTCTTTAGTAAATCCTGACAGTAGTTTTTACTGGCAAAAAACAAGCTGTTAGTAAATCTGGCCCTTTAGTCACTTCACTTGAGCATTTTTCTTTCAGTGAAGACAGAAAATTTTGGAAGCTTGTCACATGCCTGGTTAGGACAAAGTGTAACGGTACAACAAAGCTCCTATACAAACTTATGAGAGGTAAGGTGTTTCCTGTGACGGGCAGCAGGTCATTCATTAGCAGCAGGAACACAGTGTAACCCAAGATGAGGGTCATTTTGAAGGCAGAACGATCCACATTCTGAGGTGGTAGAAGAAAGCTGAATAGATCTACAGTAATGAGGAAACAGCTGGGAATCAGGAGGTTCACCACGTACATGGTGGGTCGACGGCTGAGAACGATCTGATTAATAAAATAAAATAAAAAAGTTAATTTACATTCCAATAAAAGTTAATTTAATAAAAAAAAATGTACAAAGGAATTTTTTCCCCAATTTATCCTTATCCAAGTTATACAAATTGAACTTCTGTGTGTTCATACATAGTAAATGAGTGTATCATAAGAAGTGTTTAGCTGTTCAGGAAGGATGGTAGGTTTTTCAGCAAACATGGCGACTAGCTCCCACTCTCCTTTAGTTTTCATTGCAGCTAGGGAAGTTTTAAGTGTTTTCTCAACTGGATCAACAAAAGACAATTGAACATCCACCGCTGTAGAGAAGACCAAACAAATGAGAGATGATGGGGTCACAAAGGTACAGTAGTAGTTATAACTGAAAATTTACCCTTCAGTCAAGCCAACTTACCATGAAGCTTGTATGAATTAAAAGTAAATGAACAGTTCTGAATATCGAATGGAAAGGTGTAGATGTCCATGTTGCAGGAACTGATCACATGAATTGGAAGATCATCCATTACCAAACCAGTATGTTGGACATAGAGGTAATATGTGTCTGGGGCTTTATTTTCATCCATGCTTCAAAGTAAAAAAAAAAAAAAGCAGCATTAGGAATGAGTAGTATGCAAGCCACTCCTTCTATTATCCCTTCTATTACAGGGCATTCCTTCTATTATCCATCATATTTATTTAAGCTTTTGAGTAAGCTTTTTAGTCAAATGTACTAAACTGCAAACAAGTCATTTCATGAGATACAGGAGAAAGATTTCAGATTTGTGTGCAATGATCAGCATTGACATACTGTAAATCATATAATAGCTTGATACTTTTGTACTCACAATTCATTAATAACAATATCAGGCCTCCAAAGTTGTTTTCTTGGCAGTGAGATTCTGTCTGTTCCACATTCAACGGGATCCCAACTCAAACCTTCAATATTCCAAAACTACAAAACAAAATATCATTATAATAAAAGCTGCATGAAATAATGGGTAATCACACTTGTTTAGAAGCCTAAAGACAGCTGCAAAAAGGTCTTACCAAAAACACCCAAATGAAGGACTCAAATATTTGAGCTTTTTCATCCTGAAAGAGAAAAATTAAGAATGTACGCAAGTTTTACCCCCACAATTGCCAAAAGACCTGCTCTCTAACATTTATTTCATAATTGATATCATTCACAAACCTACTCAATATGACAGCAAGGTGGCGAGCAGGAAAATCAAGTATTCTTTAAATGAAAAACTTTAAAGAGTAAAGTTTTTTGAATCTATATAAAAAAATAATTCCTAAATTTGAGAGATTCCTCAGGGTTCAATGCTTGGTCCCGTCCACTGCTTGAAAATACACAACCTCACTCAGCCCTGTCGTCACAAAGGCACACTGCCTTTACTTTTGCTATCACTGCTATACAGATATGGAGCTCATTTTGTTCCAGCTAGTCAACCCAACAAAGTCTGCTTGTATTTCTGGTCGCCTTGCCTTTTCAGATGCTTGCCTCTGCTCTGATTTTTTTTCTTATGTGGCTCACTCTTTTGTCCCAACTCCCACACATTTGATTGCCAGTGATATTAAATAAACTTACCACATCTAAAATTCCATACAGAGTGAAGCTCACATTGATGTTGGTGGGAGTTTTCGGGTTAATAACTGGCCTCACATCAGTTTTGCCAAAGATATTCTCCTTCAGGGCTACTAAAAGAGCATCTGTAGTCGGTTCGGAGCAGTTAATAGTCCCTGTAGGTTTCACTAATAGTGCTGTAAGAATAAATTAATATATTAAACAAAATAACAAGAGGTAGTCATGAAAATCATTTTATGCAAATATGGGTTTTCAGTTCAGTGAAATAAGTAAAATATCAATTGAACATCTTTTTGTTTGAATTTGAGACCGAAAAGTGGAGAACAGCTTATAATAACTTTTTAGAACAGCATTACACAAACATCATTTTATTTAATGCTTCATATAATGCTTGGCAGATCATCAACTGATCACTAAAATGTGTCACTTAACATTTATTATTTATTCAATTCCAAAATAAAAAATTCTCTCATCAAAATGAGCCGAGGGTTAGCAAATGATGACAGAATTTTCATTTTTTGGATGAACTTCCTTTAACTTCACGTATGATTAATGTATTTTCATAAATACAGTATTAAAATCTACACAAGCAACAACAGTAACCATTAAGCATTACATAATTTTGTTAATTACCTTGTTAATTAAAACTTTTTAACTAATTTGATGTTGAAAATGATTTGATGTGAGAACAGCTTTATTATTATTATTATTAATGAAAATCTAATTTCTTCTTACACTGTATTAGGAGACAGTAGATAATGAGCTGGAATTGTGGAAGATTGGCTGTGAATTCAGCAGCCTGTAATGATGATATATTTAACAAGTAATGTTAATGAGTCAAGGAGTAGAATTTTATACTACAATGTACATATTACATGTTCATATATTATAACAAACACCCAAATGTGTAAACTGCTCCTGGAAATGATTACATATTAAATACATTAAAACTGTTCATTCCATATGTAATGGCACCATAATGTACAGAAGATGAACTACAGTATATTATTAATTTCAATTGTATTAATCCTTTATCTTATAAACATGCTATTTACACAGTTTACATGCAGTAGACACATGAAATGTGCTTGCTTTTATGAGGTAAAACACTGTTGAAAAAAACAATTCAGAAAAATATCAGAGATTTACATTAATGCTTTACTATTTTAAGAGTATGTCTTACCCATGATCTTGAGAGCAAAGCTACAGCCATCACCTTCCCAAGAATGTGAAAACAGTTGGCAAAGAATATGCTATAAAATAAAATTAAACCTACAGTTTCATGATGTCTGTGATTTAAATAGAGTGTCAAACTATATACCAAAACTGATTTGCCTAGATATGTTTCTGTATCCCATAAGTCTGAGAAGTCAAAAATATGCAAAGCAAAACATATGCGGTGTAAATCCCACATTACAAATATGGTGGTTTCTGTGGTGCTTCCATATGAAGGGCAAAGTAAATAACTGATATCAGGAATTAAGAATTTATTTACAAATCTTATTAAAAACATAAATCAGTACTAATTAATTAATAAAATTGTCTTTTTTTTTTTTTTTAGACTGATCAACTGATCCCAACTGATCAACTGACCTCAGCACTGCCAATGACACCTTTGTGTATGGACATACAAAGTACATAATCATAAAAAAAAAAAAAAAAAAAAAATCAAAACATAAAGTCCATTATTTAAAGAAGCTTATACTACATATTAAAGGCCCACTAACACAAAGCTATCCATGATGATCATTAAATTTTTCATAATCTTCATATTGACAGGTCAGGAAGCAGGTCATAGAGACTCTTTCCCCTAGATACCATCATGTAATCATGTAGAGACTGTGTCTGTTCCCTAGGAACTAGGAAATGCAAAAAATCCCAAACAGAAAACATTCTGAATTTTTACATTTTTAATAAAATAATTGTTTAGTATGTTTTTAAAGCTATTTTAAATATGAGGACTCATGAAATGTCCTCATATTTCATGTTTACGTCGTAATACCAGTGTAATACCCATGTCATTATACAAATTTGTGTCCTCATAAATCACAAAAATGCGCATGCAGACACACACACACACACACACACACACACACAAACAAACAAACACACATACTTGTATATGTGGTTTACGGGGACTCTCCATAGACGTAATGCTTTTTATACTGTACAAACTGTATATTCTATCCCCCTGCACTACCCCTACCCCTAAACCTACCCATAGGAAGTGTCCTCATAAACCATGTTTACATTGTAATACCCATGTCATTATACACATTTGTGTCCTCATAAACCATGTATACAAGAACACACACACACACAAACCCTCCCAGATATAATATAGATCAGGGGTGGGGAACGTTGATCCTGGAGGGCCATTGTCCTGCAGAGTTTAGCTCTAACCCTAATTAAACACACCTGAAGCTAATCAAGGTCTTCAGGATTACTAAAGTTACAGGCAGGTGAGTTTTTTTTTTCAGGCTTGGAGCTAAACTCTGCAGGACAATGGCCCTCTAGGATCAACGTTCCCCACCCCTGATATAGATGAACAAATGATAAAGCTCGGTTTGCTGAATATTCAATCCCTTTCTACAAAAGCACTTATTGCAAATGATAATATCACAGATTATAACCTTGTGCTGTGTTTGACAGAAACAAGAAAGCTAAAACAAGAAGATTACATTACTTTAAATGAGTCCATCCCCCAAGATTACTGTTATAAACATGAGCATGTTACATGTTTATAACATGTTACATTAACATGTTATAAACATCGGAAAGGCAAAGGGGGAGGTGTTTCTGTAATTTATTGAAGTCTTGTTTTAAATATAATTCTTTTGAAGTGATGGTGCTTTTTGTAACACTATCTATTGTAAGTGCAAATCCCATTAGAGATTTGTGCTGGCTACTGTATACAGGCCACCAGTGCACCATACAGACTTTATCAAGAAATTTGCTGATTTTCTATCGCAGTTAGTACTGGCTGCAGATGAAATCCTAATTGTTGGTGATTCTAATACCCATAATGAAAAAGACGCATTAGGATTGACATTTACAGACATTCTAAACTCTATTGGAGTTAGACGACACGTGTCAGGACCCACTCATTTTCGTAATCATACTTTAGATCTAATATTGTCACATGGAATCAGTGTTGATGCCGTTAAAATTCTGCAGCAGAGCGATGACATCTCAGATCATTATCTAGTCTTGTGTATACTACATTTAGCCAAGGCTGCAAAACTGACTCCATGTTACAAATATGGTAGAACTATCACCTCTACCACTATAGATTATAAATAATCTTCCTGATCAGTTTCATCTCCTCAGCATACCAGATAGCTTAGAAGAACTCGATGTTGCAACAGAAACTACTGACTCTCTCTTTTCCAGCACATTAGACATTAGACACAGTTGCTCATTTACATTTAAAGAAGATTAAGGAAAACAGTCCAACACCGTGCTATAACAAGCACATGTGGGCCCTTATGAGAGCAGCCAGAAAAATGGAGTGCAGCTGGAAGAAAACAAGAGTTTTTTTTTTTTTTTTTTTTTTTTTTTTTTTTTGTGGAAATTTTGTGGAAAGAAAGCATTATTGCATACAGAAAGTCCTTAATAACTGTTAGATCTGCTTATTTTTTGACTCTCTTAGAAGAAAACAAACACAACCCTAGGTATTTATTTGATACAGTGGCTAAATTAATGAGAAATAAAGCTTCAACATCTGACAGCACAGCAGTCATGACTTTATGAGCCTCTTTACTCGCAAGATTGATAATATTAGAGAGAAAGTTATAACCATGCAACCATCTACTACAGTATTGCATCAGTGCATTGTGACACAGATAGTCAGATAGATCAGATAGTGACACTTAATATTCAACAATATTACTGATATGCCTGCATTGACAACATTGTATGAGAACTGAACTGAGCTGGACGATGACATCACTGTTTTCTCCAGAGCTGCTGCATAGATAAATGAACTAAACCAATAACTAATGATTTTTTACAACAGAAGTGAATCAACACTGAACTTACTTAAGCTGGACAATGACACTATTTCCTTCTAGAGCTGCTGTACAGACAAAACAAACGTTGTTGCATTATTTTTCTGTTATCACTGTAAAGCTGCTTTGAAACAATCTGCATTGTAAAAATAAAGGTGACTTGACTTGACTTATGGTTACACTTGAAATAGTTACAAAATAGATTTCTGTCATAACAACTCTTGGAGTGTTTAGCATGGTAATGGGTATGACAATGTTGATATATTTGGTTGTGGTGGAATAAATCTGCTACGCTGCTGCTGCTGTTGGTTATTGCTGCTGCTGCTGCAGAGCAAGTACGAGACTTGCTACTGCCCATACATACATGACACGCTGCTGTGAACAAGTAAAACATCCTGCTGCTGTACAATATAGCATACATGAATTACCTGTAGCAGAACTATACAGGTGGAGCTGGGGAAGGTGGAGGGTTTCTGAAGGGCGCGCTACACTGCTAAGCAAATGCTAACCAAGTATTTGAAGGTTGAGCATGCAAGCTCATTGGCTACTAATACAGCAGAAACCAATCAGTTTTAACGACTGGATCGATCAAACACACAATTGTAAAAGTTAATCTTCACAACCCCTCACCCATGCAGACTCCGTAATGTCTGGTTACCCCACTGAGAACTATCACCATTTGCTTCCCTCATGCATTTCAAAGACACTTGGGAGATAGTGCCTGCTCAGGAAAGTACAGGCTACAAGAATCAGACATGCAGCCCATAGAAATGGAATCCTTTACTTAAATGAATGAACATGCATTTCCTCAGTACATTTTGTGTATTATTACTGTTTGTATATTGTTCTTTTGTATATTGTATAGTGTTATGCATGCCTGATGATAGAACTACTAGATAATGTAGCCCATCTAGGTGGTGTCTCATATCAAAATACTTGTTATTTAATGACTCACATTTTGGTGGACATCACCATCTCTTGGTGATGCATTGTATGTTTGTTATATTTATCAGAGTATAAATGGACACAAACTGCCAGCTTACTCCCCTCACGCAAATGAGTTCACTTTCAAACAAAGGAACATTCCCACTTGAGAATTGCACCTTTCTCACTGGTCAAGCCAAAACTCATTCAAGCCATGTGCAACTTCCTCGACCACAGAGTCAAATTAACATTGCAAGTTTGTCATCGTTTTCTTCATTCAACGCAGAAGATATTGATTACAGCTTCAGCACCATCGGACCGAACCATCAAGAATTTCCCCTCAGCTTGCAGATCCGGACGCTCCTCAATAGCTAAAGCATTTGCAAGTATCGTACATCTAAACACTAAATGGCGATTTAGTATTAAGTTTGACCCCTTTGAACCCGGTCACCATGATTTTGCCAAATAAGACATCTTTGTTGATCCTGGAACAACATTCCAATCAACCAATCAGATTTGAGGGACAAGTTTACCGTTTATGTCAAGTTTAGGCTTGCAACCAGGGTTAGGTGCTTCTACATCAATGTTATTCACCTATCTTTCCCCTCTGATTTTAGGGATAAGTTATGGGTGGGATTAGGTTTAGGGGTAAGAATAGGGTTAAGACTAAATTTTCAGACTGGAATGTTGTTCCAGGATCAACAAAATATGTTGATCCAGGAACATGTCTTACTTCGCAAAATCACGGTGACCTTTGAACCCCTGGTTTAATGACTCTTTTCCATATTCATTCCCTGTTTCCGTTTTCAGTTCATTATTTCATTTCCCATTCTACCCATGTACTGTATGTGTGATTGTGTGTATGTGTTTAGATTAGTTGTGTTCGTGATTTAGTTAATAAACTTGTGCACAATACATATTTGGTTCTGACTCCCTGCCTGCAAATAGCTGTGACTTAAATGATCTTGATCTGGTTACATGCTCTAAGTGCTGCAAATGCTAAGAAAGAATTATTTTTCTGTGGCCATGAAAAATACCCTTTTCTTAGAATTAATTAATAATCAATACTGAGTGTTCACAGAATTAACTGATTGATTATAATGTTAATGTAGCTACATCAAGTTAATCTAATTAACTGATTCAAATATTTACATAATTAATCATAATATGTTATGAATAATTATTAATATTTCCCCTTTGAGCTAATTTGCTACAACCATTAATTGTACCCAGCATGTAAAATGTTACCTGAAGGATAGAAAGAGAGAGCGAGAGTAAGCAAGAGAGAGAGAGAGAAAATGTAGAGAGAAAGAGAGATGGAAGGCTAAGCTCAGGTAGAGAGGAAGAGCAAGGCCCCTAAGAAGAAGAGACAAAGAAAAGAAGAGCCAAAGAATGAGTGCCCCATAAAGGGACCCAGAGGAAAAGAAGAGACAGAGCAATAGTTACTTTTTTTTTATCCCTTCCTTGACCATGTGACTGAAACCCAAATGTGAGACATTCAAACTGACCAATCCCCTGCCATACTAAAGGTGTGACAATTAGCAGACCCCTGATGAACACACATCTTGGCGTACAGACCTTGTTTACTATCAGCACCTCTTTGCCTTTAGGTATTCCAAATGGCCCTTGGAGGGGGCTGGAATAGGAAAGCAAAAGTCTTTGTTGATTTTCATCCTTACAGAAACAAAACTGAAACTAGCAGGGACATACAGTATGTTTCTTTCCAAAGGTCAACACCAACACCAACACCGCTTTACCAGTCAAAGTAACAGATATAGTGAACTATAGCTGAACAAAAACTTGAGAATGTTGATCAATTTTGTATTATGAATATGTGATTTTTACATGTAAGCAGAATTAGTATGATATATGAGCTTGCTAATGTCTCATTCAGTCTTGGCTGAAATTGCACGAAACTGTCCCAATACATGAATATATCACTGCAGCTGTCACAACTGATCAAGTTTGTGACAGCACAAATCACAGAAATGCAACTGAAAGTTTTTTTTTCACCCCTGCTGGACAACATGTTACAGAAGTACAGATAATGTCAACATGAAATTAAAACTGTTTATATATTTACGTTTGTAATTATTGTTTCTAATCAAATTGTGCATGATTATAAAGTATACATTATTAAATAATTAATTGTAAAATAACTAGAAATGTGTCTAAATATTTTACTGCTCCTCTGAAGCAAGTTTCCTTTTCCTGATATCAAAAAATCCTACATATTTAGGTATATAACTCACACTGTTCAACATTGAGTCAACTTCTGATAGCTAACATCAAATTAACAGCCCTACATTTTTTTCTTGTTTACTGAAATATAGATCACTTCCTCATATATGATATTAAAAGATTTTTATTTTTCAAAAGGGGAAAAACACAATGGACAAAGCATTTTAGAAGAAACAACATGGTAACACACATCAGTCCTTGTCCTATGTAGGTTAGTGGGTAGACAGCAACAGTAAAATTATACAATATTTTAATTTGAAAACCATTTTTTATTCAATTTAACTCATAATATATAATAATAATAATATAATCATCATCATAATAATATAATCATCATCATAATAATATAATCATCATAATATATAATAAATCATAATATATCAATATATCATATATCAGTAACTTAAAGGGGAATTAAATATCACAGAATTACATTTGTGACAAAACAAATATAAATGTAAAGAACTTTTGCAAAAAAAAAATATTCACTATTCACATTTTATTAGATTTAATAAATGACAATGTTACAGGTTTAGTAATCATGTACACTCAACAACACTTATTCTTATATAGTTTCAGTAGGTTTATTTATACTGTATCAAAGATGCAATTTTGTTGTACCAGTACAGCCAAACAACAAAAATAGTGACAAAACTCACTGAGAGAAAGATCAAATACAGCCCAAAAAGCAAGCGGTCAATGACTTGACCCAAATTCACCCACTCATCTGCACTCTCATCAGTATTAAAATGTTGATTGACCTGCTGACGGATGGATAGTAACTCGTGGCTTATCTTCCTCAGTTCCTGGAGAGTAGGAGGTGTCTTATGGACTGCTTCGCTCTGAGGGCTTTCAATTACAGAATCACAGCGTTTGGTCTCAGTTCTGTGCTCTACAGGGACAAGAGAATAATAATGTAACAATCTATTGGCAGATGCTATTTGCACTAAGTGAAAATAGCAGTATTTTCTTTGCACTAAGTGTATATAGTTGTTAATTGATAGCTATTTATACTTAGTGCAAATAGTGGCAAATAGCTTACTGTTTGCACCTCAGTGTATTGTAGTACATTATAAAACAGTGTGCAGTTATAACAACATATTCAGTGTATATGAATATATTTATTAAAATGGGAACACAAGAATGTCAAGTGTTATGTTGTTGGCTATATATCAATAAACATAGAATGTGTTTTTCCCATACCACTGCGCTAGTTTTCTATTGCTTTTCCGTGTAAAGGCGGTAGACAGACGTGTTTGACCGTTGCGCATCTCTTGCATCTTTTACAGCATATCGCGCAGGAAACGGCACTCAAAAAACGCAGCGCTCAAGTTAAAAGAAGTTTAACTTTTAAAAAACACATCTCTTCCACAACAATATTCTATACAAAGCCTTTAGATATACAAAGACGGTGCACATATGTGCACTTAAATTACTTGAATGGGAGAAAGTGCAATGGCAATAAGACAGAATAAGTCCCACCTTTTAAATAAAAGAGCCAATCGCTGATTGATAAAGTCATCATGTCACTGCAGCTGCCGTTAGAGGCTCCGGTTTCTATAGAAAAATTCAGTGTTCTGTGACGTGCATTTAGGACTGCACATGTGCATTGGCTAGTTTAGCCTGAAAAATGTTTTTTTTTAAACGCTATTTGAGCATAAGAAATTACATTTATTGGACAGTTCATGTAAGAGCTTGTTGCTGATTTGAAACATGTTATTTAAATGCAAATTCGGCAAGCAGTTTTTGAGATTTCAGGATTTCCCCATTCAAGTAGATAGGACTTGGTCTTGGATGCCCGAAATAGCTGCCCGGAGGCGTTACAAGTATGGCCACCGAGTGAACAGACTTTCCACGAAAGGTGGTCTGGAGAGTAAGGCGACCAACCCGAGTTCGAATCCACCTTTTACCGAACTCATTCTTCTCCCTTTTCCCATTGCTTATCAACTCAGAGAGGTGTTTATTTTAAATAAAAATGAAGAAAATATTTGAAAAGTGAAAATAAAGTGCCTAATGGGTATGAACAAAGCTTTGATCCTGTTATCAGATGGGTTTCTTTTTTAATTTTGTCTGGCTCAATCAGACAATGGTGGCCAGAAGGTGGGCTATTTCTACTTGGGGTAAACACTCTGGAAACTATTTATGTTTGTTGAACATAACTGTAACACAGCACACTGAATACTTGATTCTTACTGGCAAACTGCAGCATTCAATCATGTATGGCAACGCTGATCAGGGTGCTTATTTTTCATAGAAACGCAACTAATGAAATCTTGAGTCTTTGTTGCAGTATTCTATTTTTCACATCCAGTGGCCAAATAAGCCAATCAGACACAAAATTATTCATTACATTTAATTAATTAAATAAATATAATTAATACATAATGATAAAATAAATATAATGCAAACCCACTCTGTGAGTTCTGTGAACCATCCCCCGAAAGAATAAGTAACACTCAGACATGAAACCCATTTACGACCTAAAGGAATGTGAAGAGTAACTCTCACTCCATTTCCCCATAGGAAAGACACATTAAGCCCATAAAACAGACTTTTTGTCTTCATTAATTTATAGACAAACTAAACACTAAACTAAACTGATGGTTCTTTCAGGTGGTTAAATGACTCTTTTCCATAGCTTTATTCCCTGTTTATGTTTCTGGTTCACATTCCATTTTACCCATGTATGCGTGATTGTGTGTATGTTTGTTTAGATTAGCTGTGCTCATAATTTAGTTATTAAAACTTGTGCACAATTCATATAAGTATTTGTTTCTGATTCTCTGCTTGCAGCAAAGTCAATTTAACAATTCCTGATCTTGCTAAATGCTCTGAGCACTGTACACAGTAATATCTTTTCTGAGAGTGTATAGACGATCAAAACTGAGTGTTCACTGGATGAACAGGTTAATTGATTTTAATATTAATTCTGCTACACCAAGTTAATTCTATTAATTGATCTGAATATTTATATAATTATAAAAAGTTGTGATTAATTATTAATATTTCCCTTTTTAGCTAATTTGCTGCAATATAAATTCAGCAATTCATTATTGCAAAGTACAATAGGTGATTCAGGACCCCAAGTTGGAGTGAAAAAATTGCATTATTGGATTCGCATGGTAAGACTCACCATCAGGATCACATTTTTGGTCACTGGGTTTCTTGCTTAAAAAAACAAGTTTAGCAAGGTAGTTGAGGAAAAGCACCTTGGCCCATTGAGGTAACGGTCCATAGTGACTGGAGCCACACTGAATATTTATGATAAGAATTGTCTCCAGAAGACTGGCCACCATCAGTGCCAAACAGAGAGAGAAAAATGCATCTGGAAAGAGAGAGTATAAAAGAGAGATAATGTAATGTCTTAAAAATCAGCTAAAATTTGACAATATTAATGTCAGTTGGCAAGAGAGGAAAAAGGTGCTTTAAAACTGTCATAACCAGCAGTTAGTGCGACGAGTGAGAAGACAATTTGTCACTTTGAGTTTGCAGAAAGACACTATATAAAATAAACGTATTATTATTATTACTTCACTGGTGCATTTTGCTTTTAGCGAAGACAGAATAAGTAATTGACTCTGGAAGATTGTCACATGCCTGGTTATGACAAAGTGTAACGCTACAACAAAGCTCCTATACAAACTTATGAGAGGTAAGGTGTTTCCTGTGACGGGTAGCAGGTCATTCATTAGCAGCAGGAACACAGTGTAACCCAAGATGAGGGTCATTTTGAAGGCAGAACGATCCACATTCTGAGGTGGTAGAAGAAAGCTGAATAGATCTACAGCAATGAGGAAACAGCTGGGAATCAGGAGGTTCACCACATATAGCGTTGCCCGTCGCCTGAGGACAATCTAATGAAGGACAAAAGTAATTTAACCAACTTCAGTTAGAATGCTGATTCATTTAATTAAAATACCAACAAAGGTTAATTTGACAGCTAAAGCAAACATACTACTATCCTATTTAAGCTTATTCTTCTTCTTTAACTTCAGTGAGCAAATGCCATGAGAGTATGTTGGTCTTGATAAGCTTTATTTTCTTGTTTAAAGCTAAGATTTTTCTAAATTGTTTTAAAATTGTAATACATAGTAAGTAAGTGCGTCCCGTGAGTTATTCATTTCCTGGGGAGGTATCGTAGGTTTTTCAGCAAGCATTTCGACCAGCTCCCACTCTCCTTTAGTTGTCATCACTTCAAGAGAATATTTGAATGATTCCTCCACCGGTTCAGCAATGGACAACTGAACATCCAGCACTGCAGAAAAGACCAAACAAATGAGTTAATGGGGTCACACAAAGGTAGTAGTTACTGTAAAAGTGATAATTTACACTTCAGTAAGCAACTTACTGGTGTGCTGGTATGAATTAAAGGTGAATGAACAGTTCTGAATATCGAATGGAAAGGTGTAGATGTCCAGGTTACAGGAACTGATGACATGATATGGAAGACTGTCTGTTACCTTACCAGTATATTCGACGTAGACGTAATATGTGTCTGGGACATTATTTTCATCAATGCTTCAAAGTAAAAAGAGGTATATATTAGGGACAGGGTGTTCATTTTATTGCCCAAGCAAAGCTTTATTATTATTATTATTATTATTATTATTACTATTATTATTTAAAAAATTTAATCTAAATCAGCCTTAAGCCACAAAAAGTTTAGCACCTAGAGGGCTGGCAACATTTTATGAGATGTGTATAATGACTGCTGCATCACATGCAATATATAAAAGTGGATAATGGTCAGCTGATCACAGAATTTAGAAATACAGATACTGTAGAACTCACAATTCCTCAATGACAATATCAGGCCTCCACAGTTGTTTTCTTGGCAGTGAGATTCTGTCTGTCCCACATTCAACAGGATCCCAACTCAAACCTTCAATATTCCAGTACTTCAAAACACAAAGTATCAGTATTATGCAGAGGTGGGAGTAAGTCACACATGTGCAAGTCACAAGTAAGTCTCAAGTCTTAACCTTCAACTCTTAAGCAAGTCCAAGTCAATTTTTGTGAGAATCAAGCAAGTCAAGTCAAGTCAAGTCACTGCTTTATGTCAAGCAATTCAAGTCAAGTCGTAGCTTGGGTCAAGCAAGTCACTGGCAAGTCATACAAATGTTTGATGATTTAACTGAATTAATATTAAAATACGTTAAAACTACAGTAGTTATGGACTATGGGAGTTTTATTTGCAACAAAAAAATTGCAATATGCATTTCTACTCAAAAGGTGTCCACATACAGCTGAGTTGTTAATACAATAAAAATATAAGAATAAAAAATAAATAAATTAATGTGTGTGTGTGTGTGTGTATGAATGAAAAGTGTATTGTTTGCATGTGCATGGTTGTGTTTGCAAATTTGATTGTTTGATTTGTGTGTGTGTGTGTGTGTGTGTGTGTGTGTGTGTAAGAGAGAGAGGTGATTTGATTGAGTGTGATTCATTAATATTTGTGAGTGAATGTGTGTGCGCGTGTATGAGTGAAAATGTATTGTTTGTTTGCATGTTTGCAGTTTGAGTTTTTTTTTGTTTTGTTTTGTTTTGTTTGTTTGTGTATGCATAGTTGGGTTCGCAAGTCTGTATGATTTTTTTTTCTTTGTGTGTGTGTGTGTGTGTGTGTGTGTGTATGTGTGTACAATATATTTATGTGCATCCTCATAAACTATTCATAGACTTTTCACTCAAAGTAACACTGAAGACCATGGGCGGCGCTAGGGAGGGGCTAGCAGGTGCTTCAGCACCCCCAAGAAAGACCAAAGCACCCCCATAGCACCCCCACAATTTTTTTCAGCAATTATATACAGGTTGTGTGTTTTATTTAATAAATAAGTTGATAACAAAAGCAACAAATGAAAAAAAAAAAAAAACAAAAAAAAACATTTGACTCGTTACGCATGCATGACGTGATTTGCAGCTACTGTCGGACTTTTAGTAATGTCATAGCATTTTATTTTAAAGTGGAGCGGTTCCTTGTGCCAAGAGCTGCCCCCGACTAAAGATTTTTAGTAGTCGTTCATTTAGGCCATTAATCGTTTAGTAGCACGTTTATATTAAATTAATTAATATAATAATAGCCTACTAAACCATCCTTTAATAACCTATCTATATAGCTATAGGCGTGATATAGCACATTCTGCGCTCAAGCTTGCGCATAAATCTTGCTGCAAAGCACCGGCAAAAGTAATGATTATGAATGTGTTGGGGGAAAAAAAACACATTTTAAACTATTTAAAACATATTTAAACTATAGTGCTTTTTTCAGTGTCGGCTGCAAAGATGAAGTTGCCGTTGCTGACCAAAAAAAAAAAAAAAAAAAAAAACGAGAGAGAGATTGCGTTTGCGCCTCCTACATAAGCGCGTTAATACTTTAGATTCCACACTCCTCCGCATTAACACTAATTTACATTTTGGACCATATAAAGATGCGTTTATTTGACTTGTACAAGCTCCTCTCTATATTTGAGAGATCTTTGTCCTGTCTCTGACATTTGAAGACATATAAGCAACTTGTGGGGATGTCCGAAACAGCAGCTTGGCACATTTGGCCATCGTTCACAGAGAGCGAAGGCTGGTTTGAGACTTTAAAAAGCAAGTAAATATATCCCAGTGCCTTTTGTTGTCATATTGCCATTGACTGAAATTCCGGAATGCTTGTTCAGTGAACGTCTGCCTATTAAAAAAATTAAAAAAAAAATCTTTGGGAACTGAAAAAAATTGTATTTAAATTGTGCTGAGTCAAATAATAATGTAATAAAATGTTAAAAATCAAGTGGGTGAGTTTTCCTCATATTTTATTATTCATATAAAAAATAAAACGTTTTTGCGCATATTTACAAGTAATTGCCCAGCTCCCCGTCAATGATCTAGCGCCCCCTCAGCACCTGCGTTCAAAATTCTCTGGCGCCGCCCCTGCTGAAGACCAATTATTAGACACTGTACACATGCATAAGTACTACTGCAAAAAAAAAAGCTGACATTTCCTTATAAACAGAGAATAACCATTTACAATACATTGTACTTGCAAAAAATTTAAATTTGTGATCATTTTCTCTGTTACCTTTGCTCTTTGATTATCTTCAATGACAGACAGCATTGGTTACTGTCATTTTAAGAGCTGCCGCACATGACGTGGATCTCACGCGCGTCCCACTTTCTCACAACTCTTTAATTTCGTTTAAGACTTTATTTAACTCATTCAAGGCTGCTCTAATGAGGATACTCGACAAAACAGACATTTTTGGCATTATTGGGTGTGTTATTGTTCGTTCAAGCATGACATTCTGGCGTGCGTCTTTCTGTGCGTCGTGTGTGTGACAGGACATTCACAGACAAATGGTTTAAAAGCATTTGCATGAATAAGAGTGTGATCATATATTGTAATGCTAGCCAAAGGATGACAGAAAAAATGTATGCTGCGTTAATTGGGTAAAATATTTTTAACTCGTTAAACTGGAAAAAATTTATCGCATGCGTTAACACGTTAACGTTGACAGCACTGATTTTAACCCAATTTTCTGTTTAATGAACGCAAAACCAATTCAAAGTCAACTCCTAACCAAGCGGCAACCTCCCCCAGTTTCTCGTGAAGCCAATACGGAAGTGACTTAAACTGCAATTCATCGACTGGCCGCTAGGGACAGGCTGCAAAAGAGAGCAGAACCTCATTGACCCACATGTTAAAATGGCCAACTTTACAGCAGAAAAAAACATGTTTACAACCTGGATCAAATTGTGGTTTTGGTCTATACTGCTAATTTTGCCCTTCATGACAACTCTGAGGGGGGTGAATTTTTTTTTATAACTCATCCCTTTAAATTATATTAAGCCTTAAAGTTCTGTAAAATTAAGGGCGTGGTCACTTGAGTGACAGGTAGATTGCCGCTGCTCTCTGTGTACCTCAGCTAATTCCAGCCGCTGAATTTGGCATCTCAGCCGTATTTGTGCTTTTTTCTGGATTATTTTATACAATTATGCGTTAATGGTCGAGACTCGAGACAGATGTGCGTCTGTGTACATGTGCTTGCATGCGGAAGATAAACAGAACACACGTTGTTGGATCGTCTTGGCATTGGCTTAAAGTTTTGTTTGTGAGATTTACTACGATGACAATGGCGGGAGAATATTAAACTCCGACAGCACTGCTTGGATATTATAACTAAAACTGCTGCATTTTGAAAAATTATACTTTGGACGCGGGCTCATTTGCTTGTGAGATATAAACGATCATATACAGTTTTACAACATAAACGCTGCTCAGGTTGCATCATTTCTTGAAGAACGATAATGGAGAGCAGATCATTCAGAAGAAATGTGATGCAAACAATGGATATTATATATATATATATATATATATATATATATATATATATATATTTATTATGGATTTAACGCTTTTGTGGACAAAAAGTACTGTTTTGTGTTTTTCAATGGACACTCATGAACATTTTACCCAAGTGCCACGGATTGGATTCATCTCGCGATCGCTATTTCATTATAAAGGTATGGAGTCCCGTTTGATTTTGCGTGTTGTTATTTGCACAGCCGACACAAATTAATTAATGGTGTTGGAACATCTATATCTTAAAAAAGACACCGTAGATTGACAGTAAACCTTTAGAACTTTCAAATGATATAACTTGTTATCTTTATTAATATTTTAAATAGTATCTTAGATAGATAGATAGATAGATAGATAGATAGATAGCTCCTTTGCCTGCTAACATGATAACGTCGAGCCAGGCGGGTGTGGTTTCAGCGACCAGTCACCTTGGTTCCAACCACGTTCCGCCTCTTTGCCCATTTTCAGTTATTTTTCAGTTAAAAATGCTCTTCAGAAATCTACGGGTGACGTCACGGACACTACGTCCCTATTTTTTTTTACAGTCTATGCTCCTAACATGTCCAAAACGTTATTTTTTTACTTAATTATTCTTGGCGTAGTGCCTTTCATGTTCAGTCACGACTGTCTTGCGATGCTCTTACGTTAACTCTCTCTGCTTTCCTGCTGCGCCACGTGGTTAGGTTGCGGTGCGTTCAAAAAATAGATATTTATTAAACAAAAGACAAGTTATTTTGAGTCATTTAACTCAAGTCCGAGTCAAGTCTCAAGTCATGAAGGTCAAGTCAAAGTCAAGTCAAGTCATTTATTAATATTTGTCAAACAAGTCTCAAGTCCTAAAATTTGCGACTTAAGTCTGACTCGAGTCAAGTCATGTGACTCGAGTCCCCCACCTCTGGTATTATGCACTTTGGATTTAAATAAATAAATAAATAAATAAATCTGTCAAATGCAAATATTAATACATTTTAATGAATTGCCAATGTCATTTAATTCATTAATTTAATAGGCAAACTGTTAAGGTTACACTTTATCTTGATGCCCCCCTTTAGACATTCTGTTGTATATAAGTAAAGTAGCACCTACTTTTTAACTAAGGGTGCTTTCACACTGGCAGTTTAGTTTGAAACGGCGCATGGTTTGCATGAAAAATTGCTAATGTGAAAACTGTAGTGGACCCTGGTACCGAACAAGAGACTACCTGAAGGAGGTGGTCTGTTTTTGTTTGCACTCAAACTGATTCACGTGAATGTGAAAGCAACACGGACTCGGGTGTGCACTTGTTCAGGAAGAAAAAAAACTATCCATGTAAGGGATGATAGTGTTGATGATTTACCTTGGATACTAGTGAGAGTGAGCCTGCAGTGTAATTGCGCATAGCGAGTGCATTTGACCCGGATGTATCCGGATGACCTACTTCTTCTGGCGAGATTCTGAAGTGTACACTCGGGGTGCTTCTCAATTCTTATTTGTGCATCCTCGTTTCCTCTCCTCGCTTCCTTTCCTCGCATCTTAGCTCCACCCCTTCAGGATGCGAGGGAAGGACACAAGGAAAAGACGCGAGGACAGAGGAATTGAATCAAGTGAAATGATATATCCTCGCTCCCTTTAGCGTCACTTCAAAGCGTCATCAGTTGCACTCGAGGGATCTACCCATGTTATTAAAGTTTGGTTATTTAAAAAATATATAATAAATATTAATAAAGCAAAATGCCCCGTTGAAATATGTGAGATGTAAAGTTTATTTAAACTGCATACATTAAAGCATACATTTAAATTCTTGTGACAGATATGAAGGGGGAGGAGAATGTATGCGTGCATCAGGTTTCTCGACGAGAAAGATTTCTGCAAAGGATGCACCTGCGTATCCTCGCTCATGACTCCTCAGGAAGCTTCCTCACTCCTCGATCCTCGCCTCCTCGCGGTGCAATTAGAGAATTGAGATGTCCTTCAAGATGGCTGAGCTCGATCGGTTTCCGGGTCATAGGATGGAGGACGGAGGAGCGAGGAAACGAGGAGGGATATTGAGAAGCACCCAGAGATTGTGGCTGTTTCTCAATATGCGTTCTTAAGCGATCTTGCGTCCTTGTGTTCTTGCTCTACGTCATCATCAACCGTCGAAGTTCAGTTCCAATAGAGGGTATGCACGTGACGTCACCGTCGACCGTTGTGACTGCGGTTACGCCCACTGAGTGGCAAAAGACTGAGTGGCAGCATTGGTTTTCAGCGTGAATGCTGCGAAAAACACACGAAACACATCCAAAACGGGAAAGAGCGACTGACTGTGACTGCTGAAAGCTACAGAAAAAAGAAGCAAATAGGTCACTGCAATTCACAGAAACAGCTGGACTCCAGGCAAAGAAACATGTTTTGCAGTTATCATTTTGTGTCAAAATGTTGGATTTTGGGGTAAAACCATACCCTATATATTGTATTGTTATATATTGTGTTGACAACTCATCAATTAAATATTTACCATCTTATATTCTGCATAATTGGGTGTTTTTAAATAAACACTGACAAAAACTATACAAGTTTTAGGGCTGGACGATATGACGAAATATATTACATTGATATAAGTGATCACTCCGATTTAGACCTACCTATATTGTATTTATATAAAGCATTCACAGGCAGTTTTGCTTTATGTATTTCCCCGGCGTCCAAATCAGGCACATAGGCTATAAATGTCAGGAAACACGATTCCTGGCTGCATGTCAATATCCATGGATTAGGTTTCTTTTGACATGTTATAAGGAACACTTTCGTGCCCAACCTTTAGTGTAATCGTTTGTTTTACTCGCGTTTTCGCAGTTTCCCCTATTAAATCCAGTCATGCAGCAGGTTCTTTTGCCACTCAGTCCAGCTGAGGGAGCGCGTTCTGGCGGGAAAGTGACGTCTATGCATACCCTCTATACTTAAGAACGCAAGAACAGAGGCCGCATGAAAGTACCCGGATGTGTTCTTGATATCGAGGATGCATCGAATGCAGACTTGAGAGAATCGAACTGTTAAAAATCCCAGAAGACGGTTAACATACGGAAGCCTGCAAGCTTTAAAGTTCTCGTTCTCACTTATGAGATTCCCGCTACAAGCTCGCAAATACGTGACCGCTCGTGAAGGTAAACATTTGTCCGGTTGTTTTGCTTAATTTTAATAAAGTGATAACCTGAAGAAAGCCTGCAGTATTTTTATTGACATATAAACAATAATCTTAACATTGACAAAGCATAGGTAACACAAAGACTACTCATTTTCATAAATACACGCGGTAAAATAAAAAATATATAAAATTTTATGAAAATGTCTATAATGATATGATAGAAGTCTTTTAATAGGTTATGACATTTGTTTGTTATGTTATGTTGCATTTATTGTGCATTAGCCACTACTTATAATATAGAGACGGTCAAGATCGCAGCACATCTCAATTCTCACAAGGATGCGTTCTGTGTCCTCGCGTCCTTCCGAGTTCGTTCTTTCAAGGTCGCCTGGCAAGACCGGACTCCACGAGAACGCAAGTCCGTTCTCTGCGTTCTTGGAATTGAGAAACAGCCTGTATATTATAGGGAGATGAGAGGGTCTGTATCTCTTACCATTGGAGAAAGCGTAACGGCTAACTTAATCAAGTGCGGCACCTCTCAGGCTATTGTGTAATGGCAGTGACATCAGTGCCCGCCGTTCAAAACTCCTTCCCTGCGTACCGCCAGAGCCTTAGCATTAGCCGTTACGCTTTTTTGGCTAAAGGTTGCAGGCTTGCCTTCCAGTGGCATTGGTGTACATACGACAATTCACTATCCCATGAGGCCATGGGAGAGGATTTGTGAATGGCAGTGAAGCGACGTAACTGACGCTGGTAGGTCACATGATAAGGACAATGGCGAATGTAGTATGTCCAGATTACATTCATACTATACATATTCATACTATATAGAACATACTTTTTCAGCGGTCGTGAAGTAATTACTTTTTCAGAATAAGTACCTACTCAAGAGAGTATGCGATTTCGGTTGCAGTCCATGTCTTAAACATATTGGGGGGGACCAAAGTTTTATTTATTTTTTTTCTTCTTCTTTGGGGATGGGGGTGTTTTTTTGTTTTTTGTTTAAAGGAATTAAATAAAGGATTAAAAGGGATTTAAGGGAATAATGCAGAAAAAAAAAGAATAGTAAAAGATGTTCCAGGTCTAATTATTGTGAAGTAATCCATTTAAACTCTTTGCAAATAATATTCTATTTAAAAATATGCACACATTCACTCTTGTTTGTATGTCTAATATGTCAAAAAAAAAATATATATATATATAAAAAAAAAAAAAAAAAAAAAACGTTTCTTGTCTCTCGTTGCATTCAGTTATTATTGAGATCATCATTTAAATGATAGCATATTTTAAATTCAAAATGGTGAAATTACATTAAAACGTTGAGTAGTTTGCATCACTGTATGTTACTGTGGGTCATTAAACATATCCATCGTAGTTTCAAATATTAAATGTTTAGCTACTTATATCTTACCACGCACGCACACTTTCGCTATAAAAACTAAAAGCGCCGTGTTGGAATTCACACTCGTCTTCAGTGAATAGTAAGCCCTGCCTTCTTTGATCTGATTGGCCATCATTTTGACATTGACGAGCGCTGTTAGACTGCTGAGGCAGACCAGTCTAAAAATGTAACTTTCTAAACTGTCTGCCAACAACAAACACAGCGGTGCATAATAAAAAGCACCATTAAGGGGGGGAATTTAGCCATTTCCAATTATTTGGGGGGACTTGTCAATGCCTATGGTGGTTACAGCCCTGCACCAGGGTTCGATAGAATCAAGTTGAGTGTGAAACCAGACTAATGCTGCGGGGGGCACCGGGAACAATCGTGCTCTGACTCGAGCCGCAGCAAACGTGCCTAGTGTGAAAGCCCCATCAAAGTATTAGTTGAGACAGTGGCGGATTTAGGCATGGGTGACATGGGCAACCGGCCAGGGCAGCATCTTGCTGTGCACAAAAAAAAAATAAATAAATAAAAAAATTAAATAAATAAATAAAAATGGATTGCACAACCAGATCTTTACTGCTCATAGTTATTAGCCAACTATGGTCGCAAGTTCCATCGTTATCAGCATAGTTCAACGAGTCGGTGTTTCCCAAAACCATAGTTTAAACGAACATTCGCAAACAGCATCGCAAAGTTGTGTGGTTAGAATGACAGCATGTTTAGCATTGTTTGCAGACGTGGACTTAATAAATCCGTCTCTTGAGCAAAATAAGCAAGCTGAAATTCAGTACAATCTATATCTTTTATTTAGAATATATATACAACTGTCATTTATGTCTTTTAGTTTGTCGAGATTTAAAGCACCGTTTTTTAAGAGTGCGCATGTGCATCCATGCTCTAATACGTAAGATTGAATCTAGAAATAAAGCAAAATAACTGAAAAAAAAAAAAAAAGAGAATTAGTCCTCAGATGCCATGTCCGTAATTTATAGCAAAAAAGTGAATGAACAGCGCTCTCTTCCACTCTTATTACCCACAACTAAAGTGTCCATTAAGGCACCTAACCCCCAATCGCTCCCCAGGCGCCGCAGCAAAAAATATGGCTGCCCTCTGCTCCGGTTGTGTGTTCACTGTGTATGTGTGCACTTGGATGGGTGAAATGCAGGGCACAAATTTCGAGTATGGGACACCATACTTGGCTACACGTCACGTCACTTTCACAAATCTAGCATTAATTTGATCTCAAATGGAATCATTAAAAGAACTTACTACTCCACCTGCTGCGTGACATCATTAACCAACATGGTTGAACAACAAATTTGTGACAATGCGGTTTTAGGAAACAGTCATTACTAGCTAGATGATTTCTTCAACGATGCATCATAGTATGGTAGTTAAGCAGCGAGGGGGGAAACAAAAACAGCAGAAAAAACAACAAAAGAAAACAGCCGTTGCAATGGCGTTCAGGTGTGTGAATAGCGGTTGGCACTCTGCTTTTAACAAACCCCACATACGCTGTTTACGTTGTAGACACAGTCAAAGACTATAGAATAACACAAGACGTGTCACTCGTATTGTTTTGAATGGGAGAATGTGCAACGCGCAATATGGCGGAATAAGTCCCGCCTTCTAAATAAGAGCCAGTCGCCGATTGATAAAGTCATTGCGTCACTGCAGCGGCCGTTAGAAGCTCCGGTTCCTATAGAAACAGTAAGACGCGCGCTTCGGACTGCGCATGCGCATTAGCTTGATCTAGCCTGAAAAAAAAGCCTTTTTTTGTCATGATTCAAGCGTTCAGAAACAAAATTTATGAGACAGTTGTTGTCAGATTTCATTGGTGATTTCAAATATAAAATTTAATCGAAAGCTTGGCAAACAGCTTTGATGTTTCCCCATTCAAAGAGATAGGAGCTGCACTTGCATGCCCGAGAGGCGTTTCAAAGATGGCCGCCGAGTGAAATTACTTGTCTTAAAGGGACTTTGACACAGTGCAGCGCTTCCAGGTTCTACATCAGAACCTGGAAGCGCTGCACTGTGTCTACAACGTAAACAGTGTAGGAGAATGAAAGGGAAAAAAGAAATTGTTGAATAAAGTCATTATTTTTGTTTTGTTTTTCCGCACAAAAAATATTCTCTTCACTTCATAAAATTAAGGTTGAACCACCATAACATGGACTATTTTATTGATGTCTTTACTACCTTTCTGGGCCTTGAAAGTGGTAATTAAATTGCTGTCTATGGAGGGGTCAGAGAGCTCTCAGATTTAATATCTTAATATATCTTAAAAATATCTTAATTTGTGTTCCGAAGATGAACAAAGGTCTTACAGTTTTGGAACGACCTGAGGGTGAGTAATTAATGACAGAATTTTAATTTTTGGGTAAACTAACCCTTTAAGGCTGCCGTTATTCATGCAGGAATCCATATGACTCCAGTCGTAGTAAAGGATAGCTCTTCATTGGTTCGTGATTAGTTCATGCCTTCAGTAATCATTAGTTCATGTTGAATTAAGTGTTAATTCAGGTAGGCCTATTAGTATTGTACCCTTATTGTAAAGTTACCGATAAAAAGCATCTACTAAATGAATTAAATTAAATTAGTTTTATATGTTTTAAAGTTTATAAAGTAAATCAGACCTTGTTGCAATAAAACTTACCAAATTCAGCCAGAGGAATGTGTTAAGTTTCTGTGCTTTTTCATCCTGAAAGAAAAAAAAAAGTTTTTTTTTTTCTTTTTACATGATTACCAATAAGCAATTGCTATTCATAACCCGATTAGCAGTAAAGTGGCAAGTGTGCAAGACTTGGCTGGCTTTACACTTTTACTTGAAGACATGAAGTTGTGACTTTAAATAAATATAAACTCTAAAGTAGGTATTTTTTGAATCCATTGTTTAATTAAAAGAAAAAAAAAAAAAAAAAAAAAATGGAATTATTTAACGACCCTGTACAGACGTGTCTGGAGTACGAGATAACCACAGCTGAAAACTGTTGTGTCACAACAACGCTGCTAGCATCTTGGCTGCAAATGGTTGAGAAGTTTCTAATGTATTGAACAGGCTACAGATTTTGTGTGGCCATAATTGTTGGAATGATCAGAACTTACCACATCTAAAATTCCATACAGAGTGAAGCTCACACTGATGTTTGTGGGAGTTTTCAGGTCAATAACTGGCCTTATTTCAGTTTTGCCAAAGATGTTCTCCTTCAGGGCTGTTATGAGACCATCTGTAGTGGGTTTGGAGCAGTTAATGGTCTCTGTGGATTTTATTAGTAGAGCTGGAAGAATAAAATTGCAAATTAAATATTAAAAAGCTTGTCTGTTGTATTGTCAGGTTCTGTTTAAAGAGAACCTAAGCTGTTGATGAAAGAGAGATTATTCTTTTTTCTATCTTTTTTTTCTTTTTTTTTTTTTTTTTTTTTTGCGGACCCCTGCACATGACGTGGGGAAAAAAACATGTATATTGTGGCCACAAATTACCGACTCTTTCCCACGACTTACTAATATGTCAGCACGTTTTACTGATCTGTTTTAATTAAATTGTATGCACAATATTAATATTAATATCAATATTAATTAATATTAATATTTATTTGTGGAAACAGTGTATATATGTATTTTTTTGTCTGCTTGTCATGTGCGGGGCTTTGTATTATTTAACACTTTAAAATATTTTCATTATTTATTTAAATTATTCATAACATTATTATTACAAATAAAACAAAAAAGTCAATTTAAATTACAACATACTACTGTAATATTGAATACACACAAACGATTGTTGGTTGTTGATTGTTGGTTTTACATATAGAGTCTATGAACTTTGTATTGAAATTTGTACTGAAAATCTATTTTCTTCTTACACAGCATAATGAGACAGCAGATAATGAGCCGTAACTGTGGAGGACTGGCTGTGAATCCAGCAGCCTGTAATGATAGTGTTATCAGACACTGCAATATACACTTTAATAAACCAGTAAATCGCTACAACAACACTAAACAATGACAACTTTACCTCAAAGCTATTGCATTACCATTTCATGACTATGCCTTACCTGTGGTCTTGAAAGCAAAACAACAGCCATCAGCTGAAGAATGAGACGGCAGATTACAGAAAGAATGTTATAAAATATATTTAAGCTTTTACCTCACAGTTCATGATCACTTTGAAGATTGAAATGGACTATCAGACAAAACTATATACTCCAAAAATTATTTGTTTAGGTAAACTAAAACCAACAGACTTTTTTTTTTCACCACATTATTTTCATTTATTTCATAATCCCAGAATACAAAAGCAGCAACATGCAAAGCACAATATGTCTGATGTAAAACCACAATAAAAATATGGTTTGGTTTTGGTTGCACACTTTTTTACATACAGCATGTAGGGCAGCAATGAATTTGTATAGTCAGTAAATGGCAAAGATTAAAACATTGCTAAGAATATTAGTTCATCAATAAAGAGCAAAATTCAACAGTAATAGCATATATATATATATATATATATATATATATATATATATATATATATATGTGTGTGTGTGTATATATATATATATATATATATATATATATATATATATACACACACACACAAAATTATTCTGACATTTTTGATATATTTTTTACTTGTGGGTGCAGGACAGGAGAGCAAAATAAAGTAAACTGTGACATATTATACCCCAAAATTCTTCATACAGTGGATTACCAGTAAAATTGATAAAAATTTGGAAACAAAAATTATTCAGACACTTTGACCTGACCATGTTTTGCTCAAGTGTTATCTGACATAATTAAGATTCATTTTTTTCTGACACAGTTCTTGTCATATTTTATTACCATTTTTTAAACTATAGTGAATAAACTGTATTAATGAATGAAATGTTCAAGGTATCTGAATAAATTTTGGTTTGACTGTATATATACAGGTGCTGGTCATATAATTAGAATATCATCAAAAAGTTGAGTTATTTCACTAATTCCATTCAAAAAGTGAAACTTGTATATTATATTCATTCATTACACACAGACTGATATATTTCAAATGTTTATTTCTTTTAATTTTGATGATTATAACTGACAACTAAGGAAAATCCCAAATTCAGTATCTCAGAAAATTAGAATATTGTGAAAAGGTTCAATATTGAAGACACCTGGTGCCACACTCTAATCAGCTAATTAACTCAAAATACCTGCAAAGGCCTTTAAATGGTCTCTCAGTCTAGTTCTGTAGGCTACACAATCATGGGGAAGACTGCTGACTTGACAGTTGTCCAAAAGACGACCATTGACACCTTGCACAAGGAGGGCAAGACACAAAAGGTCATTGCAAAA
The DNA here is from genome assembly GCA_039654765.1 of Mylopharyngodon piceus. Classification (NCBI taxonomy): domain Eukaryota; kingdom Metazoa; phylum Chordata; class Actinopteri; order Cypriniformes; family Xenocyprididae; genus Mylopharyngodon; species Mylopharyngodon piceus. The sequence goes on from CM077438.1 coordinate 19,142,690, forward strand.
GAGGCTGGCTGTTCACAGAGCTCTGTGTCCAAGCACATTAATAGAGAGGCGAAGGGAAGGAAAAGATGTGGTAGAAAAAAGTGTACAAGCAATAGGGATAACCGCACCCTGGAGAGGATTGTGAAACAAAACCCATTCAAAAATGTGGGGGAGATTCACAAAGAGTGGACTGCAGCTGGAGTCAGTGCTTCAAGAACCACTACGCACAGACGTATGCAAGACATGGGTTTCAGCTGTCGCATTCCTTGTGTCAAGCCACTCTTGAACAACAGACAGCGTCAGAAGCGTCTCGCCTGGGCTAAAGACAAAAAGGACTGGACTGCTGCTGAGTGGTCCAAAGTTATGTTCTCTGATGAAAGTAAATTTTGCATTTCCTTTGGAAATCAGGGTCCCAGAGTCTGGAGGAAGAGAGGAGAGGCACACAATCCACGTTGCTTGAGGTCCAGTGTAAAGTTTCCACAGTCAGTGATGGTTTGGGGTGCCATGTCATCTGCTGGTGTTGGTCCACTGTGTTTTCTGAGGTCCAAGGTCAACGCAGCCGTATACCAGGAAGTTTTAGAGCACTTCATGCTTCCTGCTGCTGACCAACTTTATGGAGATGAAGATTTCATTTTCCAACAGGACTTGGCACCTGCACACAGTGCCAAAGCTACCAGTACCTGGTTTAAGGACCATGGTATCCCTGTTCTTAATTGGCCAGCAAACTCGCTTGACCTTAACCCCATAGAAAATCTATGGGGTATTGTGAAGAGGAAGATGCGATATGCCAGACCCAACAATGCAGAAGAGCTGAAGGCCACTATCAGAGCAAGCTGGGCTCTTATAACACCTGAGCAGTGCCACAGACTGATCGACTCCATGCCACGCCGCATTGCTGCAGTAATTCAGGCAAAAGGAGCCCCAACTAAGTATTGAGTGCTGTACATGCTCATACTTTTCATGTTCATACTTTTCAGTTGGCCAAGATTTCTAAAAATCCTTCCTTTGTATTGGTCTTAAGTAATATTCTAATTTTCTGAGATACTGAATTTGGGATTTTCCTTAGTTGTCAGTTATAATCATCAAAATTAAAAGAAATAAACATTTGAAATATATCAGTCTGTGTGTAATGAATGAATATAATATACAAGTTTCACTTTTTGAATGGAATTAGTGAAATAAATCAACTTTTTGATGATATTCTAATTATATGACCAGCACCTGTATATATATATAGGCCTTCTACTTACCATGTAAATGTATATTACTTTTTTTTTTTTAATTCCACATATTTAATTCTTTCTCTATTCTATTGTACTGGAAACCTGGAAACCATATCAAATTCCTTGTGTTCTTGGGCACACTTGGCGAATAAAGACCATTCTGATACTGATATTTCTCTAATTTTTAATTATTGTAACTTTAACTAATATTGTAAATTATCTGTGGCCTATGGGATGCATGGCATGATGCTGTTGTTCAGAAGTCTTGACCAATCAATTAATATTGAGTAACTGACATTAAATATTTACTATCTTACTTTGCTTTGCCTATGAAAATGGTTTCAAACAAAGCCACAACTGCAACACATAGATGGTGTTTTGTCCTGAATGAACCGTCATGATCAAATCGGGTGAATGAATGATTCAGTGACTCTGCAGAGAACCTGCAGAAAGAATCATTGAAAAATCCGTAACACTTATGCACAGACTGATAAAAGCTGGTCCTGGTTGCAAATTATGGAACAGCGTGAAATGAAATAAAATAAAATATCACATGGAGGGTTATTTTCTCAAGATTTATTTGTGTCCACATTAGGGGTTTCATGACTACTGATTTCTCCTAATTGGTTATTCTTCAAAACAATACTCGAGTACTCGTGGTTTATGTTACCATTAAAAAAAAAAAAAAAGACATAAAAAAACAATAGTTCGTGTCATTCATTCAGTGTTTATTAATCGACTGTATATGTCTCTTACATGTATTAACGTGTATGTAACAATAACTGCATACATACTGAATATTAATAAAATGTATTTTAACAGTTAGGGGTATTATACAACATTAGTCTAAACAACAACAGATGTGTTTACATCACTTAGATCATCACTCAACTGGTTCAAAATAGTTTATAATAGAATAAGACCCAGGAACGCGTCTAACTCTGCGTGCCAAAGTACTCAATGGCTTCCGACAGTGCTGACTAGTGGTTGAAGTAGTCAACTACTACCAGACTAGTCTATGCAAGACCTAGTCCACATTGGATACATCATCATTATTTGAAATCATTATTTGAAATTTGAAATGAAATCAATCTCAGTTGGCCTGACTACAGATGCCAAGCCGACAGGCTTCACAATGAGCACTTTCATGCGGCCCATTAACTCTGCCATTGAACACTGAGGGTCTGTTCTTTTCACCCAGGTTTTCTTTGTAGCATCTCACACGGATCTTTTCAACTAGTCTCCCAATCAGCACATCAATGTTTTCCACTGGAAAATTTGGATCCTCCATCTGAGCTTCATTGCACCTCCTGCACATCTGTTTGAAGCGTCGCAGTTTAATGGTTCCCAGTTTCCTTGCTGTGTCCAAGTGGAAATGGAACACCACCTGCACTCTTTTAGACATCCAGGTTCTTCTACAAAGAGAACACTTGAACCTACATATTGAAATGGAGAATAGATCAGTTTTTTCTACATTCATTACTTATATTTTTTTATAATGATTAGTTGAAATATTAATCAACAATGTGCAAAGTGGCCTATTGCATGCGTCAGCACAAGCTGTCTGGTTCAGTCTTTTGATTCTGATTCTGATTCAATAATTCAAACCACTGTTTAGATAAAATAGACCAGTGAATTTTAAACAGAGATTTTGGACAACATTTATTACAATTACTTTTAATGTATTTATTATTTGAAATTTTCCAAAATGTAAAACAAAATGTATTATGCCATTACACACACACACACACACACAAAAAAAAAAAAAAAACTTTAAAAGACAACATTAGGATGGAAAAAACATTGGTAACACTTTACTTAAAGCCTTTATGTGTAATGTATTATAAAAGTATTTTTAAATGCATTAATTATGACTTTTAATTATTTATTTATATTTTATTTTATTATGCATTGTATGGTCTCATGAATATTTGAATAATGAATAATTGTAACTACAGTTATAATATAATACTTATGTTTTAGAAAGCAAATAATTATGCCTTTAGAAAGTAATGCATTAAAACACACAACAAACAACCAGTTATAAGATATAACAGATATAACAAGGAATATGCAAATATTATAATGCATTTTAGCTTTGGTTACAGTTATTTATGAAAAGATATAATGCATTATAACGTCTCGGTTACAAAGGTAACCCTCGTTCCCTGAAGGAGGGAACGGAGACGTACGTCGGACAGACCGACGAATAGGAATCTCGCTAGAGAGGCCAATCTACTTCGAGTGTAACTACAACGAGCCAATGCACATTGGCATGCAATCATATGCATCAGCTGCTCGCCTCGCAGCGCGGGTATAAATGAGCAGCAGGTGCGTTGCATCTTCAGGTTTTCGCTGAGGAGCCGAACCAGATAGGCGGCAGCATCAGCGGGGTACAGGGACTGTGGCGACGGGACGTACGTCTCCGTTCCCTCCTTCAGGGAACGAGGGTTACCTTTGTAACCGAGACGTTCCCATTCAGTCGGTCACGTTCGACGTACGTCGGACAGACCGACGAATAGGAATTCCTACCAAAGCGCCACAGGAGCTGCCCCCTTCCAGCGCTCTGTAGTAAGCCACCTGAACCCCCTTGCCTAAGGACGGTGGGACAGGGCTAACACAGAGAGTGTCGATCACTGCTGTTCCCCAAAACCCACTCAGTGAGACTATTGGATAACGCTGGGAAAGCGTACCCTTCCGTTGGGAAAGGAACACTGCGGAAGCCACATCCTTCGAAGGAGTTATGTGGAGAAGTACATATGGACTAACCCCGTAGGGCTGTACTACATATGGAAGTACTGGGGTGACTCCAACTCGATGAGAGGTGGGTTCTCCCAGAGGGAAGACACGGGCTTCGTTTAGGAGCAACCGTGGAACCAACCATATGGGATCCCCGTAGGGTCACACATATGGAACCCAGCCTAAATCCGGTTCTCAAGGATGCAACGGAGTATAGGCCTGGCGCCAGACGCTCCGCCACGTCGGCTGCCGAAGGGAGATCGGAGGACTCAACAGGGTCTGCCTTGTAGGGACTGTCTGGAGAAAAAGCGCGTGTAGCGCAGCAAGCCGACACTAAGCCGGGGCCTCTCCGTGCCTCTGACCTGAGGTGAGAACACGGGAGGAGACCGGCTCGACACGAAGGCTATAGAATCTAGCGAACATGTTAGGTGTCGCCCAGCCCGCAGCTCTACAAATGTCTGTCAGCGAGGCGCCACGAGCCAGCGCCCAGGAGGATGCGACACCTCTCGTGGAGTGAGCATGCAACCTGAGCGGGCAGGGCACGCCCTGAGCTTGGTAAGCCAGGGCGATGGCATCCACTATCCAGTGGGCCATCCTCTGCTTGGAGACAGCCTTCCCTTTCTGCTGGCCTCCGTAACAGACAAAGAGCTGGTCTAAGGTCCTGAAGCTTTGAGTTCTGTCTATGTACAGTCGCAAGGCGCGAACTGGACAGAGCAAAGCCAGGGCTGGGTCTGCCTCCTCCGAGGGCAGCGCTTGCAGGCTCACTACCTGGTCCCTGAAGGGAGTGGTAGGAACCTTGGGCACATAGCCAGGCCGGGGTCTCAGTACCACGTGGCCGTCACCCGGCCCGAACTCTAGGCACGATTCGTCGACCGAAAATGACTGCAGGTCCCCTACCCTCTTGATGGAGGCCAACGCAACCAGCAGCAAAGTCTTCATAGACAGAATCTTTAAGTCTGCTGATTGCAAGGGCTCAAAGGGAGCAATCTGAAGTGCTCTTAGCACCAGAGCAAGGTCCCAAGAGGGTATGGAGGGAGGACGAGGAGGATTTAACCGTCTCGCCCCCTAAGGAACCTGACGACCAGGTCGTGCTGACCAACAGACTTGCCATCTATGTGGTCGTGGTATGCGGAGATAGCAGCAGTATGGACTTTGAGGGTGGAGGGGGACAGCCTACGCTCCAACCCTTGCTGCAAGAAGGAAAGCACGACTCCGATCGAGCATCTTCGGGGGTCTTCTCGGCGAGAAGAGCACCACTCGACGAACAGGTTCCACTTCAAGGCGTAAGCACGTCTCGTAGACGGTGCACGTGCCGAAGTGATGGTGTTAAGTACCTCGGGGGGTAAGTCACCTAGAACCTCCGCGTCCCGTCCAGGGACCAGACATGGAGTTTCCAGAGGTCTGGACGCGGGTGCCACAGAGTGCCCCGTCTCTGAGAAAGAAGGTCCTTCCTCAGAGGAATGGGCCAGGGAGGGGCTGTCGCGAGGAGTGAGAGTTCTGGGAACCAGGTCCGGTTGGGCCAATAGGGCGCAACTAGCAGGACCTGCTCCTCGTCCTCCCTGACTTTGCACAGGGTCTGTGCCAGTAGGCTCACTGGGGGAAACGCATATTTGCGAAGGCCCCGGGGCCAGCTGTGTGCCAGTGCATCTGTCCCGAGTGTTCCCTCGGACAGGGAGTAAAACAACTGGCAGTGGGAGGTTTCTGGTGAGGCAAACAGGTCTACCTGAGCCTCTCCGAACTCTCTCCAGATCAGCTGGACCACCTGGGGGTGGAGTCGCCACTCTCCTGGCAGCGCAGCTCGTGATAGCTCGTCGGCCACACGGTTGAGCACACCGGGGACATGAATGGCACGAAGCGACCTCAGATGCTTCTGACTCCAGAGGAGGAGATGGCGGGCGAGTTGCGACATGCGACGGGAGCGTAGACCACCTTGACGGTTGATGTACGCAACGGTCGCAGTGTTGTCCGTACGGACCAGTACATGCTTGCCCCGTAGCGGCCCTTTGAGGCGGCTCAGAGCAAGGCGTACTGCCAGCAACTCGAGGCAGTTGATGTGCCAATGCAGATGGGGGCCCGTCCACACCCCTGACACTGCATGCCCGTTGTACGTGGCACCCCAGCCGGTGGCAGAGGCATCTGTGAATACCACAGCATGCCGGGACACCTGCTCCAGGGGCACTCCTGCCCGAAGAAACAAGGGGTCCGACCACGGGCTGAAGGCTTGGCGGCACTCCTGAGTGATTGCCACCCGGAACGTGCCGCGTTGCCACGCCCATCTCGGGACTCGGCCGTGAAGCCAGTGTTGAAGCGGTCTCATATGAAGCAGACCGAGCGGGGTTACTGCCGCTGCGGCCGCCATATGCCCCAGGAGCCTCTGAAAGAATTTCAGTGGAACCGCTGTCCTGCCGTTGAACGTATTCAGGCAGTTCAACACCGACTGAGCACGTTCCTCTGTGAGGCGTGCTATCTGTTCGACCGAATCCAACTCCATACCGAGAAAAGAGATCCTCTGCACAGGGGAGAGTTTGCTCTTTTCCCAGTTGACCTGAAGACCCAACTGGCTGAGGTGACTGAGCACCAGATCCCTGTGATCGCACAACTGATCCCGCGACTGAGCTAGAATGAGCCAGTCGTCGAGATAGTTGAGGATGCGAACACCCTGTTCTCTCATGGGAACAAGGGCCCCCTCCACGACTTTCGTGAAGACGCGGGGAGACAGGGCCAGCCCGAAGGGTAGGACTCTGTACTGATATGCTCGACCTTCGAACGCAAAACGCAGGAATGGCCTGTGTCGCGGAAGAATCGAGACATGAAAGTACGCGTCCTTCAGGTCGATCGCTGCAAACCAATCCTGGGGACGGATGCACTCGAAAATGCGTTTCTGCGTGAGCATTTTGAACGGTAGCTTGTGAAGGCTCCGATTCAAAACTCGCAGGTCCAGGATAGGCCGTAACCCACCGCTCTTTTTGGGTACAATGAAGTAGGGACTGTAGAACCCTGACCTCATATCGGCTGGAGGGACCGGCTCTATCGCGTCCTTCGCCAGTAGGACCGCGATCTCCGCACGCAAGACAGGGGCATCGACAGCTTTCACTACAGTGAAGCGGACGCCCCTGAACTTGGGGGGACGCCGGGCGAACTGAATCGCATAGCCGAGCCTGACGGTCCGAATGAGCCAGCGAGACGGACTGGGGAGCGCTAACCAGGCTCCCAGACACCGTACAAGCGGGACCAAAGGGACCGCAGGCGTACCCGCAGTGGGGCAGCGAGGTGGAACACAGGGACGCTGCCCGGGGGGCTCTCTTTGCGAGGCGGCCCGAAGCGGCGTCACAGTGTGGTGTGCAACACTTACCTGGTTCCACGGATGGACAGAGGGAGCAGTCGAGGCTTTGGTTGCCCGCTGCTCGCTGCTGTCCGCTGGCGACAGAAGAGGGGGATGAGAGTGGTGAGGTTCTTGCCCTCCCACTGCTCTCCGCGCCCTCTTCGGACCCGGAGATGAAGGAAACTGCTCTTTTGTTGAGAATTTGGGTACCGCTGGCTGTAGGGCCAGCGGCGGAACAGAAACAAAAGGGAACAAAAGATTCTCCACCCGGCCCTCCTCCGGGGGAAGGAGTGGTGCGGTCACCATCTCCCGAAGAGCAGTCCCATCCATCTCCGGGTCGCCCGTCCTAGGGCCTCTTGGACTTGGCCTTGCCACCCTTCCTCTTGGGGGTGGGCTGGACGGGCTGGGCACCCTGACCGCGACCGGCTCCACGGCGCCGCTTAGATGAGGGCTGCTGCTGGGGCGCGGGAGCGGGGGCGGCCGAGGGAGGGCGCCCTCGGCGACGAGCAGCCTGAGGTGCTGCGGGCGGTGGAGGTGCAGCAGCAGACCGCCTCGGCAGGATGTGACTGATGGCCTCAGACTGCTTCTGTACAGCCGAGAACTGCTGGGCGAAGTTCTCGACCGCGTCGCCGAAGAGGCCGGTCTGGGACACGGGGGAATTAAGAAACCTGACCTTGTCGGTATCCCTCATGTCCGCGAGACACAGCCAGAGATGGCGCTCCTGGACCACTAATGTGGACATCGCACGACCCACTGACCGCGCCGTAACCTTCGTCGCACGAAGTGCGAGGTCCGTCGCGGCACGAAGTTCCTGGAGAACTTGTGGATCATGACCACCCTCGTGCAGGTCCTTCAGTGCCTTGGCCTGATGGACCTGCAGCAACGCCATAGCGTGCAGGGCAGAGGCGGCTTCCCCACAGGCCTGATAAGCCTTGCCGGTAAGATCCGACGAGTACTTACAGGCCCGGGAAGGGAGAGACGGCTCCCCCCGCCAGGTGGAGTTAGGGCACAGTTGCATAGCAACGGCCCGTTCCACAGGGGGTATGCGCGTATAACCCTTAGCCGCCCCGCCATCAAGGGTGGTGAGGGAGGAGGACCCACCGACACGGTTTCGGGCAGTAAAAGGTGCCGTCCATGTGCCAGTGAGCTCTTCATGCACCTCCGGGAAGAAAGGAACTGGGGTGGGGGGCTGAGAACCAGCCCTGGCCACCCCGAGAAACCAATCATCCAACCTCGAGGGTTTGGGACACGGTGGAGGATTCCACACGAGCCCAACCCTGTTGGCGGCCCGGGAAAGCATAGCCATCATTTCCGGGTCCGAATCGGGCACAGTTGTCACCCCCGAAGGAGGCAGCTGCGCCGAATCATCATCCCCCGAAATATCAGGCTCACCCTCCGATGCAGCGATCGACATTCTATCATCTTGGGGAGCTCCGAAGGATACGGATGGTACACACCTCTGGGGTGGTCCACCACGTTCCCCCGGCAGCTCTACTGGCTGCGGAGTGCAGGAGGGATGAGGGTTCCTAGGGGGTTGGTTCCCCGAAGGAAGCGCGCTCACCGTGATCCTCAGATCACCAGCACCGCTGCCCGAAGCAACCCTCTGAGGAGGATTGGAACGAGGCAGCGGCACCGGGACTCCGCCCCTTTGCAGGAACTGGAGTCTAGATCGCAACTCCGAGACGGTCATCTTCCCACAATGGGTACATGACTCGTCCACAAACGCTGCCTCAGCGTGCTTTAAGCCCAGGCACGTGATACAGCGTTGGTGACCATCCCGCGGTGACAGATAACGACCGCATCCAGAAACACACAAGTAGAACGACATCTTTAAAAAGACGCGAAACTACTTGTGTAAGCTCTTTTAGGGACTGCTCCTTTAAGTGCTGAAGCACGCAGGGGAATGGCCGCTGCAGCACAGACAGGGAAAGTGCAGCCTGTCGTGTGCACTCTCTCCTTGAAGCCGCTCTCTTACCAGCTGTCAAAACAGCCTTTCAGCGCTCAACAGCGCACCGTTTACCAGCCGTGAGAACGGCTCTTCAGGAAATGCTGCACAACGAAGGCAAACAAAACAAAAAAAAAAAAAAAGAGAGAGAGATCGACCCCGCTGCAGTGCTGTCCGCCTGCACCAACAAAGAGCAGTTTCAAAGGCTCGTTCTTTTAATTACACACTCCGTAGACACCCAAAAAGGTTCGGCTCCGAAGCGAAAAGCTGAAGATGCAACGCACCTGCTGCTCATTTATACCCGCGCTGCGAGGCGAGCAGCTGATGCATATGATTGCATGCCAATGTGCATTGGCTCGTTGTAGTTACACTCGAAGTAGATTGGCCTCTCTAGCGAGATTCCTATTCGTCGGTCTGTCCGACGTACGTCGAACGTGACCGACTGAATGGGAACATACATTATGAATGCCTTTATAAGGCATTATACATAAATCTTATTAAAACTCCTTCAACTGATCATTACCATTCTGCGTGGACCTCTTAATGTGTGTGTTTGTAAGACAGAACATGATGTGTATATGTGCAATTGTAATTAGAACTGATAACTGTGCATTTTTATATTGCATTAAACATGACATATCCATCCGGATTAGATTCTTTTAATATTATGATGAGTTTAAATGAAAGGAATCATCAAAATATCTACATACACCATAAAGCCTAATATAAAACATATCTTGGAAAGAATGTTCGGTATATTTTTTTGTGGTAAAGTTGTGCTCTTACCTTGCAAAGGAGCCAGAAATGTATTGGTGCCAATCACAAGCTTGTTTGTGTGGCTCAATAGACTCATTGATTGTAATGTGCCATGTGTCCCCGTGAAGCTCACTCGCCTTCGCCTGTAAAGAACTTTCCCACAACGTTAATGCCATGTCTTTGTCCTCACAGCACTGTTATGATGTTACCTTGTAATTACCCACTAAATATATACTGTACAGCTAACCTCTCACTTCACAAGAAACGAAACTGAAACTATCAAGCAAGTATCTGTTTTCTGCAACACAAAAGTGAACATTGCTTTACAAGTCAAACAAGGTGCTTTACAAGATGTTTTGAGCTTGCCATAACATTACAAACTGTATTATAATGCACTTAACCTAAAATAATGGACAACTGTAACTACAGTAACTATACCACCATATCAAATAACTTTATTATACCAGATAGTCAAAGCTTTTACCACTTTAAATACCCATTATTTTCTTTTTATGAGTTATTTTTGAAATAGCAAAAATAGTTTGAAAACTAATTGTCTAATCAATGTGAACAGTCAAGAAACTGTGTGAAGAAAGTTACAGAAAGAAATGGTTGTTATTGTTTTACCTCCTCCTACTGGACAACATGGTAGCCTACATATGGTGTGTATTTGTTCTTCTCTGTTGCATTTTCTCATTTAAATTAATATCAAGTATCAGATCTTAGAAGTCTCAAATCTCAATAAGTAAGGGATAATGCACAGTCAGATGGTCATTATTTCAAAATAATAACCAGGGTTAATAACCAGGTTATCCACAAAACATTTTATCTTACCACTAAGAGTTCTCCTAAATGGCAGTAAAAGTTCTTAGTTAAGAGTTTTCTCTTAAAACCTATTCACAAAGCTGCTGAGACCAACTTTTACTAAGAGTATAGAGAGAAGTCTTCAGCTAAGAGAAAGGGCGGGGTTGACCTTGTTGCTATGGATGATGTCAACACGCTTACTAACTATGCACACAGTGATTGGCTGATAGGGGAGGGGTCTCTGTCAGTGATTTATTCATAGAAATATTACAGAACAAGGTATCATGTTGCCATATTCGAATAAAGATTTTAAAATAAAAATGTTGCCAAATTCAAATAAAGATTTTGGCTAAATGTAGGCTAAATGTCACTAATTATACAAGTATATGTTCAGCTAATTGTCAGCCTCTTACATGTCTGCATCTCGAGAGATTGCAAAATTCAAGCGACAAATGATGCATGTTTTATAAACAAAGTTGGGGAGGAGCACATTCAAATGGTCTATCTAATGAGCTTGAGAGGAGGCATTTACACACAGCCGACTCACCTAGTTACCTCAACAGTTTTCTGCATCCCTCCGATACCCCAACTCCTCACTCTCGGCTGATTCCTATTCCCAGGATACAGGGGAGTACTCTGGGTTTGGGCTAAATTCCGAGCTCGGAGCCTCCCCTCAGACAGCACGGGATCGGGAAAGGTCCACAAGCTGGAATTCGAACTCGGGTACGTGAGCTGCCTACAAGGCTATTGGCACGATAGGATAGGATAGGATATTAATTTCAACTTGACCGCAATGTTTTATTCTCCATCATTCAGTACATTTTGCCTGTACATAAATAAACATTTATGTTATGTCATCGCAGATTAAAATCTATAAATCAAAATATTTATTGCATTTATGAAGAAACGGCTCATCAAGGCTCTATTGCCTATTGCCTCAGTGTCTTTGGGCGGATCGCTGAGGCGGATTGCCAGCAACAACCATTTTAGGATTGTTTGTGATTTGTTCTCGGTGACTTCTCCTAACTTTTCAAAGATTTAGGAGCTAGTTTTAGCGCTAAAATGCTTTGTGAAAAACTCAGAGCAAACATTTAGGAGTCCTAAATTTAGGACTGACACGCCCATTATTTTTAAGAGTTTCTCCTAAAACGGCAAGTTAGGAGCTACTTTTAGCCTTGAGATTTTTTGTGAATACAGCCCTGGGCCCGTATGTATAAAGCCACTCAGAGTAAAATTTTAGTCTTAAGTGTGTCAAAATTCTAAGAATGATGTAATTTTACTCTTATTCCTACACTTAAGAATAAGTATGATTCATAAAGGTTCCTAAGTGTCAAGACTAGGTCTCAGCTCCTAAATAATTTAGGAGAGCTGGAGAGGTCTCCTAACCTAGTTAGGAGTAACAAGATGGCAGCAAAGGAAAAGAAACACACGCTTTCCAATGAACATATGATGTACTGGAGTTGATAAAACGATATAAACTTGATTGACAATTCTTTTTGTAACTGACCAAGAAATTTAATAACTTTAAATAGATTTAATAAATTTAATAAATATTACTTAAACAATAATTAATATGTTTAATGCATTTAATACATTTAATGACTTTGAATAAACTTTTTTAAATATATTAACTTCTCCCACTCTACAAATCAATGTTCTGACTGAAAAAATGAAATAGTAAATACCTTTTTTGGTAACTGTAAAAAATGCTGCAGTGCACCGGTGATGACTGACCCATCAGTCCACAATAAGCAGGGACTTAAATAGTACTATTACAAAATTAGTACTATTACTTACTATTGCTAAACTTTTTTTAAACGACCCAACAATTTTGCTTAAACCATCAAAATATGAGTAAAATAGTTTTATTTTTATGTTTATATTATTTACATTTTTTAAAATATGAGGGAAGAATGAAACACTAAACTAAGCAAAGGTATTTATCTGACAAAATTTTTGCCCCCCAAAAAAGGGAAAACTACAGCTACAGGTTTCAGAAAAACAAAAGAGCTCAGAAAAAAGCACACATTGACTACAACATAATCAGTTTTTAATATTTCATTGGTCCTCATGTATTCATAATTTCTTTGTATGACAGCCTGGCCAAAAATAATTTGAAATAATTTAAAATTTCATTTCATTATCACACATGAAACAATTGACTCCAAGCAGAGCTATGCGATATGCTTACATCTTTTAACGCATTTTTTAAAATATTTGAATTAAGGTTGAAGATGTCAATTTTCATATGGCTGGACATCACATTTGGCCACTACTCTATGGCAGTTCATTGACTTTTCAAAAGCAAGCTACTTTTATGTTGATAGTGGGCTTCCCTGGAGTTGTTGGAGCCGTTGATGGAACTCGTGTTCACATCATTGCTCCAAATGTAAATGAGGAGACATATATCAATAGAAAAAGATTCCACACCATCAACCATAATTTGTGATCATTTTGCACAATGCAAAGCTATTTTTAAAAATAAATTAAAATATTAAAACGTTTCAGTGTCTTTTTAAATGATTTTTTTATAATAACATTAAATTATTGGTGTTGTGCTACTGTGACTTCACCCTTGCAGGCTCGCTATTGGCTGATTCAGAGGTTGAGGGTGGCCATTTTGAGTTGACATCATTGTAGTCCTTAGTTCACAACACTTAAGTCAGCACTTAAGAATCAGTCTTATACTTTACTAAAACTTGCTTTTAGCCTCTTTATAAAAGTCTCCTACTCTTAAAAAAATCCTACTCTTTACTAAGAATTTTTTGACACTTAAGTCAAAACTTAAGACTATTCTTAAGAGCATTTCTGAGAAGTTTTATACATACGGGCCCAGGGCCCGTATGTATAAAACTTCTCAGAATAGCTCTTAAGAGTAGTCTTAAGCTTTGACTTAAGTGTAAAAAAAGAAATTCTTGATGGTTTGGTCCGATGGTACTGAAGTTGTAATCAATATCTACTGCATTGAGTGAAGAAATGATGACGACTTTGGCTGTTAATTTGACCCTGTTGTTGAGGAAGTTGTGCATGGCTTGAAGTGAATGAGGCCTGCCCGCCCGGCTGGCCGAGGTCTCACATGAACAGCAAGCGGCAGAATCAGCAAGAACAACAACAACAAAAAAGAACCCGAAGAAGCGCAGCACGATCTACAGAAGTCACACCTTTGAGTTTTGGCTTGACCAATGAGAAAGGTGCAATTCTCTGGCGGGAGAGTTTTTTTGTTTGAAAGTGACCTCATTTGCATGAGGGGAGTAAGCTATGCAGTTTGTGTCCATTTATACTCTGATAAATATAACAAACATACAATGCATTGTATGAGATGGTGATGTCCACCAAAGTGTGAGTCATTAAACAAGGAGTAATTTGATATGAAACACCACCTAGATGAACTACATCATCTAGTACTTCCAAATTTCAGGCATGCATAACACAGTAATAATGCACAAAATGTACTGGGGAAATGCATGTTCCTTCATTTAAGCAAATTTGTCAATGAATTAGTGGAAAGGATGCCATTTCTATGGGCTGTATGTCTGGTTCTTGTATTGAGAACAATCAATGTGCCAAGTGTCTTTGAAGTGTGTGACTGAAGCAGAAGGGTGATAGCGTTCAGTGGGGGAGCCAGACATTACGGGGCCTGCATGGGTGAAGGGTTGGAAGAGTAACTTTTACAATTGTGTGTTTGATCGATTCAGATGCTACACAGGTAACAATCAGAACAGGTAGCAGGTTAACACACACACTGAGGCCACACCCACACAAAGCCAGAGCTTTCCCTATCTATTCCCTATTTTTTTTTCATAATCTCAAGAAATATCTGCGTACACATGAAACCACTGAAACTGACTCAAAACGATGTAGTATACATGCCAGATCAGTATGTGGCGCTGTAATTCTGCCACAGAGATACATTAAAAATGGAGAATAAGACTTGGAGCATGCGCATAAGCCTTGCGCGCTGTATACAAACTTTAGTAAAGCTTAGAAATAAAGCTTTATTTTAGTAAAACTAATAGGCTTGGTAGCTTCTGCGGCACGAACACAAGCATGTAGTTGTTGTTGCTGTTGCTGTTGCTGTTACGTGACATAGCGGTGTCTGAGTAGGGTCGAGACTTGGGGTGATGACATCATTTCACAAAATATACGGATTGGCTGTACACATGAAAGCGCAAGGTTGTCATTTTCAGATTTATCCACTCTGGGACCCGGTTTCAAAAAATAGCAGTTTCAGGCTCCCAAAACGCTGGATCCGTCTGGACGAAACGCCTATACGTTACAAAATTTTTGCGTATACAGCTAAACGTGTCTCCGTGTGGACGGGCTCTGAGTATAGCAGAGACCGGACAAGGCGTGCAGGAGAGGGAACAACTTAATTAGCAATCACAAACGAGGATAATAGAACACAGCTGAAAAATATGAACAAGTAATGATGGTAACCAAGGTGATAGATGAGTGGCGGGAATCTGAACACGTGATAATAGAAAACAAACTGAAAGTCCATGAAACTGAAACTAGGCTAACTGTAGATAACTGTTACAATGCCACCTAATGAATCTGTTTATTAATTTTGTTTTAATGAATTTTTTTTCTTTATTTCTTTTTTAAAATGGTATTGTAAAAATATTCTCTGGAGCACATCGTAACAATTCCCAATAGTGTCCACAGTGTATTCACAAATATCACCTCTCATATAGGCATAGTATTATTGCTTTTCCGTTAAATCTTTATAGAACCAGAAGACAAAATATGATTCTAGAAAAAGTAATAAAGACCTACCTGAATGATAGTTACAGGATGTAACTGTCTCAATGAGCACAATGAATGGAAAATAAGATTCATGAGGTTCCTCCAGAGTAGGCTATGATAAATGCTTAACCAGCACTACTGTGGTTATCTTGTTGGTTCAAAGGAAAACATTTCACTGTAAACTTAAAGTAAGTGAAACTTGCATGCGGCAAAAAGTCAGCCCACAGTTTTTTAATAGGCCATATCGGGCTTCTCATTAGATATTCAGGACAAGCCTGTGTGGGTGATGGAAACTATTCGACATGCAGTTTAGAGTCATACTCTCAAGGTGTTTGCGTATTTTTTTGCGGTTTAAAATGTTAAGTTTTGCTGTTCGCAGAAATTTTAGAGAGAAAGAAGTCTTCATTTTCTCCAGCTCTCGGTTTAAAATGTAGTTTATGACTCCGTCAACACTCCTACTCACAAATGCCAACACAT
This sequence comes from Mylopharyngodon piceus, assembly GCA_039654765.1. Taxonomy (NCBI): domain Eukaryota; kingdom Metazoa; phylum Chordata; class Actinopteri; order Cypriniformes; family Xenocyprididae; genus Mylopharyngodon; species Mylopharyngodon piceus. Next base: position 19,158,681 of record CM077438.1, read on the forward strand.
GCAGCCACATCTGATGTTATCTTTGTGGTCATGCTTATGTGAACCTTCAGACAGAAGTAAACAAAAGCAAACACTCTGTAGCATTCAGAACTGTGTGTAAAAAGCACTGGCAGTATTTCTTTTGTTGTTAAATCAGGATTTCAAAATGACAGACTGTGTAAATATGTCTATATTTTGAACTCTATTAGCATTTTTACAAGTCTTATGAGATTACTTTGACTATACATTCATATGTAGTACAGAAATCATTCAAGTACAATATTTACAGTACATACATAGTGCAATAATCAGCATATAAAATTTACATAACAATATTCTAAATGCCGTCACTTATATTTTAGGATGAATAGTGTTAGGATACACAAAAGCTTTTTAGTAGCGCATATGAAAATAATAGCAGGAGTATAACAAAACCATAACTAATTTTCACATTTTCTGAAGAAAACATGAGTGCTGTTTGTCAGTGCAGAACTCGGCACCACACTCTCAAGTCTCTATGATGTTCTGGTCTCGATATGACTCAGGTCAAGTCCAGGGGATTTTTTTGGCCAGTTTTATCAAATCATAAATCTTATTCTAATAAATGTAATAGCACATAAACCTCTCCTCATAAGCCCCACAGTTTGAGGTATCATTTCTGTGTTTACCACAGACGGTGCAAGTATGAGCAATAATATGCTTGTGGTCGCAACACAGCCTCATTGTAAAATCATGCCTCTACCAACATTTTTGTAAAACACCAAAAACGTACCTATACGCACAATTAACTGCAGTTTCCAGCTGAAATGAACACTAGTGGCAGTAAAACACCAACAACTTTTATTCCTGTTGACAAATTATAATTACGGGACAAATTATCGATTAATATTTTCACATAGTTCTACTACTAATACTTACTATGTTATGACTTCAAAACTCTTTTACCATAGTGCATGATTTATGAACAAATATATTTTGATGTTTCCATCACATAAACAGCTCCATATATATGGCTTTTTCCATGTAGTCCAGCTAACAAAAATGTTCCTTTTGCTATAGTGCCCATTAAGTTATGAAAACATTATTTCTGAATGTTCTCTGAATGCCCAAAACGTTTTTAAGTGTTTTAAAAACATTTTTCCTTAGTTATCCGAACATAAAAGGAACGTTTCATTTTAGAATTTTGCAAACATTATGGGAGTTACTTTTGAATGCGAACATTCTGAAATAAACATGAACATTCTGAAACAAGTAGTAACATTTAATGAACAATGTAAAAATAATGATTTGGAGAACTTTATTAAAGACCAAATAACTTTGAGCCAACGTTCTATTAAAATTACTGGAAGAACATTTCTTCATAACTTTAAGAGAACCTTGCCAGAACATTAGCCAATGTTCTGAGAATGTTCTCTGTTAGCTGAGAGTAAACTTGCTTAGAAGCTCACCTGGTACAGGTGAGCTACTAATGCTAAGCGTTCAGGTATGAGTCCTGTGAAACATAAATCACAATAAAAAAGCTCAAAGACTTGTAGAAGCGAATGTAACCCTTCTTGTTCTACTCACACTGTTCTGAGCGGGATTTGAACTGGCTTCTCCAGCATAGAAGGCGGGTGCACTATCAAGGACGGTAAAGACCGCAGCCTCTAGTGTGCCTCTTGAGGTCAGGGGAGTGAGGTTTACCTAGTGTGACTCCGTTACACCCACCCTCTCCTATACCTCACTTCCATCCAGGTCATGGCACCAATGTAACCTCTCCATGCCTACTTGCACCGAAACCGCATCTCCGGAATGGGAGGCGGGCGAGCTAACAAGCACACTAAAGACTACAGTCTCCAGCATCAGATGCCAGTGCGCCTCTTGAGGACATGGGAGTGAGGTTTGCCTATACAGCTCTTTACTAGCTGGCTTCCGTTACACAGGCTGAAAAGGCATGGTTCCTTCAGCAAATGCGTTCTTATCTCATGTTTGCTTTTGTTTTGTTTTGTAGGTTTAAGGTACTGTAGGATTTAGTGTAGGTGGTACATTATTTTCAAATGCGATAGCGCATTAACCTTTAGCATAACTCACTGGACATTTTATTTCAGAACTGCTGCAATATGTACAACAGCCACTGTAATAAAATGTTGCCAGATTCACATTCCGTTTCAGATAAAACTGAATGCTTTTAGTGCCACTCAATAGACATTTCATTTTGAAAGTGTTGCAAAACGTGCAAGAAGCAACATAATATCATTTTGCAGAAATGTCACCACAGGCACGTTTTTCCAATGAGCCTGTGTTGCATAATACTATACAAAAATATTTAAGTACCTCAGGTTTCTTCATGGGGGCTTCTGTGGTTAGCACCTCACTCTGACTCAGTGTTAAACTCTGTGGCACATTTACAGTATCATTTTGAACTTGTTAACATGAGAGGATGTGGCAGTTTGTGATCATAATTATCAAAAATCATAACAGTCCTAAATTGTTCAGATTTTTTCTCCCAAATAGTATATATTAGGTTTCCATGAGCAAATGTTAAAATAGACTAACTTTAGTGGACAATACATGATATGATTACGATTTTATGACTCTGATCACTTAATAGCAGGTACTTGCTGTTTATTTCTCATCCGCCCACTCGGTATCTGTTTTTGCTGAGGGAAAATGATGGCAGCATATTCCACTCCATCCTGGGCCTTTGATGTTGCCTCGGCAGGGTTTACTCTGTCATCTCTTTCAGGTCTATTTTGAAAGTCTAACTCTCCATACTCCACACAGCTGACAAACACAGCACCGGATCTCCCACATTGCCCCTGCAAACAGCCCAGGCCACAAAACACAAAAAGTGATGAAAACAAAACTGAAATGGAATTAGTGTCCACATTTTATTGAGTAGCTTAGAGAAATAAAGAGGTCATGAACATACTTGTTGTGTTGTTCTGTTGTTCTGAACTGGTGGGTTTTCTGCATCTGAGAAGCCGTATATTTACAATTAGCATACAATTAGCAATGATATGCTAGTAAGATATCAGCAAGCCAACTGATATAATGGGCTACAAAATGGCCACTTATATAAAATTACTTAATTAATTGTTGATGTCAACTTTATGCTAAAACAGACAATTTTCAAAGCACATAAAAAAGTTGAATATGCATATGTCTTTCACTTGACACTTTACAATTAGGTTCCATTTGTTAACATTAGGTAACTACATTTAATGCGAGCTAACAATGAAAAATAATTCTAAATCATTTATTAATCATAATAAATGTTAATTTCAACATTTACTAATACATCAAGAAATCAAGATAAAAAATTGTATCTGTTTATATTCTTTAATGGACCTGAACTAACATGAACTAACAATGAAGAGTTGTATTTCTATTAACTTAACATTAACATGTTATATTGCTTATTGTTAGCTAATGTTAGTTAATGCATTAACTAATATTAACTAGTGGGATCTTACTGTAAAGTGTTACTATTTATTTTTCATAGGATGAGAATGTTTTAGCATTTCCCCAGCCCAGTGTTGTCAACCTGTCGCTAATTTAGTAAATCTGCATATTTACTTAATGTAATTTAATATTTTTCATTCATTTTTTTTTATTTTTTTATTTCCTTTTATGGAAAATTTGTCTTATTTTTTTCTCTATTTTAGATTTTAGTTGACAAAATGTGTTAAAATACTTAAAAACCGTGTCCCCAAGATGTGTGTTATATTTATCTGTTACTATATTTATTTTACCTTTTAAAGTAATGAACTATTCCATAAACAAATAAAATAAAGAGGTGAACTCCTGGACAAGTTACTGTAGGTTCTATAGTAATAGACAATTGTAAAATGTCAACCCTATTACTGTGGTTTTGAAAGCAACTAAAACATTTACAAAATTTGTTGAGCATTTAGTTTAACGACCTTGAGCACAAGACTCGTACCATTAATGCTTTTATATTTCTGAAAGTGTAATTATGTCCCGACATAGACTACCATTCAAAAGTTTGTGTCCATAAGATTTTTTTTTAATGTTTTTGAAAGATGCGTCTTCTGCTCACCAAGGCTGCTGTTATTTGATCAAAAATATAGTAAAAACAGCAATATTGTGAAAGAATTCTTTTAATTTAAAATAACTGTTTTCTATGTGAATATATTAAAATGTAAAATGTAATTTATTTCAGTGATCAAGACTCCAGTCTCCAGTGTCACATGATCCTTCTATCCTAAATCATTTATGATCCTAAATCATTCTAATATGATGATTTGCTGCTCAAGAAACATTTCGGATTATGTTTTCTGTATTCTTTGATAAATAGGAAGTTCAAAAGAACAGAATTTATTTGAAATAGAAACATTATAAATGTCTTTAATGTCACTTTTAATCAATTTAATGTGTTCTTGTGGAATCTTACTGACACCAGTCTTTTAAAGTGCATATCAGAAGTTGTGAATTTAGCATGAGACGGCACAATGCACTTAAAACATTATTTGTCTGATGTTCGAAATCTTACAAACATTTAATCTTTAAAATCACCCTATCCAACTGTAAATGCAGCTGTTTTATAGAATAGGAAATCTATTTGCTTCAAGAAAAATAAAAAATAAAAAAAATACTAGAATATTAGATACTAGCTTACATTACCTGGTTTTCTTGGATAGGTCCTGTAAAACCAGCACAATATGCCCACAAAGAGACATATAAATATTATGAGTGATGCAGTGAAGAAAATTAAGAATGATTTTTGTTCCGATGTCTCCAGTTTAGGAGGATTTGTCACTATGCTTTCATGGAGAGATATGGGTATAATTTCTGAAAGAAAAAGCATATCATTATTAAAATGGCTAATTATTATTGATAAAAACTTTCATTTTAATTATCTAAAAAAGCAGACTCACAATTACAATGGCAACAGCACATAATGTTATATGAGATTTTTCCCTGAACAAAAACCATACAGTACTGAGGATTTAAGAGGAAACCTACCTGTTGTTTTATTCCCTAATTTGACTGTAATATGAATTTTGTTGCTCTCAATAAGAGGGTTTTCACCATAAGCAAGCACCGCAACATGATATGTTCCTTCATCTTCCAGTGAGAGATTTGTGATGTGTAGTGTGACAGTACTGTTTTCCACATCACTGAGTACACACTTTTCTGAGCAAGATCTGTTTGTTTTATCTGTTTGTTTGCAATATCCTTTCTTGTTCCCATTTTTGTACAGACTTGTAGGTTTGTTGGGAAAACTGTTGATAACAGAATCTTGAAATGTGAATTCAACGGTGATGTTTTCTTCCACCGTACCATTGACTTCATGCGTTGATTCCACTGAAATTAAAATCATGTTAGCTACTTTTGTGTCTATAAAGAAAAAAATGAACCTACACTGAAAAATGTTCACTCGAGTAAAAAAAAAATGTGATAACTACAGTAGCCCCAACTTCCCTATAAGTATAAATAGTACTTCCCATAGTAAAAACCTGAAATCTGAAACAGTCTGTGTCATGATGTTTCTTTTTAGTGTTAAATAAACTGTGTTATCTCATTATCAACATGACGGTAAGATACAGGTCTGAAACTCTTCACACGGTTGTTTTGCAGATCTCTGGGTTCTCACATTTTCCATGAGTCAAAGGAATTTTTTCGGTACTTCAGTTGTCTCTTTTTTTTTGTACAATACTACAAAAGCTTTCGATAAAATATATATTTATGTGTAATTACAATGGACCAAAAAGTACAGTATTTGAGCGGATGTATAATGTGAAACATCAAACACTTATATATCAAATGTACAGTTAAAAAAAAAATTATATATATATGTTTGCAAAAACCCACAGATATATAATGACTTTTAAGTGTTTTCACCAACTTGAGTGTTCAAATTTATTTGCTTTATATAGTGCCTTAATGTAAGAAACACGTTTGCAAAGCTGAAGTGAAAATGCAGTACAAATCAGCGAACTTAACAGACAGGAAAAACAAAACCAAAAAATGATGATGAACTCTTTTACTCACCGTTAAGAATCAAGTACAGCATGAATGAAAAAAGTAAGAGTTTCTTCTTGAGGTCACACTTCATGCTGCAGATGGAACAGAGCAAATGAACGCAGGCAGCCACCGGAGATGCAAACGCCTTCCCGTTTCTGCTGATTTATGCTTTGCACTAACATTCTGTTTATAAGAAAACCTCCGTCTTTCAGGGGGAGGTACAGACAGGAACTGTCATCGCATTCAGGTTTTTTTTTCATGATTTTCTTTTCCTTTTGTTCACTTTCAGATCTCTAGAAACCAATAGCATGAGGCAATTACAAAAATCTAAAGAAATAATTATTGTGACATATTTGTGATGTGATTGCGGATCCTAGTTTTATTAAATCATTTCATGTGCTCACACAGTCTAACCACAAGACCACCGACAGACCACCTTGAGTTTCACAATCCCACAGAGGAAGTGTGTGTATCTTTATCTAGCCCATGACAGACTGCATGAATTTATAATGTTTAAAACATAGGCCTAAACGACTTACCCAAACCTAAAGTTGGTGGAACTTCTTGTTTCTAAGAACAGAGTTGAACATTTAAGTTTTAATCTACCTTCATTATATAAGGGGTTTTCAAACTGGAGTCTGGAGGCCGCAAGTGAGTGTTGGGGGACCATGGAGAAAACAAAAAACAAAAAAACAAACATTACTATTAAATCATAAATCATTACTATTGGTCACCCTTTACATCTGTCTGTGGGTTTTGCAGATATCTAACAAATGATAAGTATTAAAAAGAGCTTCTGAGTAAACCTCATAAATAAATTGGTACAGCACTTTCTTTTCTTTATATTTCAAAACTAATCATTTTGTGAAGCAATTGGTTCAATTGATTCGAAACGTTGAAAAGCTTTGTTTCTCCCATCACTAGTGATAACTATGCTGCGTCCGAAATCGAATAATTCCCTACTATATAGTATGCGACATACTACTCTTTTGACAGTATGAACGAACAAGCCAACGAACAAGCCAAAAAGTACGATTGGAAATTACTTGCTGATGACACAGCTTAATGCTCATTGATTTAAAGGGGTCACGAACTGTGTTGTTTTATTTGTTTTATAATGTTTCCTGGGGTGCACTTATAATGTCAGTATGCTTTTTACATCAAAAATTTTCATAATTTAGAAATAAAAGGCAATTTTCCTACCCTGATTTTAGCCCTCTTATTTGAACGCTTTGTTTTAAGGAGCGTGTCTGCTCTAAGACTTTAGTGTAAACGCCCACTGCTGTGACTGGCTAACATCTTTGCAATATGAAATAGCTAAGTATTACTCTCTCGAAAACTTTTAGCACGGTTTTACTATTACAGCTCGCAAGGTTAACTAATCATGAGAAGTGTTGATTATAGCATTACACTTAAATCTATGGCATTATATTTATATCGTGGCATGAAAGGTTGCATTGATGAACAGCCGATCACAGACATGTTGTTGAGCGCATGAAAGCAGTGATCTCGTCATTGCAACTCAATTTCTGCACACTAACGAATGCTTTCATCTTAACTAACAGTGCAAACGCGATGTACCTAAGAGAGGAGTTTTGGCGCGAGTCCAGAACTCAGTCACTGATAAACACGCACTGTTTGATTGACAGCTCTAGATTGCAAAGGGAGTGTTCTTTGATCGCCTTCTATATATAATTTAATCACAGTTTAAATAACATTATTTTCATCGTACTAAGAGAAACAACGTGAAGTTCACCGTTTAGTCACTGGTTTGATTTACTGACACACAGACACATCTGACTGTACATGAATCACTACATATCAGATCAGGCATTAGAATTAACTCAGTTACTTACATGTTGTTGCATTACTGTCGAGTCAATATCGTAAATGTATGTTTGCAAAGACTGTGCCGAAATGCGATAGACTTACCAAGGAATTCACAGTGAAATATCGAATACAAATAAATAAAGCTCAACTGAGACATTCACATTGTTGAAAATAAATAACCATATTCCTAGCATTAGGATCCTTTGAAAGGTAATGTTATTTTTGTACTGTATCGCTCTTCTCTCCTCCTCATTTCACTAACAAGCCAGTGGGCGGGGCTAACGTTGCAATGATGACGTAGGCAATAGGCTGGTTTGAGATGCGCCTCACCTCACCTGAAATGTAAGCGAGAGTAGGTGGCTGCAGTGAGGGGAGGAGTGAAAAAAGTGCAGCCAAGATGAACAGTTCTCTCTTCTAATGGTTCAGACACCTACGAGATCAAAGGCGGATATCGCGGGATTCAGACTCGTGCGCTGTGTTGCTGATAAACTGGATGTAATAGAGTACCTCAGAGATGACGTGTTTTTGTAGGCCAACCCGGAAGTTAGCGGCGCACGGGTTCCCTCGATCGAAAGCCTATGATTTTTCCCATAGACTTTTGGAAAATCGCAAAAAATAAGCTCTGTGTTTAATAAAGGGTTATGACACTTACACGTTTTGTCTATCAAGATAATCTTTACAAGTTAACACAACATTTATACATTTTGAAGCCTAAATAAAGTCGTCAGATATAAAAAGCTAATAGTAGGCTATAAACGGACTACAGCACACCATGGTCGCGGATCAACGTCACCACCACCAAGCTTCCTCAAACTTTATTTAAAAAACAACTTTATTTAAAAACATGCTCGCTGATTATGATCTGCGCTGTGTATGAATACGTATCCACTTTTTCATGAGAAATTGTCCATTCATTTTGTCCAAAAATGTTAGAAAATAATTTCGTTTATGTGTGCCTCTCTGAGATATTTTTATCTTTTGTTAATAATGTTTTATTTATTTGTTTATTATTTTGTTAGTTTATATAAACCTTAATATTATTTTCTTTGTGTTTAAAAATTCTTATGCTTGATCATTGTGCCCCAAATAAACTTTAAAGATTATCTTTCACTGTATTATGTTTGATTGTATACTGACTGTATAATGTACATATAATGTATAATGTACTGACTATATAATGTATATTAACTGACAGGTAAAACTTCTAAGAACATGAGACTGAAATGCAGGCTAGTGAGTGTGATTTCCTGTTTGTCATGATGACGTCTAAAGTCCCCGCCAAAGGAAGTAGTCCCTTTTAGCAACTTGTTAGCAACCGCCGTTTTTAAGACACAATAAAGGTTTAAAAAATCACAAGCGGGTTATAACTGGTGTGTTTTATGTCATAGATCAAAACGTGAAAATATTTAGAAGCTTTGTTAAACAGACCTTATTTCAGGCGATTTAGCAAAAACCCATTCAAAAAACCCATAGACTTTAGGGCGATGGAACCGGAAATCCTAAAATGCTAACTCGCTTCCGGGTTTTGCATACAAAAACACATCATCTCTGATTTAAATTCTCTGGGCCCGTTGTCAATAAAAATTTTATTGGCCTAACAAGGACGTTTTCAGTTCTGAAACTTACAGGATATTCTTATAGTACGATGACCTCTTATATTTAAAGCTCAAGGAAAAGTTGATTTCTCAATTTATGATCACTTTAAACAACAGTGATGTATTGTTCTCTTTTAAAATGATTTTAAAATTCTGATATCATGCTTTCGTGTGAATAAATTATGTGTGAATATTCCCAAAGTCTCTGACAGTGTGATCTCTCTATGGGTCATGACTGTTGTCATATTTAGCCTATAAAAATATATATAAAAACATGTATGTATTAAAGTAAAAAATTATTGATAAACACGTCTTTCCAATGGAATAAAATAAGTACTTGGGGTGTCTTGTGTATCTTTTTTATAAAAGCTGTAACTTAAATTACATCCAGTTTATTAGCAACACAGCGCATGAGTGTGAATCCCGCGATATCCGCCTTTGATCTCGTAGGTGTCTGATCCACTACGAGAAGAGAGAACTGTCCGTCTTGGCTGCACAATTCTCACACCTCCCTTCACTGCAGCCGCCTACTCTTGCCTACATTTCAGGCGAGGCGAGGCGAGGCGAGGCGCATTTCAAACGAGCCTGAACACGCTGAGTACATTTCCATTCGTGACTTGTGGTTTGAACCTATGGGTTGAACCAGAGCCGTTAACGGCTCTGGGTTGAACCGAACGCATGTTCGTGACGTCATCACGTTAGACTGTTCCCCGGATTAAACAGAGTTGTTATGACAACGACGGTAAAGCAGTAAAACGAAAGTACGGTTGCACACATACCAAACGTTTGTACGTCGTGTTGCTGGAAGTATTTCATTCATGGATGCCAGAGCGAACACGTATCTCATTAGACCGAATTATAAAGACAAGTAAGGCGAACGGCTCTTTCTTTTCAACGCTTCAAACTAAACTTAAAAATTGCAGCTAGCTTAGCTTAAGCTCTAAAATGCATTTACGAAAAATTAATTATTAACTTGCTAAACTTTATCCAAATACCCTTTTCGTTCATTTTTTTCCTGTCGTAGGTTCAAGGCAGGGGTGGCAAAGGAGTGTATTAGAGAAATCCTCAGGGAACAGCTGTATGGAGTGCAGTATAATCCAGAGGAGGTTCCCACATTATCAAAATCTTTAGCAGACTCGATTAAAAACAAACTGAAAGGTAAGAGGCGCCGATACTAGTCAGTTTCTTGCTGACAGGGATGTAATACTAACTCTACTTCATTGCAGTAACGTTACTTAAGTAATATTTACGGCGAAAATTTACTTTTCTCAGGTACAAAAATCTTTTTTTTTTTTTTTGCAAGAAAAGAAACAGCACTGCGTTAAATACATTAACACAAATGGAAAAAAACAAAACAAAAACAACAACAACAACAACAAAAAACAGACAAATAACAATGGCACCTCAACTAGTAAGGAAAATATTGTCATAGTTCTTAAGAAACTTGTTGTTCTTGTTGTTATCAATGAGTTTAAGAGATTTAACAACAAGGGAAATCTCAGCAATGTAGACATCAAATCCATCAAATTTACAATGCAACACAAAGAAATTAACAACAACATCAATAACATGGTCACTCCTAGAAAAATAAAGGAATATATCCTTCAAAGAAAAGTTTAGGTACAAAAATATTTTATATATGGGAGAAGGGCGTTTATTGCGTTGTCTTTAAAAACGCGTTGACGTCATATTATTTTTTCGCTAATAAAAATTAAGCTGTATGTACCCAGTTAACAAAAATATGGTCTAAGAACGTTTAGCTAACGTTCCCATTAAGTTAAAAAAAAAAAAAAAAGATTTCTGCATACTGAAAGTTCAAAACGTTTTTTCTTGGTTATGCGAACGTTAAAGGAACATTCAATTTTATCATTTTAAAAACATGGGAACGTTACTTTTGAATGTTCTCTAAACATTCTGAAATAAATAACATTTTTTAATTTTTTTTATTTTAAAGAACGTTTATATTTAAATTTTCACAATAATGGTTTTTCAAAGTTTTAGGGGCACCAGATTTTTTTTTAAAGAGATAATATTGAGTAAGCTCAATGACAGAAACATTAAAAACATTACAACAAATAAAATGTGTGTCTATCCTACAAATAGTCTTGTGCTCATTCTGAACAATTAAATATGCCATCTACCCTGATTAAGGTTCATACAGTTTGTGCATTTAAGTAACTTTAATGAACTAAATATCCACTGCCTCAGGATTTCATCAGCCAATTTCCAAAGCTTTTTACATTTAAACACTGAAATATAATTGAACGTGAAAACCTTACATATACATATACAGTATGTGCTCTTTTCAGATGTGGGCTTTGACAGATACAAGCTCATTGTGCAGGTGGTTGTTGGAGAGCAGCGTGGGGAGGGAGTCAAGTAAGTGTAATACTTCTTAGGAAAATGAATGAATTGTGAGAACAGGATGGTCTTTAGCAAACCTGAGCACTCATATTGTGTTCTTCGTACAGTATAGACCCACGGCCACAGAGATTATCAGTGCAAAACATGCCCTCAGATGTTTAGCTGACACCTTTGGGTTGTGAGTCACGTATATGAGGTTTCTAATGAGTGTACTGATCTTTCTCGGACACCCACATTGAGTAAGACATAATCTGACTCACTGTGGTCTCATGTTATGAAACCAATGTCGCAGGGCATCTGAAACCCAGTGTTGTTATGTATTTGCAGATCTAACTTCAATAAGGTGTTATTCCAGATGTTTACATTCTGTACTTTAAAGATCATCCATCCCCATCGAAGGGTGCAGTTTAAAAAACTGTGTTGTCAGTTACATATTCAAAAATAACTATTATTATAGTATATCTATAGTATATAGAATTATAGTATTTTTTTTATGATACAGTTTGAGTGTTTGTAGAATAAAGAAAATGTTTTTCACTAAATATGTTTTCGTAGGATGGCTGCACGCTGCTTCTGGGATGGAGATACAGACAGCTATGCTCAAGATATATACATGAACGTAAGTGAGGAATTACTTTCACTGACTTTACATTAAAATGATTTTGAAATGTGATTTTTATCTCTTAGCTTATCTTTTAATTTTTTTTTTCTAATAGGACAGCTTGTTCTGTGTGGCTGCTGCATTTGGTGTGTATTATTACTGAAGACAAACAGAAGATGTGCTGAGGACCAAATATTTTGTAGGGGAGTATTTTGTGATATTTATTTAAACCATCACATTCAGTTTTAATATCAGTCGCATTCATGTTTGTTGGTCTGTATACCTTTCTGTATGATATTTTTTTCTGATATTACTGTCTGAATGCTGAAAATTTTCATATTATTATTATTATTATATTATTATCATTTAACAAAATATATTACGGCAATAGCTTTGCCATGTCTGGACTGAAGGCACATAATTCCATTTCTGAATGCCGCCTTATTGAAAATAACTATATTAATTTGGTTAAATGTGAAAGGGCCCCCCTACTGATTATTTATGGAATTTACAAGAGTCAGTTGATCCACTTTTATCCTGGAAATGGTGAATTACATTGAAAATATTTCACATGCTCACCAGCTAGGACTTTCTCGGTAGCTAGAGAGTGCTTTGTTGAAAGGATTCCTAAATGACCCCTGACCCTGCAAAGATTACTGTTTTATTTTGTTGTTATGTGTGTCAGTAAAGTAAAGTTCTTCAGGCAAGCATCTTGTCCTTATAATACTCTAAAAAAAATTGGGATTCCATTGCTCAATTTCAGCCTCATGCTGATGAGATGAGAGGCCTAATTGTGTGATGAGAGACTGGTGTCCTTTTCCCTGCCAATTGCTCATTGTTCTTTTGTTTTGCCGCTGTGTGTGTGGTTGAATATCAGACAGTGTGATTGATGGACTGACAGTGATGGACTAGCAGAGAAAGCCCACGAATGTGAAAATAACAACCAAAGCTGCAAACAGATCATACTGTCACAAACAAACTACAAACACTAAGAGGGGACACTTAGATTGCACATATATGTAAGAAGTCAGGGGCTGTATGTATAAAGCTGCTCAGAGTAAAATTTTAGTTTTAAGTGTGTCAGAATTCTAAGAATGATGTAATTTTACTCTCATTCCTAGACTTAAGAATAAGTGTGATAAAGGTTCCTAAGTGTTAAGACTAGGTCTTAGCTCCTAAATTACACTATATTGCCAAAAGTTTTGGGACGCCTGCCTTTACGTGCACTTGAACTTTAATGACATCCCATTCTTAATCCATAGGGTTTAATATGGAGTTGGCCCACCCTTTGCAGCTATAACAGCTTCAACTTTTCTGGGAAGGCTTTCAACAAGGTTTAGGAGTGTGTTTATGGGAATTTTTGACCATTCTTCTAGAAGCGCATTTGTGAGATGTTGGCGAGAAGGCCTGGCTCACAGTCTCCGCTCTAATTCATCCCAAAGGTGTTCTATCGGGCTGAGGTCAGGACTCTGTGCAGGCCAGTCAAGTTCCTCCACACCAAACTCGCTCATCCATGTCTTTATGGACCTTGTTTTGTGCATCGGTGCGCAGTCATGTTGGAACAGGAAGGGGCCATCCCCAAACTGTTCCCACAAAGTTGGGAGCATGAAATTGTCCAAAATGTCTTGGTATGCTGAAGCATTAAGAGTTCTTTCCATGGAACTAAGGGGCCAAGCCCAACCCCTGAAAAACAACCCCACAGCATAATACCCCCTCCACCAAACTTTACACTTGGCACAATGCAGTCAGGCAAGTACCGTTCTCCTGGCAACCGCCAAACCGAGACTCGTCTGTCGGATTGCCAGACAGAAGCATGATTCGTCACTCCAGAGAACACGTCTCCACTGCTCTAGAGTCCAGTGGCGGCGTGCTTTACACCACTGCATCCGACGCTTTGCATTGCACTTGGTGATGTAAGGCTTGGATGCAGCTGCTTGGCCATGGAAACCCATTCCATGAAGCTCTCTACGCACTGTTCTTGAGCTAATCTGAAGGCCACACGAAGTTTGGAGGTCTGTAGCTATTGACTCTGCAGAAAGTTGGCGACTTCTGCGCACTGTGCGCCTCAGCATGCGCTGACCCCGCTCTGTGATTTTACATGGCAGTTGCTGTTGTTCCCAATTGCTTCCACTTTGTTATAATACCACTAACAGTTGACTGTGGAATATTTAGTAGTGAGGAAATTTCATGAATGGACTTATTGCACAGGTGGCAACCTATCACGGTACCATGCTTGAATTCACTGAGCTCCAGAGAGCGACCCATTCTTTCACAAATGTTTTTAGAAGCAGTCTGCATGCCTAGGTGCTTGATTTTATACAAGTGGCCATGGAATTGATTGGAACACCTGAATTCAATAATTTGGAGGGGTGTCCCAATACTTTTGACAATATAGTGTATTTAAGGGAAAGCTGGAGAGGTCTCCTAACCTAGTTAGGAGTAACAAGATGGCAAAGAAGAGGAGACACATGCTTTCCAATAAAGATTTGATGTATTAAAGTTATATGATGACATGGAGTTGATACAACAGTATAAACTTGATTGACAATTCTTTTTGTAACTGACCTAATAAGAAATGTGATAACTTTAAATAAATGTAATAAATTTAAACAATATTTAATACATTTAATATATTTTAATAAATTTAATGACTTTGAATAAACTTTTTATAACTTTAAATGTAATAACTTCTCCCACTCTACAAATAAATGCTCTAATTGTAGAAATGAAAATAGTAATTACATTTTGGGCAGCCATTTTGAGTTGACATCATTGTAGTCCTTAGTTCACAACACTTAAGTCAGCACTTAAGAATCAGTATTAGACTTTACTAAAAGTTGCTTTTAGCTTCTTCATAAAAGTCTCCTACTCTTAGAAAAGTTCTACTTTTTACTAAGAATTTTTTGACACTTAAGTCAAAACTTAAGACTATACTTAAGAGCATTTCTGAGAAGTTTTATACATATGGGCCCAGAATCTTGCAAAAAGTAGTACTGTAGGTCATCCAGGAACTTTTTGCCTTCTGTTTTATGAATACTGTGTATTCGGACACACTACTCTGCTCACATACTGTATAGTAAACATATTTAGTCTATTATATAGTATAATAATTAGGCATATTCGTATGCAGTGAATGACTTGAGTATGATACCTTTGAGGAAACACACATAGTTACCCATTTATTAGTGTGTGGAAAACAAAAATACATTTCCTATCCACCTTATTCCTACGCCCCATGGGTGTAGCTTTCGTTATGCTGTAAACAATCAGTGAAAGGCTTGCTCTACGAATGCAATAATATGTAAAAAAAAAAAAAAAAAAAAAACGGTACAATGAGAAGACATTATTCTACTCACCTTTCAACCATCAAACCTTAAAAGGCCATTTAAAAGTGTAAAAGCAAAAATCAAAAATGTTCATTAACTTCAGCATTGCGTGATACTATTTCAAAGTGATTTCCATCATTTTGACAGATAATAAATTGTATTTACCTGTGAAAACAAACCTGGAAAGAGTGGTGAGGATTTGAGGAGAAAAACGAGAGATTCTTCATGCATTCCAGTGAATTATTAATGGGATATATCGTAAATTAAATCGGACCACAAATGTGCAGTATATGTTGTCCTTTTATTACAGTGGAATGCAAAGGGAAAAAAGAAAATAATCATGAGGAAAAGAATGCAGCGACTGAAAAGAGCTCTTGCCATATATATTCTTGTTAAAATACCAAGCGTTACGTTATTCTTATCATGTCTGAAAATAAAACATGAAGGAAAATTGACAGCTCATTCAGTCAAACTGACAGATAAGCTTTATTGGTAGGGTAACCTTATGATTTGAAATGATTCGTTTCAGTTTTTTTGAATGGAAGTTCCCCAAACCGGAATATGCCACCCATAATTCAAAACGCAGTAGGCTCGTCAGGAATAAGGTGGATAGATTTGGCTTATTTTATAGAGGAAAATGCTGAGATGTTGTTGTGTGATGTCCTATCATTTGTTTGCCCCACAATAAATCATGCCCCCTTAAATAATGAGTCACCAACTGTGTATCTATGATTGGAAACAAATAAAAAATTGCCTCAGAGGCTTTGATCAGTCTATCGGTCAGACCCCATGTGCCTCATTATGATTAAAGAGACTCTGAACTATGAATAAACCTTCTGAAGCACAGTTATTATTCAGGTAGGAGTACAGACTATTGCTTTGTGGCTTTTAGCATCTCCCCAATAAAATTCTTAGGAATAAAATGACCTATGTAATTGGCTTCACAGACTTCATTTACTTTCCCTGGAGTGACCTGTGTCATTATCCATCTCCCATTTATCCTGACCAAGGCTTTTCGTAAAGATGGCGGCTGGAAGCATTTATGCTATTATACCGTGAATGTTACTGAATATCAGCAAATAGTTTGAAAACATTCTGTTGTGGTTTGCAGACCAATACTTTTTATTTTCAAAGCTTGTCACAAGAAGAGAGCTGTATACAATTCATTTAAGTTTCTTTTAGTTAGAGATAAACACAACATTGGACATTAGACATAAAATATAAAACATTTCATAAAATATTTTCTGATATATTGTCTACGAAGATTCATGTGCACAATATTGTGCACTGATGAATAATCAACAATAAGACCAGGAATGTGATTTAAGAATGTAAATAGGGCCACTTTTGATAGCTTTAACTCACAAAAAATGATTAAAATAGTGGCAAATGTTCAATTATCAATTCCACATTGAATGACAAAAGCTGAATGTTACATTTCGTCAAGGTTCCTAGTCTTGAATCTCTTTATTTAGTAGATAAATGTATTTAGAATTTCACAATTAGCCTACATAGTATATATATATATATATATCAAATGATCTATGGTTTGAATTGGAATTTTCCATATATCACGTGTGCATGGTTCATGGCTGCAGTATATGCCCCTTAGCCTTATTTAGCTTTCTGTCTTATTCCTCTTTCTGTATAGAAAATGTAAATTGTTCTCAGTATCTAATATCAAATGTCATATTTTAGGTCATGGAACTAAACAAACGTGCTAAATAAATTATTTATGCGGCTTGCACAATAGAGCCAAAACAAAAAAAAAACCCACAAAGGTAGCCTAATAATATTCTGTGAAATCACAAACAATGCGCCACTTTAAACTTTTTCACTAACACTATCAGCAAGCTCAATTAACTTTTTAACTTTTTTTTTTTCTTTCAGGTATTTTGTTATCTGAATTTCACCAACAGTTAGTTCCGCTCCCCGTTTGGTCGAGCGGCGTTCCGACTGTTGATATAACAGTCCAACCGGCACTGCTGAGGGCTGTTTCATAAAAGACACTAAGAAAAGCGAGGATTAAACTCCAACACCTGACTTGAATGAGCCTAACAAATAAGTTGGGGCTAAAGCGGTTTCATAAAAGGTAATTGAAGTTCAATTACCCGTTAATTTGATCCAGGTTTACCTAGTCAAGATAATTGTGCGTGCATGCTTTTCTTAGGCCCCGTCCACACGGAGACGAGTTTAGCTGTATACGCAAAAATTTTGTATTGTATAGGCGTTTCGTCCAGACGGATCCGGCGTTTTCAGAAGGTGAAACTGCTATTTTTTGAAACCGGGTCCCAGAGTGGATAAATCTGAAAACGACGCCCTTGCGTTTTCGTGTGTACAGCCAATCCGTATATTTTGTGAAATGATGATGTCATCACCCCACGTGTCAACCCTAGTCAGACACCGCTAACAGCACAAAACAGCAACAACAACAACAATAGCGGACCACATGCTTGTGTTTGTGCTGCAGAAGCTACTGAGCCTATTAGCTTTACTAAAATAACGCTTTATTTCTAAGCTTTACTAAAGTTTGTATACAGTGCGCAAGCTTTATGTGCATGCTCCAAGTCGTCTTCTCCATTTTTAGTGTATCCCTGTGGCAGAATTACAGCTCCACAAACTGATCTGGCATGTATACTACATCGTTTTGAGTCGGTTTCAGTTTTTTTGTGTGTACGCAGATATTTCTTGAGACGAGGAAAAAAAAAAAGATCGGATAGGGAAAGCTCTGGCTTCGTGTGAATGTAGCCTCAAGCAGCCCTATAGGTCGATCATGGATCAAATTGATCCACCATAGGAAACAGCTTACATTTTGTGCTATTTTATGCGTTTGAGACATTTCACAGGTTTATTCTCCATCTGTAAATGTTAGAAAGTCATGCAAATATTTCCATTTTGCTGCTAAACTTCACATTGAACGAGCGCTGCTGCGGGCATGCGCGCCAAACACACGGAACGCACTAGGAGTGCAATAATTCTGACTAAAATATATATTTTGCTAAAATATTTGATGTTGGACATTAAATGTGCCTTATGTACAATTTTAAACCTACAAGTAAGTGTATTTTTATGATAGCATTAACTGTAAATGGACTATTGTAATGGGGTAAATCAAGGCTAATATACTGTAGGCCAATTACTGAGTTTAGATTCATCTTGCCAATTAAAATTTAGTCTGTACATATTTATTTCAATTTTTAATTTTGTGATTTTAACTTCTGCTTTAAAAAGCATTTTTTTTTTTTTTTTTTTTAGATTGTAATGTTCTAATGTTCTAATAACCATAAAAGGTGTCAAACAAAACCTGTAGGTTACACACACACACACACACACATATATATATATGTGTGTGAAACCAGAGTATAGATTCCAAGAGGTCTATATTTTAGTAAAAGGCTAGCTGATGTTATTGTGCTTTGACTACAGTAGGTAGTTCTAGTGTGGACAACATCCATGCATGTCACTTCTGCAGGCTGCATATTACTCTGAAACTCTTTTCTGAAACTCTGGCTCTGAGACACTTGTTTGGTATTTCTCCTGCTCTTTGTCTAGCTAAAAAAATCTCTCCTCACTAAATGAAAGCTTAAAATGAAGGTCTGGTTGTTTCAGGGGCCTTGTCACAGGTCCATTGAGTTTGAAATTCTGTGTTACTTTTGCTATATTTTCACACTTAAAACAATGATTTGGTAATCCTCTTTTACCACTGTCCTCTTTTGTGCTAAGAAATAAGTCTCCTGACTGTTCTCTCCCAAGTGGTTCCATGTTTGTCAGTATTAAGTCTGAGAATGATTCAGTGGACTATATAACACTTAATTTTTAAGAAATTACTTCTCTTTAAATGTTTTGGTTCATCATACTTACCTTTTAATCAAAAATTGCCTTAAATTTACACCAATTTTTTTATTATTTAGCTCTATTTAGTAAAATGGGTGTACTCATTTTTGCAACACAACATTTTAACACTTTGATAAGAAAATCTTATTTTCCTGAATAATTTTGACATGCTTCTTTGGTAACTGATCAAGCAGACTTGCTGGAACATTATATTTCTATAGAACCCTAACATTGCTTCTAAGTATTTATTTTTGGACTGATAGTGGTTAATAAAGTCAAATAATTGTATGTGAGAGAGTCAGCTGTAATATCATTGCGTTCCTATTGGTCAGTGTTAGAGGAGCTCAGCTTAGCCTGACAGTTAGCCTGCCCCGGATCAGGTTAGTTTCCCAGCATAAGTTGGCAGAGTAACTGAATTTGAACTAATTTAAGTTTGCTTTATGAAACAGAATTCACTGACAATAAGTCTGACTAACTAAAATAAGCCTGGCTTGTATTCTAATCTTGTTTTATGAAACAGCCCTCTGGAATCAATCCACGTCTGTGTTTGCTCATTCCAGACATTCAATATATAACTTAGCCCTGTGGATGTCTGTAAAAATAAATTTGCATGGCACCTCAGTGATAAAACTCATTGGTTTAGATGCCGATTTATTCACAGTGGAGGAGCGAGTTTAGTGATCCTGTGAAGTACGAACCCGGGAACGCGCTGCTCACATGGTTGCATGATTGTCTGCTGTAAATAAAATGTAATAGGTTATGCTTGGAATAATACGAATAAATTAATATTATTTTAATATTAGGAAAATAATATCCTATTTATTATGTGATCATTTAAATCTCATGTTATAGGAAGAAAGACATGCTATAGTTGTAATGGTGTTCTGTTTTGCATTTTATTTCAAAATGATGGATGTCATTTTAAAAATATGGAAATTAGCGGAAATAAGTTAATGCAGCCTCATATTTACATGAAGTAAACATAAAGCTGCTTGGTTTATATTTTTAATGTATGTAATTGTATCAAATACATTTTAAAATTGTAATCCTGTAACGGCCCATTTCAAATGTTTAGCCTATGTGCTTTTTTCCATTTTCTCCTTTAGCTGAGGTGGAGTGGTGATTAAATATTGTTCTTGTAAATACTTCCCAGCATTTCAGTAATAAAAGTGTACATCTTTAAAATGCATGCAAATTACAGTGAAGCGCTCGTACGGTGTTCTGCAGTGGTCAAAAAGGATTTAAACGGTGAATTTTGAATTGATTTTCTCTTGTAAACTCAGAGATGTGGATTCGGACATCAATTAAATTCCCACACGACCTTGGCGTTTGTCGAAAAACAGTAAGTAATTCGGCCGGGGATTTTTACGCGGATGATGGGAGAAAAACACTGACATTATGGATTCGGACAGCAATAAAATCACTGACTAGCCCCTGTAAATACCTTACATCCCCATGAGAAACAATTACCGTCCGAATAGGGATATTGTCTGTCTTTGCATAAGTGATGGGGATTCTCAATGACTCGGTCTGCAGGTTACATCATACACCAGTAGGTGGCGGCAAGTGACTGTCTTTTGAGTGAGTTATTAGTTTATTCAACTGATTTGTTCAAAACGCTGATTCATACTGGAACAAAACAGGTGACCAGTGTTGAGGGTAACGCATTACAAGTAACGTGAGTTATGTAATCCGATTACTTTTTTCAAGTATCGAGTAAAGTAACACATTACTTACATAAATTTCTTTAAAATTTACAACAAATATCGGAGTTACTTTTTCAAATAAGTAACGCAAGTTACTTTGTTTTTCCATTTAGTGACTAACAACTCTCCTGTCCTCATGTTGAGTGCAGAGGCGTTGTGTGTACTGTGAACGATGTTATTGTAGATCTAGACTAAATGTGAGCATGCGGTTACTCCTCTCACTTGCACAAAAACAGATTCAGTATTCCTCTAAATGAATAAAAACAGTGAAACTCAGAATATTAGCAAACCTGCAATAATTAAATGTTATATAATATTATGATAAACATACATAATGTATTTAATCTCACTTTTTTAACCAGTGCCTTTGCTTATGATATTTGATGATTAAATTCAACCATACTAAGCAAAAATGACTGTATCATTTCACGTTTGGTGTGAAAAGGGCCTTTACATTTGCCAAAAACAGACTTTTTTGTTATTATAAATCAAACAAGCAAGCCCAGCCCAGGTGAGAAAAAGTAACACAAAAGTAACATGTAACATAACTTTCCATAAAAAGTAACTAGTAACACAATTACTTTCCATCCAAAGTAGCGAATTTAACTTGTACACAAAACATTTGCCAAAGCACAGTTTCCATCCCATGTATTCAAGAGAGAAAAATGTTCACTTTGTGGGAAATTGGTGCAAAATATCTGTTATAAAAATGGAAGTTGCTGCAATTGGGGAAGCCACTGTGGCTCTTTTTTGTACATCATAAACTACTTGCACCTTAGAGTCTCCAGACGAAATGTAATAATGCTGTCATGTTTGTGTTCAGCAGGGATGCAATTATACCAAATTGTTCTTTGGCTCAGGCATTTCAGAATGACCAAACCAACATTTAAGATGCTGTGCAATGCAATTGGTCCGCTGGTTATTCAGTTATCCAATGATCTGTTGAGGCAAAGTCACATGACTTTTTTGTTGCGCATCGAGGGGATTTATTTGGTAGGTGTGTTTCCGTAGTAGTTTATCTGCATGCCTTCTTATCGGATAAAAAAATTATCTGTCCCAATTGAGTGCATAAGTTTTTTTATGCGCATCTTGGTTTATGCACATCTTGGTGTTTCCATCTGCCGTTTTTTATTGCGCAACATCCAAAAATTCACATAAAAATAGGTTACTGTGTTGCTATGAGTTGCGCGTTGATTCTACTGCTGCTTTGTTTGGTACTATTTGCGTTGTTGGAGAAGACAAGGTAGCTGACAATATTGTGTCTAGAATGCATTTGCTTAATATTAACTTCTATTACTGAACCATTTAAAAAACTAATATCACAGTTAACCTACAATCATGCATTTTCTCAAACACCCACACAGCTATGATTACTGTACATGCAGGCAGTCCTGTTATTCGGAAATAAGCTATAGCACTGGTGCTCATGTGATAGCCTATTCCTTAAATATATTATCCTATAATCATAATTCAATCCTTTATTAAATTTTTTATACTGCATTTTGTAATGCAGGCTTTATGTAAATGGCTAAGAACCTAGGCTAATGTTGATAAACATGACACCAATTTGAGAAATACTTTTTAATTCATGTTTTTTATGTAATAAAGATTTAATATTATGGGGGCTAGGCCCTTGAGAGCATTGTAAGCCGAGAATGGTGTCTTGAAATGAATTTTTGTTAGATATTGGCAGCCAGTGAAGAGAACTGAAAAGTGGTATAATGAGACAATTTCCAGAGGGTAAAAAAAAAAAAAAGCCAATCTGCATAATTTGGTGTCTACTTAATTGAAAATGTGCTGGCAATCTATCAAAGAAAGAGTTACATATATGGGAGGGCGTTGCAGATTCTTTGTTTTGTTTGAAAAATCACCAAACCATGTATTTTTGACCAGTGTTGCCTATACTTAGACCTACATATTATTTATGTTTACATTTATTTTTTAAAGCACTTCAAGCACTGACAATACAGTACAAAAAAGTTGAAAATTGTTTCTTAGGAAAAGTTGGTCTTATTTTCCTGGCATTCATCCATATCATAATCTTCTCCTTCAGTAGTAATGGTGCCATTGCAAGGTGGGACTTCACTTACGGTGCTGCGCACAGTAACCCTTGTCATGCTCAGTGAGCGTTTCCTTGGGGCAGGATGCCATTTGTGGTGGCACATCACCTCTTTAAACATCTCTCTGAAGCGGGTGGACATGAGGTTGTAGAGAATTGGATTAATGGCTGAGCTCAGATAGAAGAAGACCCCAGAGATGACATGGACATACTCATAGACCTGGACAATCTTCATGTGTTCACTGTTCTTGTGGTCCATGAAACTCCACATGAGTCGATCAGTGTGGAATGGAGCCCAACAGATGCCAAACATGACCACTAGAACAACTGAGAAGAAAATACTGTTACATATAAAATCTGGTCCTAAATTGTCTTTAACTTAAAGCATTAATTTGCGAATATGCTTAAGTGCTGGAACAAAGATGCAGCATAAAGTTTCTACAACTTCAGTTGAATTAATTAATTTCTTTTTCTACTTATTTTCTACATAAATTGGTATTGTAAAAAAAAAAGTAATTATGTCAATTTTATTACGAAATTCATACAATACATGTCATTTTGACATTCTTTAATGTGCTGTGACAGAGCTGCCTCTGTTCGGCAGTTCACAGCTTCCGTGAACCGATCATCTCTTCTGCTTTACCACAAGATGTTGCGTGAAGTAAAAACATGAATGAACATCAACTGCTGGCAAATTCGAACAATAATTCATGTTTAGTTATGTGCAAAAACAGTGAAAATTACTGAAATGTATAATCTCACATGTAATCGCTAAATGAGTGTTTCAAACACGTCATAATCTTGGGTGCATTTCCCATACAATGCCGTAACTCGCTGCTTCGCTACCATTGTACGATGAACAAATCAACTAGCTAGTCATGACTGTTTCCCAAAACCGTATTGTCGCAAACCTGTCGTTCAGCCAAGTTGGTGAATGATGTCACGCAGGTGGTGGAGTAATAACTTATTTAAATGAATCCGTTTGAGATCGAATTACTGCTAGATTTTTTTTGCTATAAATTATGGACATGGCATCTGAGGACTAATTCTCATTTTTCTAAGTTATTTTGCTTTATTTCCAGATTCAATCATAGGCTCGTTCTTACGTACCAGAGCATGTACGCACGTGCACACTCTTCAAAAACAGTGCTTAAAATCTCTTGACAAACTAAAATATGTAAATGACATTTGTATATATTCGAAATAAAATCGATATACACTGTACATGCTACAATGATATACATGCTTTTGGGAAACACACCCCAGCTTGTGAACAACGTCGCGTACATTTACCTCAGAAAATTCATTTAAAGGTGCAATATGTAATATTTTCTGTCCGCTAGAGGTCGCTAGAGGCCTATTCAAAACAAAGGCGTAGCTTGATGACGCCAAGTTTGAGCGCGGAATCTCGGGACATGCGGTCTTCACCTCAACGGCCGGTGGAAAAGAATTGGGATAGGACTCGGGAAGAAATCATGTTCATTGATGCGATTATTAATGTTACTGTAGTATGAAGCAGAGCAGGACCAAGTGTTGTGGGAGCTGAACGAGGCCGCTGGAGCGATTGCACAACACAGCAGCAGAACTTTTATTATGCCACAGTCGCCGGCGCCACTTCCACTTTTCCGGTCATGAGTATGAGGTAACACAGCGCTGTTTATCATATTAGATACATTTGAGTGTGTTGAAAATGTTATAACGTTCGCTCGGCGGCTGCTGTGAGACACTGTTACACACTGCAGTAAGATAGATCGATTTTAGAATATCATATTAAATGCTAGATGGCTTGTGTTGATAAATGGCATGCAATTAATTTTAAAACGTATTGTATGATGGAGAAAATGCTGTATTACTATTACTAAAAATAAAGCTGCATCTGATTATGCTATGTTAGCTACTTCACAAAATAGTGTTTTTCTCTGAGGCGTGGTAAAGCATGGTACTCTCGGAAAATCAAGAAAATTAGATTTAAACAATAAGACTAAACATGTTGAGCTATATAACAACAATTAGTTTTCTGTCTATAAATATATCAAAACAGTTGTTCCCTTGCCTATTAAAACGTGTAAATATTAAAGCGTCTTTGGTGTTTCCATGGTTTCTACAAAATAAAACCGGAAACCGAGGGTAACGCGGGTATGCCGCAATTGACAGGCGACTCCTCACACGTCCCGGAGCCTTGGTTAAAATTGCAATTTTCTCACAATTTACAAATAGTTGCAAACATTTGGGATATTGTAAGTACTCAAGTGAACAAAATATATAACACTGGCCTAGTGGTTTTTGGATATTTTACTGCAAAATTCTTACATATTGCACCTTTAATCTCCATTGCTCATTAGTTAGCTAGAATGACTTTGGATAAGATAAAGTTAAAATATAGTAAAATATATTGTAAAATATGCACTATATTATAAATGCATTACATTTTTTCCTCGTCCTGTTTTCCTGTTGAATAAATCTCCTGATTTGTTTGAAATCATTAGAGGTTATTTTCTCAAAAACAGGATTTTATGATAGCCACCATTTAAATGGTTATATGTCAATGATTTGAGGTATTATATATAAATTATATCATTAGAATGCAGAGACTGGAGTCTATTCAGTGTATAAAACAGAAATGTGTTTCAAAACAACTCAAAGTTATGAAGCAGATCACATATGTTAAGCATATGTTTAAAGTGATTCAAAACAGCCATGAATACATCCACAAGAATTTAATTATTGGCCAGCTGGCCTACTCACACAGCATTTTAGTGACCTGCTGGCGACGTGTTTTCTGCTGCTGACTGTGCACATTAGAGGAGCTGTCTTGTCCCAGACTGGTTTTTGCCTCCAGGACCTGCAACATCTTCTCTCGTTTTAGCTGCATGCCGATGAGCAAATACAGCACACTGATGGTCAACATGGGCAGGAGGAAAAACAGCAAAGTGGTGATTTGGATGATCAGGTTGTACATCCAACGTGGCTTGACCAGCATGCAGGTGGCGGATGTGAGCATGGCTCCTGCTCCTTTTCCTTTAGGAAGAGGGAGGGTAAAGATGCCATGGAGGCTGGTGTTGGGAATGGCACACAACACGGACATGCTCCACACGCTCAAGATCACCCGCTTGGCGTGAGTGCGCGTCACTACATATTTGGCCCTGAGCGGATGAACCACAGCTATGTAGCGCTCCACGCTCAGCGCTGTTACATTGAGGATGGAGGCGAAACACACAGTCTCAAAGAGGAAGGTCTTGAAGTAGCATCCACCCTTGCCCAAAAGGAATGGATAGTTACTCCACATTTCGTAGAGCTCCAAAGGCATTCCCAGGAGAAGCACCAGCAAGTCTGACACCGCCAGACTGAACAGGTAGAAGTTGGTGGGTGTCCTCATGACCTTGTTGCGAGCAATAACAATGCACGTAAGAATGTTTCCCACCGCTCCCACCAAGAAGATTATCAGGTAGGTGATGCAAACAGGCAGAAACACTGGGGAACGTCTAGGTCCCAGATATTTCTCCAGATACTCATCTTGGTTGAGGCAAAACTCTTCCATCTCCACCTCACTGAGGTTCAACACAACACTGGTGTTGCACAGAAGATCTTGGACACATCTTGATACCAAGGAATCCTTTGAAGAACAGTTGGGTTTGGCAATCATTCTGGACCTAGTGAATGAAAGGGTTGGATACATCATATAAGGAACAAATTTGCTTGATGATCTTGGCAAGTGGACAGATTGAGAACCTAGACATTTTCTAAAGTTTTTTTAGGCAGTTGAGAGTGAGGCAGAAGGAACTGGGGAAAGTGGATTTGGGAAGTGGATTTATACACAAAGCACATGGGGTAGGCTGTATAGGCGGCAATGGTCACTGTGTCTATTGCAGAATTGACGTCCTGAGGTGAATCTGATTAGGTTTGTGTGTCTTCCAAAAGCAATGTACAACTCATGCAAGCAGGCAAATGAGGCAATTTATTAAAGGCTGCAATTTGCCCATAATTAATTAAACAAATTCATTTGGAAAGAAAAGAGAAGATATCCATAGCAGAATATGTTATAGAATATGGTCTCGGCTTGTTGCGGCATTTCAATTCAATTAATTTCAATTTGCGGCATTTGTCCCAAATCATAATATACTGAACATAGTTTTTCAAAGCTCAGGTCTTGAGTGGTTTTCAAATATATGTCTTTTCCGGCTATTATTGGCCGGAATTTCTTTTGACTTTTTTAAACAAATGGACCAGAAAGTGAAGTAACAATGATTAATTGGAATTATGTAAGAGATTAGCTAGATCTTAAATGTACAAGTTTTTTATTATTATTATTATTATTATTATTATGTAAAGCATTATTTTTATTAATTTAATTCAGTACAATTCAGTACTGTATTGTCTAACTCATTTTTGCACAGCATTTTTTTTTTAAGTTTGATTTTCAATGTTTCACTTTTACAGTATGAATAAACAAAGCAAAAACTACACAATATGTCTATGGCATCTTATTTTAAAAATAATAATGATAGCACTTAATTTTACAGTTCTGTTTTGCATGTACATACGATATACTTATTGTAGTATTTAGAATAACTGGGTAATAACTAGGTACTAGTCCTGAACCCCTATACCTAATCTCAGGGACGTGCACAGACATTTTGGGAGGCAGGGGCTCAAGTGGAAAAAAAGGCACTTCTCATAATTATTTATTTAAAAAAATAATAAACAAAACGTTAAATATATTAACACAACTCTGACTTCCTTACCAATTTATTTTAATTCCCCTCACACTTACGCAATTGTTTCATATTCCACAGATTTCTGCAAAATAATCAGTTCACACAGAGACCATGGTCTTCTTTAGTATTCACTAGTTTAATCACAAGAGCAGGCAACAGCAAAGGAAACTATGCCACAATGTGCATGTTTTCTACACTACAATTTTCAAGTAGCTATAGCCTATATATTTACAATAAATGACTGCACCAAGGAGAGGGACATAGTTTCATTAAGAATTTGTTTATTTTGCACAAATCAATAAATCGTTTTAATTATTTTGGTGTTATTGGAATACTTCTTTCATGTAGTGGACAATTTTAAGATTTTGGTCTATTTTTGTTTCCATGTCTTCTTTTACTCTAATGGAAAGAAAACTTCCAAAATACACTTTTAGATGGAGTTTGTTTTAAGCCTACTACCCTCTGTCTGTTTGCATCTGTAGATTTCTTCTAAATTAACCAAAACAATCTAATCTGCATATTTAAACGCATCAAGAGTGTTTAATGTACTTAAAGGAACACTCCACTTTTTTTGAAAATAGGCTCATTTTCCAACTCCCCTAGAGTTAAACAGTTGAGTTTTACCATTTTCAAATCCATTCCGCCGATCTCCGGGTCTGGCGGTACCACTTTTAGCATAGCTTAGCATAGTTCATTGATTCTGATTAGACCGTTAGCATCTCCTTAAAAAAATGACCAAAGATTTTCAATATTTTTCCTATTTAAAACTTGACTCTTCTGTAGTTACATTGTGTACTAAGACCGACGGAAAATGAAAAGTTGCGATTTTCTAGGCTGATATGGCTAGGAACTATACTCTCATTCCGGCATAATAATCAAGGAACTTTGCTGCCGTACCATGGGTGCAGCAGGCGCAATGATATTACGCAGCGCCTGTGACCCCCTGCTTGCACAGGGAGCGTGCCTTGCAACCATGGAGACATTTGTGAGAGACGCTGCGCAATATCATTGCACCTGCTGCACCCATGGTACGGCAGCAAAGTTCCTTGATTATTATGCCGGAATGAGAGTATAGTTCCTAGCCATATCGGCCTAGAAAATCGCAACTTTTCATTTTCCGTCGGTCTTAGTACACAATGTAACTACAGAAGAGTCAAGTTTTAAATCAGAAAAATATCGAAACTCTTTGGTCATTTTTGAGAGAGATGCTAACAGTCTAATCAGATTCAATGAACTATGCTAAGCTATGCTAAAAGTGGTACCGCCAGACCCGAAGATCGGCTGAATGGATTCGAAAACGGTAAAACTCAACTGTTTAACTCTAGGGGAGTTGTAAAATGAGCCTATTTTCAAAAAAAGTGGAGTGTTCCTTTAAATACTTAAATCTTTAAGTACATAATATATATTATAGCAAATGCCTGCAGAGGGCGCCAAAAGCCTGGTGATTGTTGTTGTTACACAGCACGATCAAATCTTTGTTTTTGGCCAGCCAGCATAAAAAAATATAATATTAGTTAAATAATAATAATAATATTAAGCCACTTCTTTGTGATAGAAATGCTACAGTCATCGTAATTTCTGGACATCAAAACATGCACACTAAGAGCGAGGGTTTAAACTTTTATTGATGTATTCTCCTGTGTAAGCGTAGATTTAAGAATGATAGCATTATGCAATACTGTATTATGATTTTTAAATGGTTTTAATAAATCGTGCATCCTTAGAAAACTGTCTAATAATGCGGTTCATGGATCCGCGTCCGTGGAAAGCTCCACTTCTGATATTGACAGCCCTACAGATATCTTTACCATGGTTCAAAACGCAATGCAGAGCACATTAAAATAATTGAAATTATAATATAACAAATTGCATTAGTATCAAATCAGGCTGATGCGTTGCTGGTGGTCAAATTATTAACGCGACGTTAAACGTATAACTAATCTCACCCTTAAATAGCCAAAAATTTAACATGTTTGTGAACATACATAGGCTACCTGAAAAAGATGCACGGGATTCATCTAGGGCTTTTTCTTTTTCGCTTCTCATCGCCAGACAGCTGTTGTCTTTTCCCGGGCATAGTTGTCACAAGTTGTCAGCCAGCAGCAAACACGAGGTGGGGCGGGGCGCGCGTGCGTGCGGGAATGAATGGCGTGTGGCGGAGAGAGGGCATCTGAACTCGACAAAGCCGACCTGATTTATAGTAATTTTTTAATTCAGTAAATATATTTGTTTGACAGGTAAGCTGTGCGCAAACAGGAATATATATTCATTTATTAAAAAAAAAAAAAAAAAAAGCACCCCAGAAAAAAAGGGCACTTTCTCTCGAGGAAGAAAAAGGGCAGGTGCTCAAGCCCCCTTTTATATCTGTGTGTGCACGTGCCTGCCTAATACACTGTAAGTACATTGAAAGTGCACGTACTGTAAAATAAAGTGCAACCATAATAATAATACTAAAAAACAGGTAAATATATAACTCATTTATTGAAACTTTGTAGCAGTGGAATTGGAAGTGATGGGGCAAAACTAACTCAAGGTAAAAAAAAAAAAAAAAAAGGAAGCGAAGGAAGCTATATCCTAATGTGAACATACAGCAGTGAGGCCCCCAATGGATATATGTGAAATTGGAGGGGAAAGAGTGAACAGCTGCAGGTGCATGGAAATCATTAAAATTTGAGAATGACTGCTGATTCCCCAGCAGGATCTGACCTCATGGTTGAGCAGCTATGCTATTAGTAGAAGAGGCGGGATGTCTTTGACGAGCTGGAGGATTGACATTGAATGAGACACCTTTAGTTTCAGCTTGCAGGATTATATCAGTATACTGTAAACTCCTTTCCAAGCCAGTGTGACTGGTATGCAGTACAAAGATGAATGCATAACATTTCACAGAATGTTGATGTTGGGAAACCTTTGTGAAAAACAAGTGCACTTTAGCATACTTTTAAAAAGAGTACTTATGAAAATAATATAGTTTAAAAGAATATGCTTAAGTGCAAACTGAATGTAATGTTTTCACATGCTTAATCACATGCTAATTGCAATTTAATTAAAATGTATTATACTGTAGATTAAACTTACTGTATTTTAAATGCAATTAGTTGAACTTAAAGGTGCAGTAAGCAATTTCTGGGAAATGCAGTTGAAAGTGGAACTTGTAGCCAATCAGGAGTAAGGCATACCTGTCAACATTTTGGTACCAAAATCCAGGAGACCTGGAATATACACACCTGGATTCAGGAGGTAGGGGTATGGGTAGGGGTTTCAGATGGGGGCGAGACCACCTCGCCTTGATACAGTATCATTAACTGTGTCAATAACGGTGCATACATTTGATGAGCACTAACGTGAATGACTGGTGTAACATTAAATTTTGTAAAACAAATCTTGCTCCATCCTTTATCATTACTCAAAGTAGTAAGAACAACAGACAATCTTCATTAACTGACACAATTGTAGGTAATAGTGGGCCCACATCTGATCAGCAGAACTATTTCAGTAAGACAGTAATGATGTGAGTTAGCCGGTTAGCCAAAGACCTACACAATATAAAACACAAAACTACATATTTTGAACACCCGGTATAAAATATATACGTCAATAATTAATCATACTTACAGGTTGTAATTCAGAAGAGCTAGTTGTTTCAAATAAAGTGGGTACTATCCCATCTTTAGTGGATAAGTGTTTCGTAAATCCCCTTTAGACCTCACAGAGATTTGAGAAGTAATCGTCAAACGGTTATACTGCTGTTGTTTCGCTGTTGTAATTTCAACCACAGACTCTTCACATCCTCATCCTTTGGAAGTGTTAACAAAGATAATTTGCTTTTGCAGAGCAGAAAACAGCATCTTCTGGACATGTACACAATATGAACCAGCTACAGCGTTTGAGGGCAGGTCAAAGTAGATGTTCACGGGTAGCTAACGAAGACTGTAGGCGGGCATTATGCAAATGTGTTACTGCGTTACGTATGCTGCTCACGGAAGTGCGACTGGAATTCCTGACGACTCGTTAAGGCGGTTCAGAATTGATTCTTTCTTTTGGGAGACAATAACTTTATTTATCGTGCACCTTCGACTTAACTTTGCAGACCGTTTACATTCACAGACAGTTATATTACACACTGCATGAAAGGTAATATTTGAAAAGCATAATAGGGCACTTTAAGTACATCTTTATCTGTAATTTCATAGTTACTTCTATTGTCTTTGAAATATGGTTAAAGTGTACTGCTGAATGTACTGACAAGCATTTATGGTAAACTAAATTATACTTTAATGTAATTTCTATTGAAACTTGTATGTCATGTATTCAAATATATGTAATTACACATTTATAATGAGAAAGTTGTGATTTAGTACACTTAAAATATATTAACCTACACACTACAGTTAAAATTATAATCAAATACTTTACATGTGCTTTAGTATGTTAGTCAACACATCAAAATAAGTGTACTTCTTTAAAGCACCACAAAATATTAAAACAATGTTATTAAAACAAAAATTGAATTACATCAGTACAAAGAGCACTTTTTTTTTCATTTTTTTTTTTTCAAAAATGTACTTAAATGTGTGTCTTTAAGTACATGTAATGGCCTTTTATTCATTATATTCTCTACAAGTATAGTTTAAAAAAATTGATATACACTACAAATGCACATTCAATACAATTAAGCGCACCTCTTTTTCACATATGATAAGAACTACATGTATACGTTACACAGTAGATTTACACAATCATGAATTCAATCCTGGCAACAGGCTGGCAGAGGTATATGCAAGTAAATACAATAAAATAATATTTATTAATGTTGTGTCTTTTGTTTGTTTTTTTTTTTTGTTTTTTTTCCCTAATGACTGGTAACACCAAAAACGTGCTTAGTCTAGTGCTTGCATGGATCAAAAAATAATGAAAAACTTTGTATTTTTCTGCATAATCATAATGAGGCATAAACAAGTGTGTCAGATATTTAAAAGGCAATAGAAATAAAAGTAGCCCTTATTTTACTTTGTGCCATGAAACAGTCACTGAGAACTGATTTCATTGATTCTGAAATCTAATTTATACACTTATTCCCTGGAGCATTTAATTAAGAGGAAACCTCTCAAATCAATTTTCATTCCAATGTGCCTCCAGTATCTGACAAGACAGCTATAAAGCAATAATAATAATAAAGTATTTGAATTGAAACTCACAAACACTGAATATACCAATATTAACAAAAAGCTTACCGTGTGCAATGCACAATCCAGTATGTTAAAACACCAGTTGATTGTTGAAATTAAAACTGACAGTTCAGAAGGTTCTCCTCA
Source organism: Mylopharyngodon piceus (assembly GCA_039654765.1). Taxonomy (NCBI): domain Eukaryota; kingdom Metazoa; phylum Chordata; class Actinopteri; order Cypriniformes; family Xenocyprididae; genus Mylopharyngodon; species Mylopharyngodon piceus. The sequence goes on from CM077438.1 coordinate 19,191,975, forward strand.
GAAACCCATAGCTGCTAGCCAACCACTATCCTAGTTTAAAAGATTATGGGAGTGTTTCCCTTGGTTATAGAGAGAAACACAGTTATGCTCTCTCTCTCTCTCTCTCTCTCTCTCTCTCTCTCTCTCTCTCTCTCTCTCTCTCTCTCTCTCTCTCTCGCTCTCTCTTCACCTCTATTCTGTGTGTCATCGCAAGTCTTATTTAATCCTATACAAGCATTGAGGGTTTTGTTTGGTCTCTTTCCATCTTACAGTCTGCTCACTTCATGCTGTCACACAAACATCCATCCATATCATACAGAAACACAGTGATTTTGCACAAGAGACGAAGAATCTAATTCAATTTATGCTATTGCACCATCAGCTATGTTTAATGGAGCTGGTTAACTAAACTGAATTTAGCTAGCTAATTAGATTGAGGTCCCTCTTCACAATGAAGCATACCTCTGGTTTCCCTGATGATAATGATTCTCAAAAGATAATCAGCATCTTCCATTGTTTCCTTCACTCTTATCTGTCTGTGATGTCATCAGCTTCAGTGGCATTTTGGAAATTCAGGAAAAAAAATGTGGTGGAAATCCTATCCTTCCTAATTATTCCAATCACCTGATTCAGTCGAGCTTATTCAAATCAAATGTATTCTTGTGCTTAAAGGGATAGTTCAACCAGAAAATTATCCTTTACTCATGTTGTTTCAAACCTGTATTACTTTCTTTTCTTCTGTGGAACATAAAAGAAGACATTTTTAGGAATGTTTTTGCCCATATTATGAAAGTCATTGAGGTCCCTTCCTGGCTCGTGTACAATTATACCTTCTAAGGGGCTGTTCACAGAGAACGCATTTTTGCATTCCACTTTTTTTTTTTCATTGTTTTTCTATATAAACATAAGCTAGATGGATGTGCTTGCATATAGTGTTTTTTTGCAGTGGGTTGCACAGGACACTGCGTTCTAAAAACATGGCGCTTTAAAAGTTAAAAGAAGTTCTACTTTTACAAAATGTGCATTCAACTGCTTTTCCATTGTTTTTCTTTGTAAGCATGCGCTAGACAGATGTGTTTAGCTGCTGAGTTTGTGTCTTTGCATTACATGGGGTTCTAAAATTGCAGTGCTCCAGTTAAAAGTTCAACTTTTGAAAAAACACATCTCTAGACCCTGTTTTTTTTTTTTTTTGTTTGTTTTTTTTTTTCCACTCCCCTACGGCTTGCGCTTTTAAAATGCAAAAATGCATTCTATATGAATGGCCCCTTAGTGGAAGACTTTTTTTTATGTATTCCTCTGCACTTTTTTTTTTTAATGTAAGCTTACACTGACTAGATGGACGTGTTTGACCATTGCATTCATGTCTTTTGCACCATCTTGCGCTTCACAAATCATTCTAAAAACAGTGCTCAAGTGCTTGAAGTATTTAAACATACATTAAATAATCAAGACATTACTAACAGGTTGAGTAAATATAATGAATAGGCTAATATAGTGCATATACAAAATGCTCCCCTCTAGAGTTTATTTCTCTAGTGAAACTAACATGTTGTCAACACTAAATGCCTGAGGTAAATATAATGCTATGTGAGATATTATTCTCAAGCTGTTTTATTGATTTCTTTCCACAGTTGAAACACTGGTTGAGAGATTACATGTAAACATACCGATCATCGTCTCTTTTTCTTCTGCGCTTTTTACTGGTAGCAAACAGCGTTGCATTACCGCGCGTGCCCCCTTCTGGGTTGGAGCGTGGATCGCCTGTGACAGACTGTTTTCGGCGTGAGACTGCATGCACCAAACCTTTACACCCCTAATATAATATATGAGAGTCGTGCGATATTCCAGTGATAACAGCACTCTTACCTTTTCACTGTTTGTATCACTCCGCTTGAAGCAGTTGTCATGGCGGCCGAGCAAATCCACTGTATTTTTTACAAATACTACACTTGTTGTACCACGAACTGTAGTTTTAAGAGTTTTTTTTAAGTGAGAATGTAGTTGTTTAGACCTGAAATATGTGACTCATATTTAATCATAGCACCTATTTTTACAATTTCTTTAGATGTTTTCGGAGATGCGAGCTCCAGGCCGTCAGTGGCTGTTCAGTGCTTGTGTACTCGCCAAGAACAGCTTCATCTCGGCTGTGCTTCGGGGATTTGCCGCTGGCTCTTATAGTGGTTAAACATAAGATATAATTCATTTTGGGTACATAAAACAGGCAATCTTTGGTCTTATTAATCTATTACTTGTTCCTGAGCAAATCAAATTGGCCTATGTTAAATTTGATAATTTAATATTGAGGCTATATTTAACTTACATCCTGTAGAGCACTGCTTTTGTATGTTTGACTGAATTGCGCAATTGTGTTTATTTCCTATTGTCATTTATAATGGCTATTGTTGTTAGTTTAAGTTTTGTTGTTCCATAAATATTATTTTATTTAAAAAAAAAAAAATGTTATATTTGGTATTGAGAAAAGGTCCATTAGTGCATAATATGGATTGAGTAAAGGTTAAATTAATACACCATTAGATGGCTTTTAAATTGAAAGGGACTTTTGTAAACAACGGACGTTGTTTTAGCGCTATTGTCACGAATATGGCTCCCACTGTGCAACCTCCGGACCACCGGAGGGAGCCATCACCTGAATATTGACTCTTTGCCATTTGGACTCCATTTCCCATAGGCCCTCATTCCTGGGACTGATTGCACTCTCACCTGCACCACAGCACACACACACTATTTAAGACACACGCACACACCACATCTTTGCGAAGTCTTGATTTGCTACGGTGATCATCTCTGAGCGTTATTTCTGTGGACTGATATCTCGTTGTTACCTGGACTGTTTATTATCTGTGAACCTCTGCCGCCTGCCCCGAACCTTGCCTGTACTTTGGACTGTGATTGTTTGCCGCCTGTCTTGATCCTTGCCTGTGACCCGACTTTGATTCTTGCTGCCAGCCTCGACCCCTGCCTGTCCCTGTTTACGGTATTGCTCTGCCCTTGTCTGTATCTCTGCTATTGTGAATAAAAGCTGCAAATGGATCCACTTCCTGTTGACGCTTCATTACAGAAGACTTCGCCATCCCGCGATCCAGCAGCTTGGTCACAGATTTCTACCGAGTTATCCGCCCAAGCCAATCAGTTGGCTATGCATCACCACCAACTGAGCCGCTTGACGTCGTTAACGGAGGAGCTGGTAAAGACGCTACAGGGCCTACGCCTGAATCCCGCCGAGGTCGTTACGCCGCCACCCGCTACGCCCACCACGCCAGCCTTTCCCGCTCCTCCAGCGGTGAACCCCCGCCTGGCTCTGCCCGAGAAGTTCGACGGCACCCCAGCGAAATGTAAGGGTTTCCTTCTTCAGTGTTCACTATATGTTAATCAACAACCCTCTCTGTATCCCTCTGAAACCAGTCGCATATCCTTCGTGTGTTCCCTGCTTACCGGCAAAGCACTGGACTGGGCCACTGCTGTCTGGAGAGATGATAACTCAGTATTCCCTACATTCGCTGAGTTTTTACTACGATTCAGAGAGGTGTTTGAACATCCCGCGGGGGGCCAAAGTCCAGGCGATCAGTTGCTCTCTCTCACTCAGGGCAAATCAACGGCGGCTGAGTACGCGTTACAGTTTCGCACTCTGGCAGCTCAAACTAACTGGGTGGAGGACACATTGAAATTACTGTTTCGTCGAGGCCTGACCATGGAGTTGCAAGCGGAGCTCGCCTGCCGAGATGAAGGTAGCTCATTGAACACATTTATCGAACTTTCCATTCACATTGACAATCTCCTCCGCTCACGACGCCCCACGCGCGTCACTAGTTCTACCAGTCCCAACCCCGAACCCATGCAGCTGGGTTACACTCCGCTTCAACCAGAAGAGAGAGAGAGAAGACGTCAAATGCACCTATGTTTGTACTGTGGTCAGGCTGGTCACTTCAAAATTAACTGCCCGGTGCGACCCACGCCTACCAGCTCCAAAGCGGTGAGTTCCCTCATCTCATCCGATTACTCACCCACTTGCCTCAAGATTCCCATTCAACTCATTATTAACACTCAAATTGTTCCCACACAAGCCCTTCTGGACTCTGGTGCGGCTGGGAATTTCATGTCTGACACCTTCATTAAAGAACATAATATTCCCTTAACAGACTGCTATTTTCCGTTGACAGTGGAGGCGCTAGATGGAAAACCGATTGGAGGAGGAAGGGTGGCTCACATCACCGACGAGCTCGGCCTCCAGATCGGAATTCTTCACCACGAACGCATACAATTTTACGTCATTCACTCACCCAACAACCCCATCATCCTTGGTCTGCCGTGGTTCCGAACCCATAATCCACACATCTCATGGAAGGAAGGACAGATACTGCAGTGGGACGCCTCCTGCCATAAGAACTGCCTACAACCAGTCATCCCCCTGCCAATTCAAATGGCCCAGCTGAACGAAAACAACCCCGAGAAGCTTAACATCCCGGCCGAATACGCCGACTTAGCTGTGGCTTTCAGCAAACAGAAGTCAACCGAACTACCTCCTCATCGCCCGGGGGACTGTGCCATCGAACTGTTACCAGGTACCACGCCCCCCAAGGGCAGAATCTTCCCACTGTCACAGCCCGAATCTGCCGCCATGAAGGCATACATTGAGGAGGAGCTAGCCAAGGGATTCATTCGACCATCCACGTCACCCGCCTCGTCAGGCTTCTTCTTTGTGAAGAAAAAGGACGGTGGACTACGACCCTGTATCGACTATCGAGGTTTGAATGACATCACCGTCAAGTTCCGTTACCCCCTGCCTTTAGTACCCGCTGCTCTTGAACAGTTACGACAGGCCGAGTATTTCACCAAGCTGGACCTCCGCTGTGCATATAACCTCATCCGGATAAGGGAGGGGGACGAGTGGAAGACGGCGTTCTCCACGACCACTGGCCACTACGAGACCCTTGTCATGCCGTTCGGGCTCTCCAATAGTCCGTCAGTGTTCCAGTCTTACATCAACGACGTGTTCAGAGACATGCTGAACCGCTGGGTCATCGTGTATATCGATGACATCCTCATCTACTCGAGGTCATTGGAGGAGCATATCCAGCACGTCCGAGCGGTTCTGCAAAGACTTATCCAACATCAATTATACGCCAAAGCAGAGAAATGCGAATTCCACCAAACCTCCACCTCCTTCCTTGGGTATGTCATCAGCCGAGACGGGGTCGCCATGGATGATAGCAAGGTTAAAGCTGTACTTGACTGGCCCAAACCACGCACGCTCAAAGAACTACAGAGGTTTCTGGGCTTTGCAAACTTCTACAGGCGGTTCATACGCAATTTCAGCGGTGTCGCCGCCCCGCTAACCTCCATGACAAAACGTCAGACGTCTCGCTTACACTGGTCCCCAGAGGCTGATGAAGCGTTCACCAACTTAAAGGAACGGTTCACCACGGCACCCATTCTCCGCCACCCGGACCCTGACCGACCTTTCATAGTGGAAGTAGACGCCTCGAGCACTGGCATCGGAGCCATATTGTCTCAACGCCAGGGTACCCCTGAGAAAATGTTTCCCTGCGCCTTCTATTCCAGAAAACTATCCGCTGCAGAACGAAATTATGACGTGGGTGACCGAGAGTTACTGGCTATGAAAGCGGCGCTGGAGGAATGGCGCCACTGGTTGGAGGGAGCTCAACATCCATTCACTGTGCTCACAGACCATAAGAACTTAGAATACCTCCGCTCCGCCAAGCGCCTGAATCCCCGCCAGGCTCGATGGGCCATGTTCTTTACCCGCTTCCAGTTCCAGGTGACCTATAGACCTGGGTCCAAGAACACCAAAGCCGACGCATTGTCCCGACAGACAGATCAGGTAGAAAAACCGGACACTGATGAACCCATAATTCCCAACAGCCTCCTCCTAGCACCCGTCCAGTGGGATATAATGTCAGAGATCACGCAGGCCAACGCACAGTCCGCACCACCAGCGGCATGCCCACCAGACCGCACATTTGTACCTGTTCCCCTAAGAGATAAACTTTTGCACCACGTCCACGACCTTCCCAATTCTGGTCACCCAGGCATCACTGCCACTCACAACCTCCTCCAGAACCAATTCTGGTGGGACTCCATGCATCATGACGTCATCCAATTCGTCCACAACTGCACAGCCTGCCAAACATCCAAAACCCCTCATCAATCTCCGGCTGGACTACTTCAGCCACTGCCCATTCCACAACGTCCCTGGTCACATATCGCCATAGACTTTGTCACCGACCTTCCCATGTCACAAGGCAACACCACCATACTCACGGTCATAGATCGATTCTCGAAAGCCTGCCGCCTCATTCCTCTGCCCAAGCTCCCCACTGCCTTCGAGACCGCTGAACTACTCTGCAATTTCGTCTTCAGGTTTTACGGGTTACCCGAGGACATAGTGTCGGATAGAGGCCCACAATTTACTTCTCGAGTCTGGTCAGCATTCTTCAAGAACCTGAACGTCAACATCAGTCTCACATCTGGCTACCATCCAGAGTCCAACGGGCAGACAGAACGAATGAACCAAGAACTCACACGCTTTCTCCGCACCTACTGCCAAAGAGACCAGACGGAATGGAGTCGCTATCTGATGTGGGCCGAATACGCTCAAAATTCCCTCAGAAAACCAGCCACAGGGATTACCCCCTTCCAATGTATTCTAGGCTATCAACCTCCTTTGTTCCCGTGGTCAGGAGAACCCTCAGAACTACCGTCAGTCAACGAGTGGATGCGAAGGAGCGAAGAGACTTGGGACCTGGCGCATCACCATCTGCAACGCGCTATCAGGAGGCAAGAGGTCCAAGCCAACCGACGCCGGCGACCGAACCCCCAGTACACCGTGGGGCAATGGGTGTGGTTATCCACCAGGGACCTACGACTAAGACTTCCATGCAAGAAACTCAGTCCCAGGTTTGTAGGGCCTTTCCAAATTATTAAACAAATTACTCCAGTTTCTTTTCGGTTAAATTTACCTGCTAATTATCGTGTCTCTCCCACTTTCCATGTTTCGCTGCTGAAACCCTCCGGGGGTCCGAGAGGGGAGCCGGAGGGAGCCGAGGGCCGTCACCCCCCACCACTGATGATTGAGGGCGAGGAGGCCTATCAAGTCCGAGATCTGCTCGATTCAAGGCGTCGGGGTCGGAGACTGCAATATCTGGTCGACTGGGAGGGGTACGGACCGGAGGAGCAATCCTGGGTCGACGCGGGTAATATCCTGGACCCTGCACTTATGGAGGAATTCCATCGGACGCACCCGGAGAGACCGGCCCCTCGACCACGTGGTAGACCCCGGCGTCCGCCTCCTCGCGTCTGGAGCCGCTCGCAGGGTGGGGGCTCTGTCACGAATATGGCTCCCACTGTGCAACCTCCGGACCACCGGAGGGAGCCATCACCTGAATATTGACTCTTTGCCATTTGGACTCCATTTCCCATAGGCCCTCATTCCTGGGACTGATTGCACTCTCACCTGCACCACATCACACACACACTATTTAAGACACACGCACACACCACATCTTTGCGAAGTCTTGATTTGCTACGGTGATCATCTCTGAGCGTTATTTCTGTGGACTGATATCTCGTTGTTACCTGGACTGTTTATTATCTGTGAACCTCTGCCGCCTGCCCCGAACCTTGCCTGTACTTTGGACTGTGATTGTTTGCCGCCTGTCTTGATCCTTGCCTGTGACCCGACTTTGATTCTTGCTGCCAGCCTCGACCCCTGCCTGTCCCTGTTTACGGTATTGCTCTGACTTTGTCTGTATCTCTGCTATTGTTAATAAAAGCTGCAAATGGATCCACTTCCTGTTGACGCTTCATTACAGCTATTATGGAAAATTCCCTTAACTGTAAAAAGGACAAATACAAAGATTTCCTGATTTCCTCAGTGGACATTCAATTATATTATGGACAGGTAATGCTCGCTCAGGCGATCTCTCTCTCTCTCTCTCTCTCTCTCTCTCTCTCTCTCTCTCTCTCTCTCTCTCTCTCTCTCTCTCTCTCTCTCTCAATAATACTGTACAAAATACAATGAGTTTCAGTTCACTGTGTAATTGAGATTTGAATCCGTGGTGGAAGAAGTAGTTCTACACAAAAGAGGGTTGTATAAATGCAATATCACACTCGTAGCCATCTAGCCATCTACTTGCATGGCTACTTGTCTGATATTGCTCATATATATGTAAGGAATAATTGACGACGGGATGTTAAATTATTAGAAAATAATGCACACTGACACAATTACAGTGTTCTCTGCCCTCTCGCTTGGAGATAATGCAAAGGAGTGAGAATCTAAAAGTGCCCCTAACAGCCTCTGTTACTCATTTAGAGTAGTCAAGCTAAAGCATTTGCTATAATTGAGGGATATTTAAATCTCCTGAAATAATTGTTTCATGATCTGCACTGCACATTCATAAGATACTGCTTTGCTTTAATGGTTTCGACAAGATTGAGGCAGAGTTGACCTTGCCCTCCACCCATGTCTCTGAAACATGTCCATTGAAATGACAGGATGTTGAGTGCTGCCATCCTCCTCTTGTGCCAAAGACATGAAATTCATAGCTTCTGACAGAAAGCTAAAATAAGTTTGTTTTTTTTGTTTTTTTTAACTTAAGTATCAAACTGCATTAGCTGTGAAGAAGGACAATTGTGTAAAGATTTGAATTGCCAGAAACCATTAAAGATTTTATGAAGCAAGCATCAAGGATCGATGACTAAAGAAATTAATAGAAATAATAGATATTAGAGTAGATTTTAGATAGATATTATGTTAGAGAATCCAGAAAAAAACAGTCCGATTAGCAAAAGTTTACATGCATTGACTTGCATTGTATTCCATTCATATGCATATGGTTAAAGGAGAGTTGAAAGTGAAACATGAAATTTAGGTGCAGTAATATTGCTTTCATATCATGTTGCCTGTAATTGTTGTTGTCTCTGTAGTAATTTCTCATGCTCAAAGCCTAGTGTGATCAAACCTAAAGTGTAGAAAAGTATTTGTCGTCTGATTATTTAGATAATTAGAAACAGATATGCACGTTGTTATGGAAACCAATGACTTTGGAAGTGTACGTGAGAAATGCAGGATGTGGATGTGACATTTTCACATGCATGAATGCATGAATAATGTTCAAAGCACTTCCCTATAGATCCGTAAATTGCATGTCTAACTGACTGTGACCAGTGTTAATTATTGTCCCTCTAATTTTTGTTCTTGCTGAGAAGACTCCAAAGCAACCTGATTGGAAACACCTCATGTACCAACCCAAGTGTTCACTGTACATAGAAATGCTTTAAAGATTTAAAACTATCAAACAAAAAAAGTTAATTTCTATATTATTTATCACATTTTGTTATCACCCTTCTCTTTATGGTGAATTTCTTTCTGGTTGAAAGACTTTGGTCAAACAGAACACCTTCTGCCATTATTTGTTAATTATATTTTAATGAAATTCCAACATCTTGTACAATTAAATTCATTTCTCTGAAGAGTGGAATGGCAAATCAGAGAGATGTGACCTCAGTCAAGTACTGATGAGATATGTGGCTGGAGACATTTAATGCTTGTGATTATGAGATTATTATTTGGCCAAGGCAACTTTACAAGCAGAAGATTGTTACAGAAAGATAGGCATGTAGATCAGACTAGGAATATAGTGCACAAGTTGAATAGACCACTTTTATTATTCTTTTGTGGTGATAAAACAGCTACATATGCAGACATGCAGATATATTGAATTACTGCGAACACATGGTTATGTAAAAACTGATTAGATCCAGGAGAAATTATCACCTGTCAGTCTCCATCCTGCTGTTTTCAGGGTTTTAATTAGTGTTTCAAAGACCGAAAAGGCAGCAAAGTCATCTGTTAGATTGTTTTTTTTTAAAATAATATTAGCAATGAATTGTAGTTTTTTTCTCCCAATTGTTCCACCACTGACTCATCTCATTCATTGTCATTTCAGTTGAACCGTAATTTCTAAAGGCATTCACTATGAAGATTTATTTTACCATTGTAATTCATTCTGTCTTGAAGGGTGCATCATACATAAGCAGCAGCAGCAGAAACTAATTGCATTTATTCACATAATGTATCGGAACAAAGAAATATTTTATTCTCTGAAATGGTCAGTGAGTCATTACTCATCATCACTTCAGTCACATCTAAAAAAAATGACAGCAAGAAGTACAGTAGAACTATAAGTTGTCAGTATAGTAGTGGTAGGAAAATCCATTTCCCTGGATGAGACATATATGAAGAAGACAACGGGGCCAAATATTGAACCTTGAGGCACACAATTGGTTAGTTCATGTGACAGAAGGTTCTCCTCCAAGATGTTGTGTATATTAAGATGAGGGAGCCAAATACCGAACCTTGACATACACCATTGGCTGGTTGATGTGACAGAAGGTTCTCCTCCAAGATACCCTGAAGGATCTACCTGTGAGGACTCAAACCAGCAAAGAAGTAGTTCCCATGATTCCCATGGGACAAAATAAATAACTAAAATAAATAGATGTAATTAAATAAAATATTTAAATATAAAAATAGATATGTTTAAGGATTTCCAGTTGAAGCGGGATCATGTCTGAAGACAGGAACACAAATGCTATGATTAGTTTTCTTTATCCTCCTACATTCATTAGGTTAAACCTTTTAAACTTTTAAACTGTTTGAACCTTTTAAACTGTTTGAACTTTTATTTATTTAAGAGATTTTCAGATGTCCACTTGAGTGGACAGAATGCAATTTTGGTTTTACCTGAAGAGATATTGTATTTAACATAATAAAACAGCAATACTGTGGTGTATTTAACAAACCAATGAATAATATGATATAAAATCATGTGAATACTATAAAATATATACAAAAATATAATACAGCTTCCATTATTGCAAACACATTTGAGTTTGTTCCTGTTCGACCAGCAGATGAAGAACTTCATACAAGTTGAACTTTGCATGTCTTTGATATCAGAACATGAGGATGTGATTCTATCAAAGATCTCTACAACCGGTGAAGGTACAACTCTGTGGAAACCCAAATCACACTATGTAGAAAACGCTCACGCTCCCTCCAGTCTACCATAGTATGATGATTTACCCTTATTAGCTTATAATTCTGATTATATTCAAATTGGACACATTTCTGCTGTAGCTCTCCTCTCTGAGAAAACCTCAGACTGAAACATACATCGATCTATTGATGTTTTCAGACTGTGGAAAAACTAGCAATCAGGTGTTTTCAATTATATCTAAAAATGAGCAGTGTTGTGGGTAACAGATTACAAGTAACATTCATAACATACTTAGATTACTTTTTGATGTAATGGTTAAAGTAACGCATTACAAGTAACGTGCTGTTACATGTATGCTCTGTTTTGTCTTAGTTTTCATGGTTTAAGTTTAGTCTTCCCTATGCCTTTCATTTGACCCACTTTTCCAGTCTGTCTAATTAGTAATGTCATTCACCTGTTGTGTTCATTATCTCATTAGTTCTCCTTGTTACTTAAGCCCTGAGTTCTCCTCAGTTCTTTGTCTGTTCTCATTTGTATTGTATTGTTGTATTTCTCCACGTTCTGCTATTATCATATATATCATATATATTATCATATATATCCACGTTCTGAGTATTATCATTAAAGTCTGTTTATTTTGATTCTCCTTCGTCGTCCGCTTTATGTATACAACCATTACATAACAGAAGAACGGACCTAAACAGTTATATTATTTGTGGTGTTTTCCCCTTTTGTTTCTTTTGTTTTTTCTTTCATGGACCTCAATTTATATTTTCAAATCCGTTAAAGGATTATTAGGCTGCATAAATTAGGTCAGCCGGAACCGGGAACACTTCCTATAACACCTGATGTACTCGTTACATCAGAAGAAGAATGGCATCTACGCTAATATTAGTCTTTCTGGTTATCCCGAGGTTCACCGTAGTCAACCGGATCCGGGCCGTATCCAGGTGAGACCAAGGACCTGCGCCTTGACACGACCACAACGCAGCCCTGAAGTATCAGCAGAGATTGAGTCAACTAGATCATCCACTGTGAGGGCCTCATCGACACGACAGCCACGACACAGCTCCTCAACAACTGTCCATACCGGCGTGATGAATACGATCCTCAGCTGGATGGAACTGGAATAAATACTTTGAATGTTGCGATCCTATTGGACTTACGATGGCAACCTGAATCGTAACAAAGCACTGTTGGCCAGAGGAGAACTGGCCCCCCGACTAAGCCTGGTTTCTCCCAAGGTTTTTTTCTCCATTTAAATACCTATTTGCCACTTGTCTGCCACCTGATGTCACCTGATGGAGTTTGGGTTCCTTGCCGCTGTCGCCTTTGGCTTGCTTAGTTGGGGACACTTGACATTTGACTTGACATTTGATATTCAACAGTGCTTTGATCTGCCTGCATTGACACTATTCTTTAAGAGCTGCTGTGCAGCCAAATAATGTACCAGTTATCAATGTAAAGCTGCTTTGACACAATCTACATTGTAAAAAGCGCTATATAAATAAAGGTGACTTGACTTGACTTGACATACACTTTCTAAATCTTGCGTGCCAAACGCACTACCCAGACCACTTGCTCTGTGTATTTTACCACACCAGCCTGAGCGAGCAGTCGAAGGCACGCATTCCAGCGGACGGTCCAAAGGAGGATTTTGCCGCCTTCATGGAGTGGGTGCTGGTAAATAACAACTCGCCATTTACCATCGGCCCTGCTGAATATGACAGCATTACCACTCCCACTCCACCACCGCCAGAGACCAGCCATCCACCACTGACCGCGACCAGCACAATGGAATTTCCTGTGCCCACCACAGACCGTGGACACTGGCCTGCCACTATGGATGAGCCCGAACTAGAGAATAGGTCGGAAGGAGTCATCGCCCCGGAGCCCAGACCACTGCTAGGGTCTGACCAGGTTCGTGAGCCGGCAACATCGTGTGTCACCAAGGGAGTGCTTGTGGAGTTCGAGGGCTGGGTGGAAAGCCCCGCCCACTACCCCACTGCTATGGATGAGATGTCAGCAGTCTCTGGCACATATTTAGAGGAAATGAAGGACATTTTTGAGGTCAATTTGATGGATGTTTTTGGAGAGGTTGTTCCCAATCCCCCTGTTTCTCCAGAGCATGTCAAGTAGTGTCACGTGACAAGCATGACGCGTCGTCATGGAAACAATAAAGGGAAACGTCCTAAAATAACAGTCGCTTTAACTCTGGGAGGTCAGCCAGAATGTTTTAAACTTATGTGTGAAAGGGTTATTTTAATTTTAATTAAATTTAATTCAAAATTTAATCTAATTTCCTCCCAACATACATTTTCAAATAAAGTCGTTGGGTGACAGTTGTCGTCAGCTCGTGTAGTGTGTAACCTCCTGTTGCAGATCATTTACGTAGTGTCACATAGTGTGAACACCTCGGCGACTTCAAGACTCCACAGCAAGTCACGTAGTCTGAACAGCACAGCGACCTGCCGACGTTTAAAGTCCTGTAGTGTAAACTTGGCTTAAGTTTAGTCTTCCCTATGCCTTTCATTTGACCCACTTTTCCAGTCTGTCTAATTAGTAATGTCATTCACCTGTTCTATTCATTATCTCATTAGTTCTCCTTGTTACTTAAGCCCTGAGTTCTCTGCAGTTCTTTGTCGTTCTCGTTTGTAGATGTGTTGTATTTCTCCACGTTCTGCTGAGTATTATCATTAAAGTCTGTTTATTTTGATTCACCTTCGTTGTGCGCTTTATGTATACAACCATTACGTAACACGTGCGTTATGTAATCGGATTACTTTTTCAATGTAACGAGTAAAGCATTACAAGTAACATGCATTACGCAATCAGATTACTTTTCTGATGTAATGAGTAAAGTTATGCATTACAAGTAACATATATTACGTAGCTAATCACATTACATTTTTGATTTGACTGCAAATTACATTCTAATAACACAAATACATTTATTTACAGCCAAAACATTATGGCAAATGAAGTATTTTCAGGAAACAACAGTCACATTAATAGTATGAATTGTAGCTGAAATATAGCTAGTGATGCATGACGTCCAATTTAGTCGACAGATGTTTAATCAGAATTTCCTCCCAATCTAATGCTTGGAAAGTTTAACAATGATATGACTCCTTAGATGTTACTTGATCTTACAACATTTTTTCTAGTCTCCTAGGATAGTTTTAAAGAATCCAGGATAAATGTTCATATTTTTATTGTAATTTTTGTTTCATTATAGCTAACTAACATGCAAGAGGTAAGCAAAGTTAACTACCTTATGAATAAGACAACTATATTATACACAATATAGCCCTAACAGGGCCTTGATGATGAAAATTCTGTTATTAATTACTCACCCTCATGTCGTTTCACACCCGTAAGATGTTCGTTCATCATCGGAACACAAATTAAGATATTTTTGATAAAATCCGATGGCTCAGTGAGGCCTCCATTGACAGCAAGATAATTAACACTTTCAAATGCCCAGGAAGTTACTAAAGACATATTTTAAACAGTTCACACAACAACAACTGTATTAACAAATAATCTGAACAGGAGCGGAAAGCCTGAAACCAGAAGTCTGATCATTTGTTGTTTCAGCCTATAAAATTTTTAAAATGATGGCTTTGCAAATATAATCATCAATCTCTGTAATCACCCATTTTATCCTTTGAATTTATCATTGCTTTTCCTTGCTGATAGGAATAGATCTGAAGCAAATTATTGGACACATCTTTAAAAAGCACAATATTTGCGAAAAAATAAATTAATGATAAATTAGTACTGTCTGAATCCCCAGTCATTTATGTTTCATACACAGAGGGCTTAGTGTCTGTAAATGTCTCAAACATCAAATCTTATGTCTGATGTTTGGAAAAGGTTGGGCTCCATATAATAAGACTATAACGATTTTATTGTTCACTGACGAATCACTGAGGTCATAACAGATGGAAATGCATAATTAATAGGCATTGGCTTAATGCATAAATGAATCTGTGTCGGTTTTCATGTCATGACACCTACAGAGATTTTCACAATCCAATGAATTATGAATAAAGAAAAAAAAAGAACGTCAAAATGAATCCATCAACCTAAACTGCAACTAAAAGGTGAGTCAGAAGCATACATACAAGTAAACATACTGTTATTTGCTGTTTAACACAGTGTTTCAGAACAGAACTAGTAGTTCTAGCAAGAAAAAAAAAATCAATGCTAAAAGCAAATAATAATAAAAAAAATAATACAATAATGTATTAAGTTTATTGGTGCTGTGATTTTGTCAAGTAACACTTGTTTTGTTGATCCTGGAACAACATTCCTGTCTGAAAATTTTGTCCTAATTCATGCCCCTAAACTTAACCCTACCCATAACTTAGGCTATCCATAAAATCAGAGGGAAATGATAGGTGAATAACACTGATGTAGAAGCACATAACCCTGGTTGTAAGCCTAAACTTGACATAAACTGTAAACCTGTCCCTCAAATCTGATTGGAATGTTGTTCCAGGATCAACAAAGATGTTGATCCAGGAACATGTTGTACTTGGTGAAATCAGGTTTACCCATACAGTCTTGTAATATGCCAGTCAGGCTTTAGGAAAGCATTAAAACTTATATTACCACATATTACCACTTATAGTATATATATATCCTTTGTGACATTGTGAAATTATAATGGAAAATGAAGACAACAGTTACAGTCTTCAAAAGAACTCAATAGTAAAAGGCTGAAGCCTTTTAATGTAATATTGCTTTAAGTCAGGGGTGTCCAAACTCAGTCCTGTAGGGCTACTGTCTCAGGGCCACCTGAGTTTAGCTCCAACTTGCCCTCAACACACCTGCCTGGAAGTGTCTAGTATGTCTATAAGACCTTGATTAGCTAGATCAGGTGTGTTTAATAGGGGTTGGAGCTGAACTCTGCAGGACAGTGGCCCTCCAGGAACAGGATTGGACACCCCTGCTCTAAGTTATTTGGATATATATAAAGGAATATTTCACCTAAAAATGAAAATTCATTTGAAAAGCACCTTGTCAAATGCCAGCTCACCCGTTATTCTAATGGCCTCAATTAGCCAGCTGTCACAGTTTGTTGACGTTCAGAAGAAAATAAAGATGGATCAAATTGCAGATGTGTCTTTGTTTATTTTCAAATTCAATACTAACAAAACACTCAGAATACTTGTCACTCAAAAACAAAAAAACAGAACGAGCAATATAACATGATAAAGACAGAACAAAGACATGCTCAATGTATACAAAACCAAACCAATCAAAAACCAGCAACAGGTGTTCAACTTCAATCAATCATTTAAAACCATGGAAACATGAAGGCCATGTAAATTAAACAGGCAGGTCAAACAAGAAAAACTAAAACACAGATAAACTAAACATAACTCTGACACCTACACCCTGACTATGTTTACACACTTTTTGCTTCAATCCGAATGAATTCATTCCGATTGATGAATCCGAACGTAGTGTTTACATGAATACTACATAAAGTGATTGGGTTGATGTGCACATTTATATGTCACAAGCTTCTAATTGGAATTGATTTTTTGACATGCGCACACTGCACAAATATACATCTGTTTACATCAGTTAGTATGCACAACCTAAGTTCTTTATTTGTTTTAAACTGCAGACTTAATATTTATTCATTACTGGTCATAATTTGGAGACAATGAGCATATGAATCATTGTGCCGTGCTGCTTATCACGCAGTAAAAATGCCCCTCCCCGCGGCCAAAACCAGTTGTCTGTGGATAATGACTGGTGCGACGTTATGACAAAAGACAAAGAGAATATTAGAATGACAGGACACTCATTTATGGCACTTTATTCAACAGGAAGAACAGCTCGTTCCGTCTGTCAGATGTCATTACGCCACTTCTACGTCATTGCACATGCACAGTACTTTCCAGTTTTCAATCCGATCAAGTGTTTACATGCCCTCTCGATTGAATTAGAAAAGGAATAAACCACCCCTTCTAATACGATTGAAATTTAATTATGATCAAGCTCAAGCGGATTGATTAAGGTGTTTACATGAAGGCTTTTCAGTCCAATAAGCAGTCAATCTGACTACTAACGGATTATTTGGTTACATGTAAACGTAGCCACTGTTCCTTATTTTTAGGTGGGCAAAATCCTCAGAAAAATTGGTGGGCAATGGGCACACAGCATTTTCATTGTGTATGCTCTCAACTACACTTATTTTTTCTTGTTAAAAGTCTCGAGGGTTACTTCTGTGGGTAGAGAATAAAAATATCTAATATGCATTTTCCATTCCTTGAAAAACAGGCATTGTGCACATACCAAATTCTTGTAGCATTTACATCAATTTCAGCATGCTTTAAGCCCTCAGGCAAACTAAGAAGCTTCTACTTTTAGATACTCAAGCTGCTTATACTGATTCAATATGAATAGGGAGTTCTGCATGAGAATTTCATGAAAATCAGGGGGAAAAAAGCTTCTTATCTGAGACCCTGTCTTAGACCCTGTTTACATATGCGTTTTGGTCGATCGGATCACAGACAAGGGAGACACATTCCCATTTACTTTTGTCCACTTTCAACCACTTCTGTCATGCTGTCTTCGAGGGGAGGGTCTATGGGTTGGGAAGTCTATGGGCTTTTTCAGATCTTTAGATCTAATGGACGAAATAAGCTCATGCAAAAACATATGGAGAGCATCAGCTTTCTTTTCTGCTCTGATAGATGCAAGACCACATCAAACGCTGTGAGTGCGTGTTAGAAATCAGGAATGGTGAGAGAATATTGTGCTTGGTATGTTTTTCATCTTCAAACCAAACTTGGATCTTCAGCCGACAAAGTTTAAATCCTGTCTGGCTAACTCGCTTCCCATAATGTTTACGAATTAGGTCAGTATGCAGTCTTTTGTGGCTGTTTGAACACATTTGACCCCATGAGCGTCTACACTACAAAAGCAATCCGGTCGAATGCATTTTTGACTACCTCTGGAAGTGGTCGAAAGTGGACAAGCTCAAAACGTTTTAGACCCCATTTACACCTGTTTTTAGAGTCGTCCACTTGTGATCCGATCGACCATAACACATTTCTGTCAGGACCACTGTTGTCAAATATGATTGACAATTAGCATACAGTTTAGATTGTAAGTATGGTTCTTTTCTGGGCAAGAACTCCCTGCGCATCCATGCAGCCTACCATGGATAAGAGCAGAGAGAGCAGCGATACCCCCCCAAGGGTAAACAGAACAGATCCAACATAAGTGTATTGGAGATAACATTAATGTTCAATAATTTAATGTATAACATAATTCAAGAATTAGTCTTCGAAGGGGAATCAGAAGGCCAAGTCCTGACTGGACGAGAGGAGAAGCTGGGGATGAAGGAGGGTAATTACCCAGATAGCATGGTGACATTGATACAATGTTGAGTTTTGATCCAAACCATCATTTTGTTTGAGATTGACATTTCAATGTTTAAAGTGTGTTGGATCAGCACACATGGGTGGAGACAGTGACACTGAATGAACAGAACTAACAGTGATTTGTAGTTGATGACCACAAGATTATGCAGATATCTCTGCATAACACAAGTGGATGTTTCCCAGTCAGTGGGGCATTTTCAAACCATGATGGGCATTTCGACTGCTTTACCCGATTAGCTCTAATTCACTGGGGGCTTGGTTTAGGGGTGGGCCTTCATGATTTTAGCAAATCTGTTGAAAAATTGTTGAAAAACATCCATTGTAACGCTCATCACAAGCAGCTTTTTCACAAGCTGAGAAGGACAATACTAATATATAGAAGGTGCACACAGTGTCATTCACACAAACACTAAACACCATCATGGTAACACATTAAATTTTAAAAATGCAATAAACATTAATTTAACAACATTAGATGTAACATAAAACCCTAATGTACATAACTGATTAGAAAAAACTAAGAAGAAACAGAATTATGTCAACGAAAATACATCAAATGTGAAGTGTCACGCAGGGAATTGTGGGAATGTCAATTTACGGGTTTTCACTGTATATTATACAATGACTTATTTTTCACTTGCAAAAACTGTAAATTTAATGGTATTTTACCGTAAAATTACATTAAATGTAACGTTAGATCTTTTACAGTTACCGTATATAGTATGGAAACTTTCTGTAAACCAATTAACTGTTTTTCACCGTAGCATTTTTACAATCTTTTACTGTTAAAATCACTGTCATTTTTTATAGTGACTTTTTTCCCCATTCAGCTCTATATTTAGAGAGCCTCTTCATGTGTACTTCTGTGTGTTCAGTGTGCAGGCTCATGGCAGGATTGACCGCGAATGTGAGATTATGGCAGAGTGTGGCCAACCAGTGCCAGTGCCCAAAATTAAAAATAAACAAAAAAAAACTCCAAAAAATCACTAATTTTATTTAATATAGCCAAAATAGCTCCTTGTTGCAAAACATTAATAAAAGTCAAAAGTCGCTGAAACGATGAGAAAGTCGCTAAATTTGTCGACAAAATCCCCAAATTGGCAACACTGATTCCAGGGGTGGCGAGGCGTATCTCAAACGAGCCTACTGTCTGACCTAGCGTCTCCGTTTTCAGCTACTCCCCGACTGCAAACGGCATCTTTCGCTGATCGGTTACATCCAGCCTCAGCCAAAGTCGAACACACTTGTAGTTTAAAATTGGCCACTGATTGGTAAATGTCCATTTTGGTTTTGCATGTGCACTTCTCAGTAGTCTAACTGATGCTTCCTCATTAGAGAGAAAACACAGGTGCATCCTGTACAGAAGTCTTGTTTGTTGAAGCACCTGATGTACTTGACTTCTCTAGCACAGTTTCAAACGATGCATCTACCTTATTATTTCTCTGTTCCTTATTTTCATTTGATTTGTACTCACTGTAATTAGACACATTAAAAAGTTATTAAAGTGTTTGAATAAAGCATCCATGTTTCTACATTCTTAAAAACTGCATCTTGCTTTAGTAATGTTTATTAGGAATTTCCTGAATAAAGTTCTAACATCATTTAACAGATTTTTTGAAGTGCAAGAGACATGAACATGAGCAAGAATGTCACACTTCACACCGAGCACGTATTGCATCCATCAGTGTTTGCAGAGCACATTGCTCCTTTAGTATAAACCTGTATGAGTTTCTTTCTTCTGTTGAACGTCTCAGGTTACGTATGTAACCATGGTTCCCTGAGAACAGGGAACGAGACTCTGCGTTCACCGCTATGGCGAACGTTTACCGCTATGGGGAACCGTCACTCGTGACAGGTGTCCGAATGCCAAAGAATCACACCACTCCAATCCTATTGGCCGGCGACAGCCTATGACGTCATTATAGCGCGAACCCGGAAGTATAAAGAGAGCGCCTGGGGAAACAGTCAACACCTACTCGTCTTGAGGGACTGTTCAGCAGGCAGCCCGAGGCATGGCATGGCAACGCAGAGTCTCGTTCCCTGTTCTCAGGGAACCATGGTTACATACATAACCTGAGACGTTCCCTTTCGAAAGGGAACTCAACTCTGCGTTTACCGCTATGGGGAACGATATACCCACGCCGCCATGCTCGAGGAGAGTGCATGCCAAATGACTAGACAAACGTCCAGCAGTTTCAGGGAAACGCTGGGAGCGACTCACCCTCGGGTCATGCAAGGTTGTCAGTGACAGCATTCCCTACGGCCAACAGCCCAAGCTGAGCCTAGAAGAGGCCTTCCGCAGAAAGCCTTCCAAGGCTGCTCAGAGCTTCTGGGACCAACATTTCCGCGAAAAAGTGGTCCCTTAAAGGGAATGTGGCCAGGAAACCGAAAGGAACCCCGGCCAGTCACTAGAGGGGAACGACGTCACCCTCAGCGCCACCAGGGAGGCCGAACTGATTTGACGAAGGACAAACCTAGTCTAGGCCAACCCCGTCTGTTACACAGAATCTCCATAACGCATCCTTCAGAGAAGAGAGCAGGTAAGAGCGACTGTGAAAGAACAGTAAGCGACTCAAACCCACGCGTAGAGATGGGCATCCTGGAGAGCAGAACTCAGCTGAGTGCTGTAAACCCTCGTATTGAGGGGAGTACAATCTGCTCATCCTAGGATCTACTCAGTGTCTGAATAAATGCACTGAGGAGGCTGTGCGCTAGGGAACCCTGATACAGGGGAGCACAAACCAGCCTGGGGCTGATCTCAACGGGAGACTTATAGAAGTCAACGACCAATGACCAGCTTAGGGAGCTAAGCACAATTACACAGACAACCCAAAGGGAAGTACGAAGCTCAACCTAACAGATAGACCATACTGTAGGCACATAGTCATGGAGGCCAGAAAGGGGCCTTCAACATAACTAAAGTTCTAGATAAAGAACTATATGTCACACCAGAACTAAAATCACATGGTGGTATTCCAAGGGTGGCCTATAAGGCCACTCACCTGAAAACTAACATGCTGGACACAAGACCGACATGTGATTAAGTAACTGTGAATGCCCACAAAACAGTCTATCCAACACAATCCAACGAGCAGTGTACTCGGTAAAAGAACCTTTTTACTCTTTAAAGCAAGAGGAGTACAACATACACCATCACGCGCTAAAGAAGGCCCCGAGGGGCCTATAACCTCAGCAGACACGTGGCATCAGCTCGTGGCAGTGTTATCAAGCTCCAGGCGGGACAAATAACCGAACTGCAAAGGTGGTTAATAAGTCACCCGGAGCCCTGGCCAGCCAGCGACATAAAATCCCCCTTACTCTCTTAGAAAGGAAATGTAAAAGGTA
The DNA here is from genome assembly GCA_039654765.1 of Mylopharyngodon piceus. Classification (NCBI taxonomy): domain Eukaryota; kingdom Metazoa; phylum Chordata; class Actinopteri; order Cypriniformes; family Xenocyprididae; genus Mylopharyngodon; species Mylopharyngodon piceus. Next base: position 19,213,753 of record CM077438.1, read on the forward strand.
CATGCCAGCATGTTCCCAAAGGAGGCCCGAGGGCCTACCTGTCACACGCGGCGCCAGCTAGCAGCCACTAAAGTTCTAGGAGCAAAATAGAACCGAGTAAAAAACAAGGTAACTACTTAGCTCAGCTAGAGCTAAAGGAGATCATGCTCAAGGAAGTAAATGCATAAAACCGAACAACCAATCGGTTTAACACAAGAACTCACCCTGAGAGGCAAGCCACTCAGAAAACGTACTCAGTAAAAGCACCTTTTACTCTCTAAGCGCGAGGAGTACACAGCCGAAACTCCAGCATGATACAAAGGAGGCCTAAAAAGGCCTACAACTCGTAAACACGCGTCGTCAGCTAGTGGCTATCAAGACCCATCCATGGTGATGAGTCACATAGAAACCAACACAAAACTGTGCCAGCATGCAAACTGAAAGGAGGCCCTGGTAGGGTCTTCAACCTCCATGAACACGTGGCATCAGCCAGTGGTAGCTTCATGACTAAACCAGCCAGTAGGCCAAGTACTCGACAAGACACCTTAACACTTGGATAAGAGGAGTACACACTCCGCCACAGTACTCTATGAGAGGCCTGACCTAAGGCCTACTCTACAGAGGTGGGCGTGGCCGATGGCGGTGTGAGTCAGCAAACAAGACTCAACATGGAGATGAGTCTCAAATATAATCAATCCAGTTGTGCCAACATGAAAACTGAAAGGGAGGCCTGGCAGGGCCTACTACTTTTAGCACCATGTGGCGCCAGCCAGTGGTCATAAATAGGGACCAAGCTCAAAGGGGACCAGCTCTGGACCCAACAAGCTAATTGTGGGTAACTAGCTACACAACCTGAGCTAAGCCTACACATTCCAACAGGCAATGTACATGGTACAAATAAATATGCTACCATGGTCTAAGGGAGGCCTACAAGGCCTACCACCTCAAACAAACATGAGCATAAGCCTGAGGCAGTGCTAAGATATGTGAGCAAACTCGCGATCGTAAACCAACAGCGCCCGAGATACAAGCTGTACTTAGAAAGAGGCTACCAATTAAGAGCCAACAATCTTAGCAGTATATGTAAAACAGCTGCTGTGGTCATGATCGACTGGGAGCTATCAGAGATCATATCCATTCCAACCAGAATAAGACTCTTTACATTCAACCTGAGTGTGCAATCCAACAGGTGATGCACTCAGTGAAACACAAACCCTACCGGGGAGTACAACAAACACCACGTTCTTAGATAGAGGCTAGTCACAGCCTGCTATCACAGAAACAGGTGCTAACCTGTGGCAGCACTAGAGTAAGCTCACATATAGCTATGTATGTAGGGCCAAGGTTTAGAACCCAAAGCAAAATAAATGCTTTGTGATTCATGCCATCCAAACAGGATAAATGCTTTCACCAGACAGATCTGTGGATCTGTGCTGAACCCTTGAGAACGGAGGCTAAAAACCAGCACCGTAGCTCAAACTTGAATATAATTCAAGGGGCTCACGGGAAGACATTATAAGGCATGACAAAGTTCTAGAAAGTGGGGCCTAGCAACACTGCATAACTTATCTCCTCAAAGATAAGGGCCTACCACCTGGGAAAAACAGCACCAGGAAGGCTAATAACAGCCTATAACCCTAGCTGTTAATTTTACCATAGCACTTACATACTAACAAAGGGGAAATGGGCATACGGCCAACAACTCCCTCAGGAGGAGGCCAGAACTAGGAACTATACAACCTTACAAGGGATAGTAATAATAAAGGTGATGTGACAAACAAACACCTAAACCTAGCTCTAGCCTAGCCGCTAGCTAAGGCCTACTAGGCCAAGCAAAGCCTGGGCTTCATTTTAAATCCTTCAGATATGAGGAGAAAATGAAGCACTACAAGCTAACAGTGCCAGGCGGCCGATAAAGGCCGACCTGCACACAAATAACTGAAGTGACGAGTGCAAACTCAAACTAGACTTAACAGTATTTAGCTGAGAAGCTACTCTAACACAGGAGGCTAAAACCTAGCGGCCAAAAAGCGGCCTGCATGAAAACTAGCCAACCTAGCAACTCAGTTATTTTGCCCAAAAGAACCCCTTCCAAATTACTGACTACATGCTCAGGAAAACTATACAGGAAAAACAAGGTCCATGTTTTTAATAAAAATATAGACCTAGCTTACCTCCTGCAGCTCGTAGAACGAAGATTTCTCCTCCTTATTCTCTTGGATGAAGAAGGGTGAAATCCAAAGTTCTTTTAAGCCTAAAAGTACTTTCACTATCAAGCCAGAAGGCGGGCCTTCAGAAAAATATTCATCATGGGCCCAACCGTCAGCCTGACTGTCGAAAGCCTGAGCACATAGATGTTTTCAATGCTCCCGGGAGGCGGAGGAAGAAGGAGAAGAGTGAGGGCAACTAAGCCCCCATGAGAGAGGAGATCGATCACCGGCGCTGCTGGTGCCTATGCTCGATCACCTCCCTCAGGTCCTGCTTCTTCCTCCTTGAGTCCCGCTGCTTCTGCGACTTACTCCGGGGAGGAGGCGCACGAGCGGCGACACTAGACCTCTGGGCCTGTCTCTGAGCCTCGACTCGAGACGGCCCTGGACCTCCCGGCTGTTTGGGCCCAGATTCGGATCTGAGCGGGATGCATGATCTAAATGCCGCGGAGCGCGCCCTCGCCTCCCTGAACTTTTCAACCACCGCCTCGACGGAGGTACCGAAAAGTTCAGTGGGCGAGACCGGGGCATCGAGGAGAAAGTTCTTTTCTTTCTCTTTAACAGTCCCGAAAGACGAGAAGATATTGACTGTTTCCCCAGGCGCTCTCTTTATACTTCCGGGTTCGCACTATAATGACGTCATAGGCTGTCGCCGGCCAATAGGATTGGAGTGGTGTGATTCTTTGGCATTCGGACACCTGTCACGAGTGACGGTTCCCCATAGCGGTAAACGTTCGCCATAGCGGTAAACGCAGAGTTGAGTTCCCTTTCGAAAGGGAACACAAAATATATTTTGAAGAAAGTTGGTAACCAGACAATTGATGGTAACCATTGACATCCATAGTATTTGGCTACCGTCAACTGTCTGGTTACCAACATTCTTCAAAATATCTTCTTTTGTGATCAACAGATGAAAGAAACTCATTCAGCTTTGAAACAACTTGAGGGTGAGTAAATGATGACAGAATTTTCATTTCAGGGTGAACTATCCCTTAAAAGAAATTTTCATTGAAAAAACCAAAACTCTTTTATTCTTCAAGATAAACTTGTTACTTGAATGCTATATAGTTTCATGGAAAATGAACTGAGATATAGTTTACAGTAATGGCCATAACCGTGTTAAGAGGTGTTTATTCCTCTTCGTGAAGAGTTTAGCTCGCCTGGAAGTTTTCATTGATCCTAATGACCTTGATTAGCTGGTTCAGGTGTGTTTAATTAGGGCTGGAGATAAACTCAGCTGGAAAAATTGGACACCCCTGCCATAGTGCTTTCTTTTGATATTGAAACATTAATAGATTTTAGAAAAATAGATTAAATAAACAGAATTTAACAATACTATAATCAGTTTGAATATTTTGAGTTGAGTAACTTTTTCTTTTTAAAAAAGTGAATCATATTATGTTTAGTATATTAACATTCTTGTGACTGTATGTATGACAACTGAATTGACTTGTTCTTAAGTAACATCATGCTTTCTTTTTCAGATTTCAGAGAACCCAAAGGAAAAGAGGCAGTAGTCTGATGTAAGACAGATTTTTGCTTCAGCATCAGTGATGTAGAATCAATACTGTAATGTTGATTCAATAGCATTACCATTGATTTTTTTTTTTTTTTTGAAGTCTCACCATTGTTTCAACAGTAATTGCAGGTGCAAATGTGATATTGAACTAACATTTCATAATGTCGATTCAATGATATTATCATTGATTTTTTTATTGTTGTTAAAATCTCAACATTGCTTCAACATTAACTATGGGTGCAAAAGTGATACTGAAGCAACATCACTTTGTAACGTTAATTCAATGCAATTAGCGTTGACGCAAGAACCTTGACTCAACATTGTTTCAATGATTGCTTGCTATCTTGGTAGCTCCTGAGCAACGCGATAAGCTGCTGATAATACTGAAGACCTTATATAGGGATGCTGTGATAGGCCTCGTATTCCTATAGGTTGACATGGATCAACTGAGAGTCAGCTGATGCGAGCTTGACTGACGTGACCTGCCAGAACTAATGCTATGTCTTAATACCAGGTGTAAGGAGGGCCTTAATGTCAATGCTCTTTGAGTTAAACAGATTAATGCTTAAAAAACATCTAAAGGAAAGCCACAGTAACAGGGTAATTAGGGGCTAAGCACTGAAGGTGCATAGGCACCTATTGTATCCGTTGGCATTCCTATTATTATTATTATTATTATTATTCCGTTTCCACTCTGGAAGTCGATGGCAGCCCATAGAACCGCTTGTGGGAAAGTTATGAAATTTAGCACACAGATAGAGGACAGTCTGAACTGTCTCCATAGAAAATCTGCAGTCTCTAACTCAATTCCTCTAGCACAACCAACTGTCCAAAGTTGCACTCACATTTATGTTATTAACTTTTGAACCATAAGGGCCAGATACAATTCCTGAAATTTTTCCGCCATTTTCACATTTGATCGCAAAAATAAATTTTTCCGCCATTTTGAATTTTCTGAAAACTTACTTTTTCTAACACTTCCTTGCTCCGATTTTCACAAAAATTGAACCAGATCATCTTCAGATGAGGCAGACAAAAAGTTATGGAATTCAAGTCGATTTGTCAAACCATTCTCGGATAACACTCGAATGAATTTGACATAGCGTTTCCAAAAATCTCTGCAACGCTTTATCGTATTGAGATCAAACTTGGTAAATGTCATCACAAGCATGACCTGAGGCTACATGCTGTGTTTCTACACAGCGCCACCTACTGATCCTTTTGAAAAATTGCCTTTTTTGCTTAACTTCTGAATGGTGTACCCAAAAATCGTTAGATTCAGGGCAGCATGCGCCAAGTCAAATGCTATCCAATTTTCCCATAATCGGCTGTTTTCGGCATCGGCCATTTTGATTTTTGTAGCAATATGCTGTATTTTATGAACCCATTAGTGTATCATTACGAAACTCAGTATGGGTCATTGATACGATTCCCTGAAGGAGTCTGAGAAGTGTTAGTCTGATCGAGATGAAACCACCCTAGGAATGTTAAAATTGTGGCCAAATGTTAAAATTTTGATTGTAAGTGGCAAAAAAATGCAATCAAAGTCAAGTGTGCATCATTTTTTAAAATGTTCATACATATAAATGTCTTTAAGTCCTAAAAGAAATTAGATGTTTTCACCAAATTTGACACTGTTATGTATGGGATCACTCTGAGGACACACAAAAAAGCAGTGGGACTGCGCCACTTGGTGAAAAAACATGAAATTGGCTCTAACTAGTACCGTTGGTCTGATTGACTTCAAAATTGACATGCAGAGTCTTTGTCTCAGTTGCTATCATAGTCTATTATGACATTGGTGTACCTTGAACATGGCTGTCATTTTAATTACAAAATGACAAAAAAAGTTGAAGCTAGACCGCTAGATCTAGAAGCTAGATTAGAAAACAAGCTTGACCGCAGGTGAAATGCAGAATGAGATGTTTTTAGTTTTTTAAATGGTAATGGGATAAATAAAATGTAGTCACATTGACACTAATGACATAAATTGTGCTTATTTGAACAGTATACCCTACTATACATCCAGTGTAGTTCTAAAATGAATGTTCTGAAGGAGACATTTGCTCAGTTCAGTTTTTTCATCCCTTAGGAAATTTGATTTGCACAGGTGCCACACATCAGTCACACACAAAATAAAAGGGAGGAGTGGATGGGGGTTTCAATATCCATCAATTCAAATATCAAGATATTAGCCATGGTTACAGATGATTTAACATAGAAATAGAAGTTGGTAGGAGTGAGTTCTTAAACCTCATTGTTCTCCCCCCAATTGTTCTATATCTACAGCCTCATGGGAGGAGAACAAACTCTTTGTGTAATGGATGTGATGGACAGTTAGCGAATAGGCTTTTTTTAACAACAGCTTAGTCATTCTGTTTCTACCAGACAAGCTAATACAATCAAAGCATACAATGACACAGTAAGAAATGACAGATTCAATAAAACTCTGATAAAACAGTGTCATTAACACTACAAACTTTAAAAGAATTCATTTTTCTTAAGAAAAACAAATGCTGTTGAACCTTTTTACAGATGGCATCAGTATTAGCATCAAAGTTTAATTTATAATCAATCACTGTACCCAGATATCTATACTCATCCACAAGCTCCATGTCTCTTCCATGAATGACAGTAGGAGAGACAGAAATGGCAGACTTTCCCAAGTCTATAAAGTTTAGACTACAGTTCGCACACCAAGAAACAAAATCCTCCACCAGAGGTCCATTAGATGTCTCCTCATTTACTAGGAGGCTCACAATGACAGTATCATCTGCAAATTTCAGCATATACCTATTGTCAAATGTACTCCTATAACCATTTGTGTACAAAATAAAAAGCAGAGGGGAAAGAATGCACCCTTGAGAGGAACCTGTAGAAGAACATAACTTGGAATATAGCAAACCATTGACCCTCACACACTGAGTCCTGTTCGTACATATGGCCTTGTATAAAATGCAGCTGAGAAATCAATAAAAGCCAGCCATGGCCTTGTTTTTGGGGTCTCCAGATGTTGAGCCACTAAATGCACAAGAGTAGTTACGGCATCTTCAACACCCCTCCTGCTCTGTAGGATAATGTCTCAGGTACAGTATATAACCATGGTTCCCTGAGAGGGAACGAAACGCTGCGTCAAAGATGCTGTGGGAACGCCTCTGCGTGATTGCATCGTAAAGCACATGTGAAATTAGTCCAATGGCGTGACGGAACGTCATGACCAGGAAACTATAAAGCACACCCAAACCAAACCACGCTAGCTTCTGATAGGCTGAAGCAAGTCGGTCACTGGCATGCAGGGAGTATGGCAGAGCGAAGCAGCGTCTTGTTCCCTCTCAGGGAACCATGGTTACATACGTAACCTGAGACGTTCCCTTTCAAGGGAACTCATGCTGCCTCGAAGACGCTGTGGGAACAAGTCATAGTAACAAGTGCCTGTCTGTGTGAAATCGTGAGCGCACACTAAGATGAGAGCGCCCGTGACCCCGGGGTCGAGGCCAGATCCAGGTTATAAAACCTCACAAATGTGTGCGGCAAGGACCACCCTGCCGCATCACACACTTCTTGAAGGGAAACTCCCAAAAGCAAAGCTTTAGAAGCGGCCATACTCTGGGTTGAGTGGGCCTGGACCATCAAAGGTGAAGGCTGGCCGGCAGACTCATACGCAAGTGATATAGCCTCAACTATCCACTTGCTCATGGTCTGCTTAGATGCAGGGTACCCTTTCTTGGAAATAGTGTTAATTTCGTTAACGAAATATATGACGAAAAAAGTTTTTTCCCCTGACTAAGACGAGACAATGACAAGAGGATGATGAGGCCATTAAACGATAACTGTGACTATATCAACATGCAGTATTGTTGACGAAAAAAAGACAAGACTAAAATGTAGTTAAAAGAACAAAAACTTTACCAAAACTTTTTTATTTTTGCTGAAAAAAAGAGGAGCCAAAACATTTCAGACTGCTGTACAAGACTCTATTAGGCGAGCGTTCATGTTTGCGGTTGCCAGATATCAAGAGCTCAAATCCCCCAATCAGAGCTTTTCTGTTAAATGGATATGTGCCCGGCTTTTTGTTTGTTCACAATGAGTTCACAGTTTGAACGTTCTTGTTTCCTTTCATTTATTTTCAAGATCTGATGTTAATCCATTGTCGCATTCAGTATGGCTATAAAGGCCACGCAAAATATTCAAACTCACAATAAATTCTTTTAACATTAAATAAAGTACATTATCTGTGCCTGATGCCATGTTTACACTAGTGCATTTTCGTTTTAAAACGCATAACTTTTGCTACGGTTACACCTGTCGTTTACACTACTCTGGCGTTTTCTACCCTCGAAAATGGAGACTGCAGGATGCTGCAGGGCCCGTTTTAGTTTGAAAATGCTGGGGTTGCGTTTCTGTGTAAACGGATCAAAACGGAGACTTGTGAAAATGATGTGCATAAATGGACGTGTGACATGTGTTTTCGGTCATGTAGTGTAGACGGAGATTGTGGAAACGCCAGTGTAGATGAGGATCGTTTTCATTTTAAAACGCCGTTTTAAAACAAAAACGCACTAGTGTAAACAGGGCCTGAGATTATCATTGTCATACTTTGGATGTTGTTATTCCAGCCATGACATTACAGAAATAGACAGTTTATAAAAATAGAATTTTCTGTCGTTTGTCGTGTCTTGCCGTTGTGGCTGGTTACTACAAAAAAACTCATGGAACATGGAAAAGATATCTTTTATTGCATGTCGCAGTGTCGCTTTGCGTTTGGTTAGGAAACGGTCATTCTCACAACTAAAAAACTAACTGCAGTCCTGACCTAAACAATAGCCTGGGACACTATCTGCCAGAAATGATTTGTTAGCATTATCAAAGATCCCTGTGTTTTTCCTATCGTGAGCTTGGAGGTTCAAGGTCAGCATTTTTAGGCAAGTTTTATTTTTAGGGAACATGTATCAAATGTAAATGGAAGCACTGAGCTAATCTGGTGTTTAATTATGATTTAAGTATAGGGTACAACGGGGCTAAAGGCGCACAGGGGTTAAAGGCGCATTTGACTTTATTCTCTTTTAAACCACTAGATAGCACAAAAAAATCAGTTCAGCACTTTTCTTAACAACCGCTTTTGATGATGTACGTGGAAATTTGGTTGATCCTTGATGCGATCGCGGACAGCAATTCAGTGTTGATTCTGTGCTAATTTGATCTAATATTTAATGGGGTTTTTTTTGTTGTTTTTTTTTATGTAGATTTGTGTAGCAAATGAAAATCGATAAAATTGTCTACATTTTGAGACAAAGGTCTTATTAATGATATTCAGTTTTGTTCAAGGCAATTAAAGCAACAGTTTTCCAATAACGGTAGAATATGTAAAAGTATGGTATTTGGGGTAAAAGGCGCCCCTGCTGTTGGGGCAAAAGGCGCAATAATTAACATGATAATAAACAACTGGCTGACTTTTCCATTTTTTGACATGGCATGGATAGATTCAGATGGTAAATATCATATATCAAGTTGGGTGTCCACCTTAGAGATAATCACCATATTTATAATGAAACCATATTAAAAATATGATTTAATCATACATATAATAAAATATCATATTTATTTGTTACTACTGTGAGGCTATATTAAATTATAATGGTTTCTGTCACACAACAGAAGGATGCAAACAGGTAAGTTGTATAAAACACAGAGTTTATTGAACAGAAGCATGGAACTGGACAGGAATGTAGACTGGTGAGTATAGAACAATATGCAGATAGAATGTTGACTTAGCTTGAAGTAATCTTAATGTCTCTTTTGCAGATGAATGGATCAGAAGCAGACAAAGGGCAGATGACGGATGACAGATGACCGAAGATTCCAATGAGCAGGTAAAGTGAAAACGAGAAGGTGGAGTGTGCTGGTCTGGTGACGATGGGTTGTAATTGATCTGTGATGGTTGTGATGCACCTCAAAACGGTAATTCGCTCCCTCCAGCCAGTGTCTCCACTCCTCTAGAGCTAGCTTGATGGCTAGGAGCTCACAATTGCCGATATCGTAGCTCTGCTCCACCGGGGAGAGCTTCTTGGAATAGAAGGCACATGGATGGAGTCGTGGAGGATCACCCTGCCGCTGTGAGAGGACCGCTCCAACCTCGGTGGAAGAGGCGTCAACCTTGACGATGAACTGGAGATCTGGATTGGGATGAACCAGGATCAGAGCAGTTTGGAAGGCTTCTTGGAGTTGATGGAAAGCTTCGTAGGCAGATGGGTTCCAGGACAGAGACTTGGGCCGGCCCTTGAGTAGAGAGGTGAGAGGTGAACTGAGCAGGCTGTAGTTGTGGATAAACCTTCGGTAGAAGTTGGCAAATCCTTGGAAGCATTGTAGTTCTTTGACGGTAGCTGGTTGAGGCCAGTTCCGAATAGTTTCCATCTTCCTCTGGTCCATCTTGATGCCGTGTTGGTCAATGACATAACCCAGGAAGTGTACGGAGGTGGTGTGGAACTTGCACTTCTCCAGCTTGAGGTAGAGATGGTGATGGCGGAGCTGCTCGAGGACCTGCTTCACGTGGAAGCGATGTTCTGCCAGGTTCCGGGAATATATGAGGATGTCGTCGATATAGACAATGATGAATCATTGGAGGAACTCCCGGTACACCTCATTCATATAGCCTTGGAAGACGGAGGGTGAGTTGGACAGGCCATACAGCATAACCCAATATTCATAGTGTCCAGAAGGTGTAGTGAAGGCGGTCTTCCACTCATCATCCCGGCGTATACGAATGAGGTTGTATGCGCTCCACAGGTCCAGCTTGGAGAAGATGCGAGCTCCCCGTAGCTGTTCAAGAGCTGCCGGGACCGGAGGAAGTGGATAACTATACTTTACCATTTGGGAATTGAGATGATGGTAGTCGATGCACGGCCTCAAGCCTCCGTCGTTCTTTGCCACAAAGAAGAAGCTTGAAGCGGCAGGGGATGTTGAAGGTGAAATAAAATGTTGTTGAAGTGCCTCCTGAATGTACTCCTGGATGGACAGTGGGTAAACTATGCTTTTGGGCAGAGTAGCCCCAGGTAGCAGGTCGATTGCACAGTCCCATAGCCGATGTGGTGGAAGTTGGGTTGCCAACTGCTTGCTGAATACATCCTGGAACGCCCGATACTCTGGAGGTATCTCCACCTTGTGTTCCACTTCAGGGCTCTCAACGGTGGTTGAATTGAGAGAGAGATTGAGATGTTGGTTTCTGTGTGGAGAAGGTTAGAGAACGAGGAATGGAAGGTTTCTGGACAGATGACAGGCAGGTATGGAAACAAGACTCACTCCACTGCAGTATTTCACCGGTGTTCCAGTTGATACGAGGATGGTATTGTGACATCCACCACCGTCCCAGGATGATATCCACGGTGGATCCGTCCAGTACCATGAACGTGATCTTCTCGGTGTGCAGGCATCCAGTGCGGAGCGTCAGCGTGGGGGAGAAGTGCCGGATGTGACCACGACCCAGCGGCTTTCCTTGGATGGTGTGAATTCTCAAATCCTGGGAGCAGTGTTTCCTCTGGACATTTAATTACTGGAGAAGTTGGGTGGAGATGAAGTTTTCCGTGGAACCCGAGTCGATGAGGGCTTGCGTTGAAACACAAATTTGTGGAGTTAAGATATGTATGGTTGTTCGTGATAAAGGAACTATTTGAGGTGGAAGTTGAATAGTACTCACCGCTGGGCGTGGTGGTCGGACTGGGCAGGCGGTGATGACATGACCCTCTCCCCCACAGTACAGGCATAGATGGTTTAGAATTCTCCTCTGACGCTCCGCATGTGTCAGGTTGTAGGAGTCCACCTGCATGGGTTCAGGTGCTGGAAGGGCGACTGATGGTACAGAGGGCGGAGGATGCAAAGCGGGTTTAGGGAGAGAGCATGCTGTGAGACGTTGAGAAACTCCTATGGTCTTTTAAATGAAGTGCTCAAGTCCAATCGCATCATCATATATCACCATTAACTGACGTACATCGTACAATGTGGTGAGTAATGCAGTCTCATTCCAGCCACTCGTGGCCACCAAGGTGCAAAACTGGACAGCGTAGACACTGACTGAATTACTTGCTTGGCATAGACTGAATAGCTGATCATGCACTGAAAGCTCTGAGGCAGTTTGCCCAAACACTTCCTTAAAGTGGCCGAAGAAGGCTGAGAGTGATGTTGTTACTGGAGCGTTGGACTGCCACAGAGATTGAGCCCACTGAAGAGCGTGACCAGACAGCAGAGAGATGACAAACGCCACTCGGGCGCTATCGGTGGTGAACTGGTGAGACTGCATTTCAAAATAGAGTGAACATTGTAGAATGAACGCGCTGTTGCTGCATCAATGTTCAATACTTTTTTTTTTTTTCTTCCTGCAATCATACACTATGGGAGAAGTGAAAAGCACAATTTTCTTAGGGTGTGCCTTTAACCCCGTTGTACCCTACCGATTTCAGTGCTATTAATTAAATGCATTTAATTAAAACATGATTTCTCTTATCTCCGATGGTTGCATCCTCAAATTTAAAAGTGTCCAGATGATCAAAATCCCCAGGGATTGTGGTCCATCACTTTATTTCTTCCAGTGAGCAGTTCTGCAGAAGAGCATTGTGGAATATATTGTCTCTGTGGATAAATATTTCAAATTAACAAGGAAAATGAATTAGAGCTTACACATTCAGGAATAAATTAAATCATGAATCAAATAAATGTAATTAATTATCTGTCAACTTATTTTATTATCAAAGTATTATCAAAGTAGCTGTTGACACTAACTGCATTACAGATACATTTTCCAAATTTCTAATTTCACCCACGTGTCATGTACAAATGTGCATTTTTTTTTTTTTTTTTGTTCAGTTTCTAATAATAATTTGTTTTACAAGCATGATGGCAGTAAAATGTGTTTCACCCATTTTTTATTTTTTTATTTTTTGAGCTCTTGAAAACAGAAAATGACATGGGCCAGGCTGTCTGAGAGATGGAAAGCCGCTTTAAAGGGATAGTTTGCTGTTAATTTACTCACCTTCACAGTTTAACGCTGTTTGTTTACTACAGACAGGGAAATTTTTCTTAGTTTGATGAACATTTTAACAATCTAAAGAACCATTTGTGGAATGGAAAGGTTCCGTGAATGTTTAAGTTTCTTCATGGAATCATCGATGCCAGTAAAGAACCTCTATTTTAAGAGAATATAGGCTATAAGATAAAACCGGCAAGTCGCATGAAAAAAAATCATGCAGTATTCATTTCACCTTTGGTAAGACTTGAGCATGTGGATCTCGCAGGCTGTATCTGCGCAATCACAGGATGCTGAGCCTCACGAGTGCTTCTGAAGACGATAACGTTTCCCTTTGACATATAGTTGCTGTTTCGCTTCTGGCATCTGCATGCACACAACCAGCAATTCTTCCTCTGTATATTCAGAAGTCGAGCCCGCCTGCCGCCAACTCATTTCCCTTCATGAGCCTGTGAGACCTTCTCTGGCCTCCTCATCTGTGCACACTGGAAAAAAGTGAATTTTTGTAAACAAACAAACAACAAATAATAAATAAATAAATAAAACAGTAAGTAGGCACTAGTTTTGATAATTATAGTAGTTTATAGTTAATAGTTTAATAGTAGTTTTTGGTGTAATTTTGTAACTTTAGTTAATTTCAGTTCTTAGCCATTGAATTCATTAACATAGAAAACTTTGCTACAAATCAGGTTCTCTCCCCTGCGTTTTTCTGTATACACTACAAATAACCCCCTTATGTTCAAACTCGAACTGGTGTAAAACCATAGCCTTGTAACCTCAATACTGTGCCTCAAAACCACAATAATATGCACAGTCATTTATCTAAGAAGGCTAAAGAAAGCTTAAATAGTTTAATCAGCATTGTTCTGATTATATGTTGTTCATGCACTTTCTTTTTATTTTATTTATTTATTTTTTTTATTAAATATAAAATATATTCGAGGCCAAAAGAATATGACTAACATTATCAAACATTTAGAAAATAATGCCAGCAAATGACGCTGATGCAGCCAAGAAGTTCTATGAAGAGAGAGAAAAAAAAAATCTGTTAGCACTGTCATAAGTTGTTCAGATGGTGCAGCACCAGCTAATCTGTTTGAAATTCGTTGTCTTTGTTCTTGGGTCTCAAGAGACCAAGTTTTGGCTGGATAGCATGACCGTGTTAACCCCTGCTGGTGGGTTCTGTAACTACACCAAAAACTGGTCACAAAAAGGATCTTTCTCCATTGACAGTTATCCAACGTATCTGTGTATTCTCTTCATAAAAATCAAGTTATAATAAAATAAATAAATAAACCCTGAATGAGGCAATTTATAATGTAGGCTATCTTAATATATATATATATATATATATATATATATATATATATATGACAATGTCATAATGCCTTAAAAAATGTGTTATACTTGTATTGTATAAAGCGCTATATAAATAGGCTAAAGGTGACTTGAATTAGGGTTTGGCTATTTATGAGTTTAAGAGCTAGTATAGAAAAAAAAATAAAAATAAAAAAATAATTAAAAAAAAAATTCAAGATCGAAAACAAACTCAATACCTCTATCAAACCGATTATACAAAGTTTGGTTATGGATTAAAATCTGAATTATACTGCAGTATGTCTTTGTGGAGAGAAATATTTGTTTAAATCACCATCTCCGATCCAGGCTCCGAACGAGTTGGTGTTTTAAAATAGCATTTTATTAAATTAGCATTTATAAAAATAATAATAATAAAAAAATTGTTTTATTAAATGTCGGCTGCGACGGACCACAGTGCCTCGTGAGGTAATGACGTGACACACGTCAGCACAAGCTTCAAACCTCCCATGTTGCCAACTTTGCCATTTTGTTGCTAGATTTAGCAACTTTTCAGACTACTCTAGCCACTCTTTTTATTCAAAAAGCACCTAGCAACAAATTTAGCTATTTTTTAAAATGTATTTGGCAACTTTTAGCAACTTTTGAAAAGTGACTCAAATAAAAAGGCACATATTTTCATAATTTACACAAAAAGGAAACCACTGAACAGCTAGCTTGCCAAGCAGCACATCAGTCTGGAGAGAGCTATAGAAAGATGCCTAACACTACACCATATTTTTATTATTCAGCCTACCTTTATTTTACCAGGAAGACTCTCTTTTACAAGAGAGACCTGGCCAAGGTAGCAGCCATAAGACAACATTTTAAAATACAAGTACACTATAGAACAGAAATATTAGTAATATAACTTATCTTCTCAACAAAAACAATCACAAGCCTCCATTTCCACTCTCTTTATAATGCCTTTAAATTCATCAATAGACACAAATTTATCTAGTTTTAATCTTTTGCAAATTTTTTTTCATGCCCAGGGTGCGTGGTAGGAAAATGAAGTTTCCCCCAGTTCTGTAAAAACTCAAGGTATATTAAAAAGCAAAGCTGGTAACTGCCAAAACTAAGACAAAGAAGGGTACAGAGATAAGCAGGAAGTTTACCTACATTGCCTTATAGATAAAAGGTGCTTTTTTCTATGTGGTTAGTGATGTCCAATCTCATAAAGAATGCAATGATGGGTATGGGATTTTGCATTTGTTATAAAACAAAATTGTTAAAAATATGTGAATTAACTTCATAATTGCAATTGTTTGTAACCCTTGGCAAAAAAATGTGTAATTTAAAACACTGTAAAAAATCAATACAGATAATCCCTTCATATTAACACAGTAGGCCTACACTGTGCCCTATTTTTATGGACTGTTCTTACCATGTAGCACACTAACTACCAATGCACTGCTTAAAACTGTATTTGTTCAAAATGTGTAGTATTACTAGTTAATAAGAAAATACATAAAATGTAATTGTTCAAAAATGTGTAAATGTTCAATAATTCAATATTGTATTTAAAAATAAAAATATATGATCATAAAGATGTTGTTTATACTACTTTTACAAATAAAATGTTTATTTTTTTATGAACAAATCTAAATTAACATTTCAGATCATATTTTTTTAAGTTTTTTTTGCTGAGTGAACTTTTTTATTATGATTGCAAACAGTACAGAGATTACATTAATGATATACAACTTTGTATACAATACACAAAATGTATCAACAATATGTTCAACGTCATCATATTTTTTATGTGTATTCTGCAATAACGCAGTTTTGCGTCATGGTTATGCAATGACGTCATCACTAATTACATCACAACTTCATTTAGCAACTTTTAGCAACAAAATCAACCCGCCTTTAGCAATTCCCCCTAGCAGAACGTATTGGTTTAAAACATGTAAAATATAGTCCATATGTCAGCTATTCCACCAGCTGAAATTATAATGCCTATAATAGACCTTCAATTAATAGAAGTAAAGAAACAGAATTGTGATCAAATAAATATATAAGTTAATCAATATATTGATCATTTTGACACTGTATACAGTTATTTACAGATGGTTCAAAGAATCCAGAATCTAACAAAACAGGAGTAGCAGTAGTTATTCCACAACATGAAATAGTTATTAAAAAAGAACTCCAGATTATATATCTGTATTCACTTACTAGCTATTGTCATGGCCCTTCAGTGGGTAGAGGAACGACATACAAAGAAAGCAGTAATATGCTCAGATTCATTGGCAGCATTAAAGAGCATTCATTCTGGCCAAGTTGCAGACAAGATATTATTCTTGAAATAATGCAGTACATAATTCACAATCAAGGCACTACTGTTTCATTTATTTGGGTTCCAGCACATGTTGGAGTAGAAGGAAATGAGTTGGCAGATAAGTTTGCTAAAATCTCATTGAACATGGATAATATAGAAATTGACACAGCCTCAGCAAAACAGAAGCAAAATCATTTATTAAGAAAGCTTTAATAAAATCATGGCAAAACATTTGGGATAAAGTTGGGCAGACAATTATATAGTATCCAAAGGGAAGTAGGAATATGGAATAATGAAACTGGATTAAACAGACGAGAATATTCAGTAATAATAAGAATCAGAATTGGACATACAGCCTTAAATTGAAATTTATACAAAATTAAGAAGCGTCCTAGTGGATTATGTAGGCACTGCGGATTGTATGAAACCGTAGAGCATGTCCTTCTGCACTGTAGAGCATAAAATAATGAACAACTAATACTGGAAACAAAAGTAAAAGAAGGTGCAAACAACATGACTTTAGAGTATTGAGTAAACAGCAAAGAAATAAACATATTAGAATAGCTCTGATAAATTATTTAAAATAAACAGGAGATTTTATAAGAATATAATTTTTAAAAATATTTATTTATTTATGTATTTATTTATTACGTTTTTTTTTAACCCTAATCATTGATGCTCTACACTCCAGTTCAGTAGGTGGCGGTAATGCACCATAAGCTGGTTTGCCAACCGCCAGTAAACATCACAAGAAGAGGAGCCCTTTTTTTTTTTTTTTTTTTTTTTTATATAAAGAGGATCCCTACTTGCCTTAGTTGGCAACACTGAAACAACCATCTGGCTTAGAAGTCCAGCAAAATTCCTCAGCAGGTATGTAGGCTACTACTGTATCTTCATCCGTTGTTCGGTTTTTACTATGTTTAATATAAATCTCTTTTCATGCAATTGCCGTTCGGCTCGTGCGTGTTTGTTCTGTCAGAGACCAAAGAATAAGACTTAAGTCAGAAGCGCGAGACTTTCTATGAATTAAAAAAATATTAACATTGAAACTTTAATTTAATTTGATCATTTACGCTGCTCATATAGACGACAGGAATACAAATCGAATTTACAATCTGTAAAACCCTCCGACATTAAGCATGGTTTATTTGTGATTGGGGGAAAAAAACCAAAAAAAAACCAAACAAACAAACAAACAAACAAACAAACAAAACATGTTAAATTGTAAAGTGCTCGTGATTCATTTAATTCATTCGGTTCAGCGGGGTTTTTTTAATTTTTTTTTTTTTTTATAGGTGAGTATGGATTTTTTTTTTTGACACTGTGTGTGCAAACAACACTTGTTCAATAAATAGTTTACCCCTAAATAAAATTTTTGTCGCTATTTAATCTCATGTAGTAAATGTTCTGTAGTTTTTTTTTGTTTGTTTTTGTTTTGTTTTTGTTTTTTAATGGAAATTATTGAGTGAACTTTTCCTTTAACCTATTTTAGTATTATTATATATTGCTCTTGTTATGAATTGATTTGCCAATAACATTTCCCCCCCTCCCATCCTCAGCCATGTCAACAAAAGAATCAAAGCCAAATCTCAGCCATTCCCAGGTTATGGAGATTATCAAACGAGTCTATGGTTTGACTGTATCCATTATTCGATCGTTGCCCAGTTATGATGATCAGAACTTTTACGTAGCTCCCAGTGAGGGTGGAGAATATGTGTTAAAGATTATGAACTCAGCAGACAGTCACAACATCACTGTTATTGAGCTACAAACTCACTCAATGAACTTTTTACACCAACGAGGCCTTCCTGTCCAGACCACTTTGCCCACTCTGACTGGCCAACTCATGAGCGTGGAAGAATTTGGTAAGAGTGTACCTGTCACTTATTAATTTCATTAAATATTAAGTCCTTAAATGCATTAAGGCTCATTGTTAGTGGTTTGAAATGCCTGTTAAAGGTGAGTAAACAATGACATTTTTTCAGAATGGTGTACTGTATGGACAACACTGAATGGATTTATTTTGAAAATCAAATGCTAATTTACAAATGTATTATTTTTTTCTGCTATCACAGATTGTGGTTTTGGCATGCAAAAATATTTAGTGCGCTTACTTACCTATCTGCCTGGCACTACCATAGCCAAAATTACCTGCAGTCCTCAGATCTTGTACGACGTTGGGAAAATGGCCGCCACATTGGATACAGTATTACTGCAAGTAAAATCTTTCATTCCATTCCATTCCATTGTTAAAGGAAAACTTTAACGCAAAAATGACAGCTCTTTCATTATTTGCACACCAAGTTATTTTGTACCAAGTTATTTTGCTGCATTTTTCCAAAATCATCGTAAGCCTAAAGCCCTGGCTATACTTAGTTTTTTGTGCGTACGCTAGTGTACGCGCACAGTCGAATGCACAGCCTTGCAAAGCATACTTTATTCGACACGTACGCATAAACAGTTTTGAAATTTGAGCAATCTCTCACCACGAGATAAAACACATGTAAACATCTTTGTATTCTTTGATGCTAGAGTTGTAGAGTTGTACAAATGAGTGTACTTTCTAACCTCTTCACACAATCTCTTGTCTATGTAGGCCTCCATTGTCGCTGTAGCTTGTATGCGTTCCGGTCTGTTCTGTTTAAGTAGGATTTCTTTGACTACCCTGTGAATCGACGCCCCCAGGGCACGGTTGCCACCTTGTGGATAAACGATTTACTGCAAAAACAATTAAATGTGCATGCGCAGTTACAAAAATCCGGCTGTGCGCATACTAGAAATTCGCGTCACGTGCACTGTACACTGACTTTTTAACGTACGCGCAAAAAGTGAACTATACTTTGGGCTTTAGTACACTGCAAAAAATGGTTACCTGCAGTTGTTACTTTAAAGAGCTATTTCTACCAGATTTAACCCACATAAAGTAAGTTAATGTATTTAGGTTGATTCAGCAATATTAAATAATATTTTTGACTTGAATAATCACTTGATGATTTAGGGTATGTTTACACGACAATGTACTAAAAGCAGAAAAGTTTTTACTTTGCATTTTTCACTTACAGACAACAACATTGTCAAAACGATCCCAGTTCACACGGATCCGCGAAATGATTAAAAGCACTGTATTATTCATGCCAGGTCAGTAGTTGGCGATGTTCAGTCTATCGGTGCATAGTTTTTCTTTACATGTAAAACCCATGTACTTGCACCGTTTTCACAACTTTTTTTGAAAGTTTTTGTAGTTTACGCGGAGACAATAACGGTATCATTTTCAAAAACTTGCAATTTGAAAGTTGAAAGCACGTTTTCAAAAGTTTACATAAAATGTTTATGTAAATAAAATCGTTGTGAAAGTGATTTCAGTGATATTGTTCCTCAGTGTCTTTATCGATATAGTTGTATTGTGGACTCCGCTATTTTCTTAGAGTTAATGTGCGGTCACATTTAGTGATGCTTGGCAAAATTTCACTGGCGAAATGGTGTCTATAGGTCTGCACGGGACTGTTTTTTTTTTTCGTCCCGCTCCCGCCTCCTAAAATCCGACCACAAAGGCTGAATGTTCTCTCTGAAGGTGCACTCATGGCTGGGATGCAAAGAACATATCTTGCCAGGTTGCACAGGGCAGGGAACTGGGAACTGTGTGAACACGACCACTGCAGAATATTGTTCACTTTAAGTTAAGTGTTGTCAAAGGATGTCGGGAGCAGCCAGGCTATTGTCAGACCGCCCGCTCCCGGGCCAAAGTACACCAGCCTTACCGACCGCTACCGCCTTTCATTCAGAAATTTAATTCGGCGCGGCAAGAAATCTGATCGGGTCCCATGGTTCCTGCGGGAGAGCCGCGGAAACGCAGACCTCTAATGCAGTCATTCCAGTAGGAATCCACACAATTGGCAGTTTCGCAGGCTAAAAATTTCCCCACGCATGTTTAACTCATTTAACGTGAATAATAACAGAAAGCTGCTTGGTTTGAAAGTGACATTCAATGGGAGTTATGCTTCAATTATTACTACGCTATTGACAATGGATCTTTTTTGCTGCAATTTTGCTAATGTGACCACACCTTTTAAAACCTTATGGTTATGGTTATAGTTATCAATATTGGTGTGAAAAGGCCTTTTTTTTTTTTTTTTTTTTTTTTCCCTGAGGTTTCTCAGTATTTAGGCATTTGTTTTTGTTTCTTTTTTTCATGTAAAGATGGAGCATCCAAACATCACTGCCCTTCAGAGAGAAAATTTTATATGGAATCTCACCAGCATTCCACTCTTAAATCAGTATATCCATGTGATGGATGGGGATCCTGTACAAAAGGCTGTAAAAGCCATTATTGAGCAGTACCAGATCCAAGTCATGCCAAAGCTACCACTGTTTCGCAAGTGTAAGACATTATTTTAATTTAGAGTATTTCACTCAGAAGTCATCACAGTCCTTATAGCTTTTTTTTTTTTTTTTTATTGCATTACAGGCATTAACCATGGAGACTTCAATGACCACAATCTCTTGGTGAAACCTGATGGACCCTCAAAGTACAAGATCTCTGGGATTCTTGATTTTTCAGACATGAGCTGTGGTTATTTTATATTTGAGCTGGCCATAACTATCATGTACATGATGATTGAGAATCCCAATCCGGTCAATGTCGGAGGGCCAGTGGTGGCGGGATGGGAAAGTGTTTTTCCTCTTAGTGAGGCAGAAAGAGACTCGCTGTATTTGCTGGTTCTGTGTCGGTTTTGCCAGTCCTTGGTTCTGGCCCGCCATGCTGTGATACAGCAGCCAGAGAATGAGGAGTACTTGATGACCACTGCCAAGACAGGTGTGCGGCACCTCTGCCGTCTTTGGGAGCTGGGTAAAGAGGAAGTGGAAAAAATATGGTTCCAGAGTGCTGCACAGTTCAGCCAACCTTGACTGAGCATTGAAGCACAACAGCTTGCTCCAAAAAATATGCATTAAACCCAAAACTATCAACTTTCAAATTCTATTAACTTTTTTCAATGGAAGACAAACAGTGAAATTTTAAATAATGTTCTGTATTAAACAGCCATCAACAAGGAAATATTGTTCATTATCACAGTTAGTTTAAGCCCTCTAATTTTAATGGTCAACTGGAGTTCCAAACTCTTTGTTGTTGCTCTTTTTGCTTAATGATTTGCTTTCAGTATGAATTAAACCATGACCTTTCAATAATACTTGAGCTGTGCCATAAAAAAAGATCTTTGACCAATCAGATAAAACGCTGCAGTTGTTCAGAATGTTGGTAACTAAACAGTTGATGGGCCCCATTGATTTCCATAGTATTTTTAAATGATGACAGATTTTTCATTTTTGGGTAAACTACCCTTTTAATAAAGCAGCAGATTTTTAATAGGGGAAAAATTTTATCATCCAGTTCCCAGTAATTTGCATCTGTAATCTTATTCTGTGCCTTTATTTCATCCAAGAATAAATAACCCAAACGAAAGTATTTTCTACAAAACAGGACATTATTAATACTGCACAATTCAGAGAGTATGATCCTACAAGTATTATGTATGAACCACATATCATAATAATGGAATGTGACAAAAGGCCCCATAAACTTTTAGGGACTGCCTAGTCTAAGCTTACTGCTCAAGATATGAATAAACTGCTGACTGCAGCGTTTTATCTGATTGGTCAAAGGTCTTTTTTTATGGCACAGCTCAAGTATTATTGAAAGGTCATGGTTTAGTTCAAACTGAAAAACTCACTTTTCAAGCAAAATATTAAGCAAAAATAACAAGAACAAAGATTTTGGAACTCTGGTTGACCAATCAAATTAGAGGGCTTAAACTAACTGATAATGAACAATAATTTCCTTGTTGATGGCTGATTAATACAGAACTTATGAAAAACATGATCATAAAGGTATTCTAGTCTTCAAATCCATTTCAATTGGTTTAATGGGTTACCAGGGAACAATAATAAAACGTACCACATTGAAAGTTGCTTTGGATAAAAATAAAATTGAATTACTAGATACACTGACCAATCAAGCACACAAATTAAATGTCAAATCAAACATCACACAATTGTCCAGATGTTAGTCTGTTTTTTAAAAATTCTCTCAGGGGGAGGGGTGAAGAAATATCGGTTACACTTTATTTATTTCGCATGCAATTATACATCATTTATAGTTATTACTACAGTAATGTAATATGTGTAACAAGGACACTGTAAAATAAAGTGTTACCGAAATATCATGTATCTAAATACTGAACCCATTACTTTGACCACTGCTCAAGGCCAAGTGCTCAGTTAAAAAAAAAAAAAAAAAAAAATTCATGCTGCTCAGATGCCAAGAAAAGCTTTACAAGCAACAATCCTTAGTAATATACATACATATTCTCTCTACTGTGCAATAAAGTAGTTTTCACATCCTGTGGCCTCCATTTTTTATTGTGTGGTAAAGTGCATCTATAGTCAGTCAATTACTTATATAGTTCCAAAGCATCTGTTCATCACCTATGATGTCTGCTGCATGTTTTCTTGTTTGCTTGCTTTGGAACTGAAAAGTGAGCAGATGGCATACAGAAAACATGCATTGCCATATCACATAACAGATCATGTGCATATGGATGAAAAATGGACAGAACTGGGCTTAAATTTTACTGATGGTGTTTCTTTTGATGTGCAGAGCTACTGTGCCATATATTAGCCCGTGTACATCTCAGTTAAAAACAAAAACAAACTAACAATAAGATTGAACATTGTCAGATATACACAAAGGTCATGGATTCGAGTCTCAGGTCCGGCAGGGATTGTTGGTGAGGGGAGTGAATATCCAGCGCTCTCTCCACCCTCAATACCACGACTGAGGTGAGACCCTTGAGCAAGGCACCGTACCCCCAACTGCTCCCCGGGCTCCTCCGGGTGTGTGTTCACTGCTGTGTGTGTACACTTGGATGGGTTAAATGCAGAGCACAAATTCCTAGTATGGGTCACCATACTTGGCCACATGTCACTTCACTTCATTATGATATATTGCCCTCTGTAAGTATTGGGACAGTAAAGACAAAATTGCTCAGTTATAGCTGTGGAGTCAAGACATCTGTAAATATGATTACAGTTTTTCTCAATCGCTTTGGCACATTTTTCGAAGTCTTAACATTCTCTAAACTGTAAGTGCAATTGTCACAACTGTTTGCTGGAACATCAGAACTCTATTGCATGTCTGCAAAAGGTAGTTACTCACCCAAAACATTTAATTAATGCTTCAAAACCAGTGGCACCAATATAAAAAGTGTTTTGTCATCGTGTGTGCCATACTAGTCAAAATGTTTAGATGTTTTGTTCACCATGGAAATATTTGTTAAATACAAATGTGTTTTCTACATTATACAAGAATGTCAGTTTTGTCTGGCTAAATGCTCTTGTGTCTCACACTGAGCTTTTTAGATACAGATTCCAGCAGTAGGTAAAAATTTACTTGGAAAAGTCAATACTGTAGTATTCAAAAAGAAACTGGACATTTGGTCACTCTTTATATTAGGTGTAACTACTGTGTACTTAAAAAAATACACAAATAAGTAAATAAGTACAATGTAAACACTTGTATAATATGTGCATTGTATCAAATTATTCATTTAAATGATGGTACATAGTTAAAGACACCTAAAATAAAGTGGGACCGGACATTTTTATTTATACAGCACATATTTGTAGGAATGTGTTACATGTAAAATTCACAGTTGCTTGTTCATTTTTACATATTCTATTATATCTTCCCATAACACCACACATTCTTACAATGAGCAATATCTTGCTCTTCCACACCAAGCAACTATGAATTTTCACATGTAACACATTTCTACAAAAATAAACTGTTTGCTGTTCAGGGATTTAGACGTTCCTCCATGTTCAAAAATGGCAGTGATTGTGCTGGGCAAACTCCATATCGCCTACTTTATGCTTGTAACTTGATTGGATGATTGGTAAGGTTGTTATTCCTATTTTCCTATTAATGAACTGGGCTTAAATCATTAAAACAAAATAAAAGTAGATCTACATGTTTCGGCAACACAGCCTTCTTTAGGACACACATCAATTGCTCAAACAGGTATTCTTAAACAAGTAGTAATTACTGAATCCAAGACAGCTGGTTAATATGTAGGTGTGGCTAAGATTATATATATATATATATATATATAATGATGATAATTGGGGAGGGGAAAAAAATTATAACTATACTATATTTATTATAACTATGCTATATAACTATACTATAATTTATTATAACTATACTTTTTTTCCTCCCTAATTATTATCATTATATTATATTTATTTATTTATTTATTAATTTTAACCAGCTGTCTTGGATTCAGTAATTACTACTTGTTTAAGAATACCTGTTTGAGCAATTGATGTGTGTCCTGAAGAAGGCTGTGTTGCCGAAACACGTAGATCTACTTTTATTTTGTTTTAATGATTTAAGCCCAGTTCATTAAAGGCTTTTTATTGTACCACGCGAGTACCTTGGAAGTATTTCGTCTACATGGTTTGATGTTTATCTCCATCACATCCAATGAGCACCAGTGGATATATCAAGACACCCATGTAGCACTCTCTGCCTCTGTTTTTTGTAACTGAATGGATCATTTTGCATGTGAAGGTTCACACAATGAAAGAATGTTTGAATGAGAGAATGACCGGGGGCGGTCGTGGCCTAATGGATAGAGGGTCGGACTCTTAACCCAAAGGTCATGGGTTCGAGTCTCAGGTCCGGCAGGGATTGTCGGTGAGGGGAGTGAATGTCCAGCGCTCTCTCCACCCTCAATACCACGACTGAGGTGAGACCCTTGAGCAAGGCACCGTACCCCCAACTGCTCCCCGGGCGCCGCAGCAATGGCTGCCCACTGCTTCGGGTGTGTGTTCACGGTGTGTGTGTTCACTGCTGTGTGTGTACACTTGGATGGGTTAAATGCAGAGCACAAATTCCTAGTATGGGTCACCATACTTGGCCACATGTCACTTCACTTCACTCACTTAAGAATGTTTAGAAGTTGTGAAAAGTTTGACAATTTCACTGAGAATCAACTCATCAGTTTTGATCAACAAACCATGTGCATTTAGATATTGTGCAAATTGTAGACAAATGTACTTACTCTTTTGCACACGTGCCAAAACACATACAATTTGCTTAAATCAATAAGAAATTCAAATCTGATGTGCAACAAGAAACTAATTGTTCAGAGATCTGAACTTATTGTTTTGAGAAAAAGTCTCATTCGAGAATTAAGCCAAAGCGATTGAGAAAAACTGTAATGAAATTCTGTATTATGCTAAGAAAGTGATAATAACAACCCTAACCCTAACCCAAATTAGGACAAAAAGACATTTTTCTGTCTAAAGGAAAAAATACTATACTCTGTCATGTCCTCTAGGATCAGTATGCAGTGAATATAACACTGACTTTTTTCTCTAAATTTAACGTTTAATACACATATCATTACAACAAAGGTTGCATCAAAATATATGTAGATTTGAGTTTCCAAATTTGCATAGAAGGTGTGTGTGACTTATACAAGTACTGCAAAGTCAAGACAATCTTAATATGTTAAGTAGTAACAACAAGTTTAGTAAGAGTGATATTCAGTCAAAATGCAATAATTGTTCACACTAAAAGCTTCAGAAAAAACAACTGCAGTATGTTTGTTTTACCACTAGACAGCACTGCTACCACACAGAAAGCTTAAAATTGATTCATGACAGTTTCAGACACATCATGCAGGCCACACACTTGGGGCCAGTTGTTCAAAAGTAATCTGATTTCGGCTCGGATTGGATCAAATCCTGAAAATGGGCTGTTCAAAAGAAGAAGAAGAAAAAAAAGATTCTGAAATGAGATTAGATCACAAAATCCAATCTTGGTTTTGATCTGGATCAAATCATCATTTTGTGTTGTTCAAAACTTTTTAGTAAGATTGGGATACCTTTGATTAAAAATAAATAAATAAATAAATAAACCAGGATTATATTGATCCAGCAGAAGGGTGGATTTCAGGAACAAAAATTAAATTAAACTTTAAAACTGGTCAAAAACAACATTTGTATAATGTAATATACACACATTATTTATTTATTTATTTTGCTTTTAATTAGTTTAACTGTTAAAGTAATAATTAAGCTACCTATTAAGCCTTTTGGTAGCCTACAGTAAAGTAAAAAAGAGATTTTGGTGCCATAAAATAATCCCCAAACAGCTGTAAATATTAATCAAAAACATTATATTTCATTTAAAGTGTTTTATCACTGTTTGGAAACTACATTTGCACAATCATAAGAGATGAACCAGTCAAAAGTTCTTTGTGAGCGAACGCAAAGTTTCCCGGTTGAACGCTACTCAAAACTTTTCTGAGAGAACACAAAAGCATTGAAATATTGTTAGTCAACTATGGTTGTAAGCATAGACATTAGGCTATAATAAACACGTCTATGGTTGCAAGTCCCATTGAACTCTATTGATAACGACAGAACTTGCGACCATATTTCGCTTTGGGAAACGCACCCCTGCATCGCAAACTTGTGTGGTTGGAACGACAGCTATCGAGCTGTGGTTAGAAGCATAGTTTCTTGTTTTTATGACATGTGGACTTAATAAATCATTATCTTGAACAAAATAAGCAAGCTGACATTTAAGTGCAATGTATATCTTTTATTTCGAATATATACAAATGTCATTTACATATTTTGTCAATGATTTTAAGCAATGTTTTTGAAGAGTGTGCATGTGCGTACGTTCTAGTATGTAAGAACGAGCCTATGATTGAATCTGAAAATAAAGCAAAATAACTGAGAAAAATGAGAATTAGTCCTCAGATGCCATGTCCGTAATTTATAACAAAAAATCTAGCATTAGGCCTAATTCGATCTCAAACGGATTAATTTATTAAGTTATTACTCCACCACCTGCATGACATAATTCACCAATGTGGCTGAACGACAATACGGTTTCAGGAAACAGTCGTGACTAGCTAGTTGATTTGTTCAGCGATGCATCATACTATGGTAGTGAAGCAGTTACGTCGTTGTACGGGAATGCACCCCAGATTTTGTAAAGTCTGGAATCTGAAAAAGTGTGTATCTGGATCAGGGTGATCCAATCCAATTTTGCTTTGAAAAACTGGCACAAAGGTAAAATGGATTACCTGATCCTGGATAGCAAAACATTCGGATTTCCAAATCCATATCATTCTAATCCAGATTAAACTTGTTGAACAACTGGCCCTTGAAGATTTGAAACCCAATTTGCACCCTACAATGATCACACAAAAAAAAATCCTCAATTGTGTTGTCATTACGATTATTTTACTTCTCCTGATCAAGTCGGAGCTTCCCCGATCAGAAATCCCAAATATTATTGTTGCAGATGCCTGTCCGTTTGTGAGAGAGAAGGTTAAAGTCACCAAAATCAAAATGGATAATTCTTGTTTTATTATCTTAGTATTTATCTGTGCACATCATTATTTAAAAAAAAAAAAAAAATCGTGCCTCGTAATCGAAATTACTTCCCCTCCCTCTTGCAGGAACATCTCTTCTCTTCTCTGATGACAAGGGTGGTGCAACCAGTCATTCACATAAAATCCACCAATAGCAAACGATACCCAATTCCCCAATTGACAAAATCAAGCCCCGCCATACATTTGTTCTTTTTCAAGAAGCCGTTTCACTTGGATATACATCACAAAAAGGCTATCGCAACTTCCGTTTTATGCCGGAGGCAGCGTGTTCTCAAGTTCAGGGCGGCAGTGCAAAACAGTGAATCTAATCACCATACAGGCAAAAAGTTCAATTCAAGAATAAAAAGAGTGGCGTCAATTTTACTGTAAATGTGCAAATGGAAACAGAAAGGACAATCTATATCTCTACATAAGCACAGACTTTGTTAAATAGCCTACACAGAAAGATAAATGTTTATACACACTCGTCCAGCCTAGGGTGAAGTCTTATCTTCACATGGTTTATTAATAAGGTATGTACAGAATTTGATCTTTTAATAATAAGCGTTCCCTTGCGATACTACACGAGTACTGCGTCATTCGTCTTATTAATTAATACTGATTATTAATAAGACAAGACGCAATGGGGAAAATTCCTTTTTCTCCGATTCTGAAGCCTTTATACAATCACGCAGTGTAAACTGCACGGCCATTGGTTCGTGAAGTTAAAGTAAACGAACCAATGACAGTGCGGAACGCGCGAGCCAATGGTGAGCGAGCCCGCTCGAGCCCGCTAAAAGGGGCAGGGTCTCGGGCTATATAAGCGGCTGTCTAACCATGGCAAATCGATTAATTCTCTTTCAGTGATGCAGCCTACGAGCAGCCTGCAGCTATCTCACCGCTCTGCCAGATCACCGCTCTCGTGCAGCGCTGATCACCCGCCGCTTCACAGCAGCCAGATCAGCTCGCCGCTCTCAAGCAGCCCTGTTCCCACGCCGCTCCCAAGCAGCCTGGTCAGCGCTTCGGCTCCGAGCCGCCTGCAGCATCGAGCGAGTGCACTTCGGTGTATCCTTTTGCAACACAGTTGCATTATAAATATAAGAGCTTTCTAAAGAGCAAATTTCTGCGACGTTGTTGCAAAAGGATGGCGGTCTCAGACCCATCCTCGATCTCAGACATCTGAACAGGGCCCTGATAAAGCGCTCATTCAGAATGGTCACTTTGAAGCAGATCTTCCAACAAGTACGCCCGGGAGACTGGTTCTTTACCCTGGATCTGAAAAATGCTTATTTTCACATCCAGATAGCCCCCCATCACAGGCGATTCTTGAGATTCACCTTCAAAGGGGTGGCATATCAATACACGGTCCTTCCGTTCGGGCTATCTCTGGCTCCCCGCACTTTTACGAAGTGCATGGATGCGGCTCTCTCTCTCCTCTGAGACAGATGGGTGTGCGCATTTTGAACTATCTCGATGACTGGCTCTCTCTGCCACTCAGAGCGTTTCAGAAGATGCTAGGTCTAATGAGTTCGGCATCTCCGGCTCTGCAGCTGGGCTTGCTTCATATGCTCCCTCTGCAGTTCTGGCTGAAACCACGGGTCCCGCCCCTAGCCTGGCAACATGGTCGTTGCTCGCTCAAGGTGAACCAGGCGTGTGTCGCAACCCTGGCCCCTTGGACGAACCCTTGCTGGTTCGAGCAGGGCGTGGCAATCGGGGCGATAGACAAGAGGAAGGTCATCTTCGCAGATGCCTCCAAGATGGGTTGGGGAGCTCTGTGCGACAGCCGTCCGGCCTTGGTGCTTGGAACGGCCCGGAAAGCGAGCTACATATCAACTGTCTGGAAATGATGGTGGTATATCGAGCTCTCCAGGCTTTCCTTCCTCTCCTGGTGGGACACCACGTCTTGGTCAGGTCGGACAGCATGATGGTGGTGTCCTTCATAAATCACCAGGGCGGTCTCTCTTCAAAGCCCCTCTTCACTCTAGCGAAAACCACCCTAGAGTGGGCCGAGTGCAACCTGCTCTCGTTGAGAGCAGCACATATACAGGGTGTACTGAACACAGGGGTGGACATGTTGTCCCGGAGCAACCTTCCCTCAGTGGAATGGTCACTCCACCCCCGCACAATCCAAAAAATTTGGGACGTCTTCGGGAGGACAGAGGTCGACCTCTTTGCCTCAGAAGACGATCATCACTGCCCAATATATTTCTCGAAAGCTAGGGACGCGCTGGCCCACGACTGGCCCAGCCTCCTCCTTTATGCTTTTTCCCTGATCGCGCTGATTCCCCAAGTAATCAGGCGAATCAGGGAAGGTGCTCACAAGGTCCTCCTGGTGGCTCCTTTGTGGAGGACCCAACCATGGTTCTCGGAGCTATCTCGGCTATCGCCCATGGAGCCATGGCCAATCCCTCTGAGACGGGACCTCCTCTCTTAAGCGAGAGGGTCAATATGGCACCCCAGACCTGAGCTGTGGGACCTTCATGTGTGGTTTCTCAATGGGAGCCTGCAAGCCTCCCAGAGAATGCCTTAAACACTATCTCTCAAGCTAGAGCTCTGTCTACAAGACGTCTCTACTCTCTTAAATGGGCCATCTTTGCCGCCTGGTGTACAACCCGGGGCGAGGACCCATTGACTTGTGACATATCCCAGATATTGTCCTTCCTTCAAGACTTAATGGATAGAGGCCGTACTTCCTCTACCCTTAAGGTCTGTCACAGCTATAGCAGCCTCTCACGCTCCTATAGCGGGGCAGTAGATAGGGAGAAATTACCTTGTTGTTCGCTTCCTGAAGGGATCCAGGAGGTTGAATCCCCCTCGTCCCCTCACGGTTCCTACCTGGGACCTTTCTGTGGTTCTAGAGGCCTTAAAGGCCCTCCCTTTGAACCAATCCAGACTGCCGACTTACGGCCCCTGTCGCTGAAAACTGCCCTACTGCTAGCTTTAGCATTGGTTAAGTGTGTGGGAGATTTACAGGCGTTCTCTGTGAGCCCCTTGTGTCTTGAATTCGGGCCTAACGACTCCAAAGTCGTCCTGAAAGTCCTATCTACCCCCTTTAGGGTACAGATGGTCGTTGTCTCCGCTCTTCCTCCTTCTCAGGATGAACAGGAGTTGAACCTACTCTGTCCTGTCAGGACCCTGAGGTCTTACATTGACCGTTCCGCCTCTTTTCGTCAGGCAGAACAGCTTTTTGTCTGCTTCGGTGGCCGCACAAAAGGTCTTCTGGTCACGAAGCCCAGGCTTTCCAGATGGATAGTCGACGCTATAGCACTCGCTTACTCCTCCTTAGGCCTTCAATGCCCTTTGGGTGTAAGAGCGCATTCCACGAGAGGTATGGTCTCCTCGTGGGCTTGGTCCTGTGGCGTTTCCATTGCTGACATCTGTGCGGCGGCCGGCTGGGCCTCACCGTCCACATTTGTCAGGTTTTATAATCTAGATGTCCCTGTGCTTCAGACGCAGGTCCTTTCTGCATGAGCCTCCCTGCTGTGTCCAGCTTATGGCTTTCCATTACGACCCTGACCACGTCTGGGCGTAACTATGTTCTGTGCCCTCTATATGTACCCTAGGCCCCTCTGGTGCCCTAGTTTATGGGCTTGGGAGGATGACTACAGTGTTTCAGTCCCCGTTGTCTGGGCTATCCTGTCTTATGAGTATCTGTCGCGAGCCCTTTTTTTAAGTGCTCTGCCCCGATGCTCGGTCGTCCCCCTGCGTAGCACGGCGTGATTGTACTGTCCCCATTACGTCTTGTCTTATTAATAATCAGTATTAATTAATAAGACGAACGATGCAGTACTTGTGTAGTATCGCAAGGGAACGTACTCGGTTACTAACGTAACCTCGGTTCCCTTAGATACGGAACGAGTACTGCGTACTTTGCCACGTGAGACGCCTCATGCTGTCGCTTCAGTTGAATTAAATCGATTTGCCATGGTGAGATGGCCGCTTATATAGCCTGAGACCCCGCCCCTTTTGGCGGGCTCGAGCGGGCTCGCTCACCATTGGCTCGTGCGTTCCGCGCTGTCATTGGTTCGTTTACTTTAACTTCACGAACCAATGGCCGTGCAGTTTACACTGCGTAATAGTATCGGAGAAATCTGAGAAATTCAGAATCGGAGAAAAAGGAGTTTTCCCCATTGCGTCTTGTCTTATTAATAATCAATATTAATTAATAAGATGAACGATGCAGTACTCGTTTCGTATCTAAGGGAACCGAGGTTACGTTAGTAACCGAGTACGTTTTTCATGTTAAGCGTTTTAGAATGTTCCATTTTCTTGCGAGTAGGCCTACGTCGTGCAAATGTAGTACAGTTTTTTCTTCTAAAAAGACCCAGCCGCTTGCAAATTCTCTTTAAAGTTCGTATGCTACTTATTATTCGGTTATAATTAGCTAAAGCTGTATTTCTTTGTTATTGAAAGAAAGCCTAAAATATAGGCCTAGCTTGACTATAAGTGATCCAACTCTGTCATGTCCTCTAGGATCAGTATGGAGTGAATATGACATTGACTTTTTTTTTTAAATGTAACGTTTTTTCTCGAAACACAACAACTTTATTCTCAAAATGTAATGAGTTTATTCTCAACATTTTATTTCGACTTTTTTCTCGAAACACAATGATTTTATTCCCGAAATTTAATGATTGCATTCTCAACATTGTATTTCGACTTTTTTTCTCGAAATTTAACGAGTTTAGTCTTGCATTATAATGACTTTAAACTCAAGATGGTTTTATTTTTTTATTATTGCTTGGCCCTAATCCTCTTCCATATTTTTTAATATGTCCTGATACGGAAAACCATTGAATTCAATAGGGTGTCCTAACTTTTTCACATGACTGTATATACACAGTCTGTATATA
Source organism: Mylopharyngodon piceus (assembly GCA_039654765.1). NCBI lineage: Eukaryota > Metazoa > Chordata > Actinopteri > Cypriniformes > Xenocyprididae > Mylopharyngodon > Mylopharyngodon piceus. Next base: position 19,246,417 of record CM077438.1, read on the forward strand.
TACTGTATATATATATATATATATATATTTTTTTTTTTTTTATTCATAGCGCAGACAAAATTATTGGCTCTGATTGGGGCAAAAAGGTTGTAAAAAGTCTTGGTGGAAACAAGCTTCCATAGTGGGGTGATATATATATATATATATATATATATATATATATAACCCCTATGGAAGCTAGTTTCCACCAAGACATAAAAAATAAAAAGGTAATTAAAGCCAATAATTGCTATATGGCAAACAGGAAAAAAGTCCCAGTTATCTCAAGGAAAGCCACTCAGCGGATCAGATGCGAGGATGCTCTTCTTGCAGAAGACCTTAAAAAATAGGCAACCCAATAATGTCTTAATTTAAGAGAGGAAACAAAACTTTGTACCACCTGCACTGTACATCAGATGTCATCCCACTTCTGAGAGTACAGAAAGGTGTTTATGTCAATAAGGTTCTAATGATGCTGCAGCAGTACTGATGGTCGAATTAATAATTCAGATTCATAAAGCCTTTGATCTTTGGCTTTATGTATGAGCTACAACATTTGCTCTATAATCATCTCTGGAACAATCAGAAGTGAGAATGCTAATAAGATATTGAAAGTCTTGAAGAATAAACCACATCTATAAATCCTCTTGATAATTGAAACAAGAATTTCAACAAAATGTTCAAACAATTTATGTCTTCATTTTGAATAATTTATCTATTGTTTTATCATCTCAAACATAAGTCCTTTTTTTTTTTTTTTTTTTTTAAAGAAAATTTAGAACGTTTTGTAAAATCAAGATTTCTTTTTTAATACACATTCTTGGTCTTATCGTTAACAATTCAATGGTGCACATTGCTCCAAAGGAATGTTTGTAATCTTTCATCGCTAATACAATCAAATCCCAGCAAACAAAATCGGGTCCCGGTCTACAGTTTTTTTTTTTTATTATAGTTGAATATCCTGTTTCATAGGAAATACATGACATTGGGTTACATTTTATGTATGTTTAAATGTCCAGATACTTTAGCAGGGCACTGTAAGAAGCTAATGGCAAAACATCATGGTTGTATATTGAAAAAGAATTGTGGGAAATACTGACGGACACAAAGACACTGCTGAAACTGATCCACTTACCCTCCATTGACTGGGGCTCACTGAGTGGGGCTCATTGAGTCTTATATAATTTCCTGGTCTTTGCATCTAATAGTGACATGGCACAAAATTATCCCAGTACCAGATCACAAATGCCTCTATTTTGATATACTGAAACCATATTGACTGTACAATCTGGGACGTCCTGCCTATAGCCAGATTGTATCTGGCAGGCCGAAGTTATTATGAACTCCCTAATGAGTCCTGGCCGAGGCTCAGAGGAGGCTGAAAGACTTGAGTTAAAACATGATGAGGACAGATATTGGACGCTTGGACAATTGCCTGTTCCTTGTGCACTTTGGAGTGCTGTGATAGGAAGGACCAATCATTAAACAGACAAAGAACAGAGAAGTAATAGCGGTAATTCGCAGGGTTTGCTCGTTTTGGCAAGGGTAAAAACTTTGAGCTTTGCTGTCAGTGTTATTAGAAAAATAATGTGAAAGATGGTCTATAACGAAATGCCAAAATTGCAAATCAAAAGAGAAGGATTGCACCATCATTACATATTTCCATTCGGCTATTTGAGGACAATTGTATTAGTAATTTCATTAGTTCCACAGACTTTTTTTTAGTTTTATTGCTTAAAGTGAAAAAATGTAAGAATTTTTTTTTTTAATGTTCTAGCATTCTCTTGCATTTTGCATTCCCCCCACTGTCAAAACTTTTGAGTTCTTTGTGAATGTGCACAAAGTTTCTTGGGGGAATGCAATTTTTGCCAGACAATGCAATTAAAACGCATTAAAATATAAAATTTTTCTCCCATTTTATATATATATTTTCCCATTACCATGTCCCTTTAGTGCCTCCGTATGGGTCTTCTAAAGGAAATTGAAAATGGAAGGGGATGTTTTTTTGTTTATGTTGTTCCCTTTCAAGGGAACTCGCACTGCGTCAAGCGCTTTGGAACGCCTCTGCGTGATTGCGTCGTGAAGCACATGTGAAATCTGTCCAATGGCATGAAGGAACGTCATAGGCGGGTGACGTCACGACCAGGAAACTATAAAGCACACCCGAACCAAACAGAGATAGCTTCTGTGTCTTCAGTAAGCGCTCTCTGTGAAACTGTCTGTCTTATTTATTGTTGTTTGTCTCTCAAGTTATTCAAGCACTTATATTTAAGACATTATTATGGTGACTCAAGTGCAGCAATTCAGGCAGTGTGCGCCTCCTTGTCCTCGTTACATCCCGGCGGGAGATGCACACGAGCTTTGTGTTGTTTGCCTGGGAGTGGAGCATGCACAGTCAGCTCTCGAGGGAGCTGGCTGTGTACATTGCGAGCAGATGTCTATGAGAACGCTCCGCTCCCGCCGGGCGCTTTTTGAGGAAAGCGGTTCGGTTCGCGCTCCCCGCGGCTCGGGTCCCGCTGTTGCCGAGGCACAGCGAAGGCTCGCGTCGTGGGGTTCGCAAATGGATCTTGCAGAGGGGTTAGAGACGGGCCCCGCCCTTTCTCTGCCTTTACCTGCAGGATCCAGCACTTCATTTCAGGAGGCAGAAGCACGCTCTGCGGTTTCTTCTGTCCCTGGTGAAGTGCCGATGCTGCAGCGTTCTAGTTCTGAGGAACTGGACGTTGTCAGCATCGATCAGAGTGAAGAGTCGCCACCACACACACAAGCATATGAGGAGCTCGTGGAGGTTGTAACTAGAGCGGTGGCCAGATTGAACATAAGCTGGCCGGCCGAGAAACAGGAAGCCCGTCAAGCAAGTTTATTAGACGAGCGCTTTCTTCCTTCTCACGCACAACCTCCACGCCGGGGCTTGCCTTTCTTCCCCGACCTCCACACCGAGGTGTCGAGGTCGTGGAATAGACCTGCGTCCTATCGGGTCTATAGTCCACAAACGTCTAATTATAGTAATATCCTGGGACTAAAAAGGCATGGTTATGGGGAGATGCCGCGGGTGGAAGAGACGCTCGCTAGCTATCTCTCCCCCGAGTCGGCAGCCTCCCTCAAAGCCCCGAAGTTACCCACTAAGCCCCTACGTACTTCATCTGCTTTAGTGGGTAAAGCGTACTCGGCAGCAGGTCAGGCGGCGGCGTGCTTACACACTATGGCCGTCCTCCAAGCCTATCAAGCTGACCTGTTGAAAGACCTTGATGAGGGTGGGGAAGTTAGTCGCGAGGCATTTTCTGAGCTAAGGAAAGCTACAGATCTTTCTCTCCGTGCTACCAAGGAGACCGCCAGATCTATTGGGCGGTCTATGGCAGCCCTGGTGGCCACGGAGAGACACCTTTCGGCTCAACCTCGCCGACATGAAGGACCGAGATAGATCTTTTCTTCTCGATTCTCCGCTTACGCCGCCTGGCCTCTTCGGCGACTCCGTCAACACAGTCGTCGAGAGGTTCCAGGAAGCAAAGAAACAGGCGGCAGCTTTTTCTAAGTTTCTTCCCCGCCGGTCTCAGGTCTCTGGGACTGCTGGTCAAAAAGAGCAGTCCCAGCCGAGTACGAGCTCCTCTCACAGGGCGCAACAAAAAGTGAGCGTTGCTTCCCGCGCCACCCCGCAGAAAGACTGGGGGTCGGGTCAGCGCTCACAACCGAAGTCTTCCAAGGGTAAGACGGATCTGAGGACCGTCATTATCCAGCGGAGGGCTTCGGGAAAGAAGTCCTGACGCCAGTGGTGTCGGGCTTCTGAGGGCAGTCCCCTCCGGGGCAAGTCGGTGTCCATCTCAGTACACGGTGCCCGTCTCCCCTCGGTGCCCTCAGGGGGCCGTTCTGCCAACCCTGCCACCTCGCGTGCTTCAGGGCGCTGCGGCTCTCAGCGAACGTATATCCCAGTGTCCACCCGGCAACGTAGTGGTGCTGGGGTGTTCGCTCCCTCCGAGGAGGGATCAAAAATGGCCAGTTCGGTTGCTTCCTGCCGGTTCGCCGCTTCAGGACACCGGGCTGGTCATACAGCAGACACCAGAGGTCAGTCTCGAGAGACTGATTCCCTTAGTAGATTTTTTGGCAGCGTGGAAACTTCTGTCAAACGTATCTCGATGGGTCCTGCACACAGTAGAATTTGGGTACAGAATTCAGTTCGGGTTGCGACCGCCCAGGTTCAACGGGGTGCTATTCACCGAGGTGAATCCCGAGCAGGCTCTGGTTATGGAACAAGAAGTACAGACTCTCTTGCGAAAAGAAGCTATAGAAAGGGTTCCTTCTCCCAGCAGGGAGTCAGGGTTTTACAGCCGCTACTTCATAGTTCCGAAGAAGGATGGAGGGTTGCGTCCCATTCTAGATCTGCGCCTGTTAAATCGCTCTGTCAAAAAGCTCAAGTTCAGAATGCTAACTCTGAAGCAAATCGTGTCACAAATCAAGCCCGAGGACTGGTTTGTTACGATAGATCTGAAGGACGCATACTTCCACGTATCCATCCTTCCTCATCACAGAAAGTTCCTGAGGTTCGCTTTCGGGGGCGAAGCGTACCAATATCGGGTTCTTCCCTTCGGCCTAGCTTTATCTCCTTGCACCTTCACAAAATGCGTGGATGCAGCTCTGGCTCCTCTGCGACTCCAGGGCATCCGCGTATTGAATTACATAGACGACTGGTTGATTCTAGCACAGTCAGAGGAATTGGTGGTTCAGCATCGAGATGCTGTTCTCGCCCATATGAAGCGTCTGGGGTTACGGTTGAACGCAAAAAAGAGTGTACTTTCTCCAGTTCAGAGAACCTCTTTTCTAGGCGTAGTTTGGGACTCAGTGTCAATGCAAGCACGTCTGTCGCCAGCTCGCATAGAGGCCATTGTCACAACCGTAAACAAGCTGAAGCTAGGTCAGTCATTCACTGTGAAACAGTTTCAGAGACTGTTAGGTCTGATGGCAGCTGCGTCCAACGTGATACCTCTTGGCCTGCTGTACATGAGACCTTTGCAGTGGTGGCTCAAAACCAAGGGGTTCTCCCCGAGGGGAAATCCGTTTCGCATGATCAAGATCACGCGGCGATGCCTTCGTGCTTGTGTCATGTGGAAAAAACCTTGGTTTCTTTCCCAAGGCCCGGTGTTGGGGGCTCCTTGTCGTCGCGTAACGCTAACGACGGATGCATCTCTCACCGGCTGGGGGGCGATCATGAGTGGTCGCTCGACACAGGGTCTGTGGAGGGGCCATTATCTTTTCTGGCATATAAACCAGTTGGAGATGATGGCTGTGTTCCTGGCCCTCAAACACTTCCTCCCGGATCTCAGGGGCCATCATGTGTTGGTCTGCACGGACAACACAGCGGTGGTCTCCTATATAAACCATCAGGGGGGTCTGCGGTCGCGCCCCTTATGCAAGTTGGCACACCAGATCCTCCTGTGGGCCCAGGGGAAGTTACTGTCAGTCAGGGCAGTATACATCCCAGGGCGTCTGAATCAGGAAGCAGACATCCTGTCAGACATCCAGAGGCAGGGGCTGAGGCCCGGGGAGTGGAGACTTCACCCCGATGTGGTGGAGCTCCTTTGGGAGCGCTTCAGGAAAGCGGATGTGGACCTATTTGCATCTCTGGAAACGACTCACTGTCCTCTATATTTCTCCCTCACACATCCAGCCCCTCTGGGGTTGGACGCTATGGTGCAGGCGTAGCCGAGGCTGCGTCTGTACGCCTTTCCCCCAGTTGCTCTGCTTCCGGGAGTTTTGGAGAGAGTGCGCCAGGACGGGGTCCAGTTGCTTCTAGTAGCCCCGTTTTGGCCGGGCGAGTTTGGTTTTCGGACCTCATGTCTCTCCTCGACGGCTCTCCCCTGGAGATTCCGGTCAGGACGGACCTACTCTCACAGGCGGGGGGCTCACTCCTTCACCCCCGCCCGGAGTTGTGGAAGCTGTGGGCGTGGCCTCTGAGGGGGCACAGCTCATAGATTCCGGTCTCCCTACTGAGGTGGTGGAGACCATGCTCCATTCCAGAGCTCCCTCCACAAGGAGGCTGTATTCCTTGAAGTGGAACGTCTTCTCTTCTTGGTGTAGAGATCGTAACTGTGATCCTGTTCACTGCCCAGTCGGTACAGTTCTGGAGTTTCTTCAAGAAAAGTTCTCTTCAGGGTTATCCCCATCTACACTAAAGGTTTACGTGGCGGCCATTGCGGCTTACCATGTTCCTTTAGAGGGTGCTTCTCTTGGCAGACACCCATGGGTTACTCGCTTCCTTCGTGGTACTCTGAGGCTGAGGCCTGCGGCACGTCAGAGGGTTCCGACCTGGGACCTGGCCATAGTGTTGGAGGGCCTGTCTATTGCTCCGTTCGAGCCTATTGAAGAGGTTCACGAAAAGTTCCTCACTCTTAAGACTCTTTTCCTCCTCGCTATCTCGTCTCTTAAAAGAATTGTAGACCTACAAGCCCTTTCGGTCTCGCCCTCTTGCTTGGACTTCGCACAAGGCATGGTAAAAGCCTTCCTCTTCCCGCGGGAAGGCTATGTTCCTAAGGTCCCCACTAATGTGGCGGGCCCTATTATGCTGCAGGCTTTTTGTCCTCCTCCATTTCTGGATCCAGACCAGGAAAGACTTAATTTGCTGTGCCCTGTTAGGGCTTTGGATGCTTACGTCCACAGAGCTGCCCTGTGGCGTAAGACAGATCAGTTGTTCGTTTGTTTTGGGGCCCCTCGTAAGGGGCACCCTGCATCCAAGCAAACCTTGAGTAAATGGATAGTTGAGGCTATCTCACTCGCATATGAGTCTGCCGGTCACCCTTCTCCTCTGAGGGTCCGTGCTCACTTTACACGGAGTATGGCGGCCTCCCTGGCTCTATTATCTGGAGTTTCCCTCCAAGAAGTTTGTGAGGCGGCGGGATGGTCCTCGCCGCACACTTTTGTTAGGTTTTATAACCTAGATGTGGCCTCCACCCCGGGGTCTAGAGTGCTGGTTTTATGGCGGCGTGGGTATCTCGTTCCCAAAGCGCTTGACGCAGCGCGAGTTCCCTTGAAAGGGAACGTCTCGGGTTACGTATGTAACCATGGTTCCCTGAGAGGGAACGAGACGCTGCGTCACGTTGCCATACTCCCTGCATGCCTGTGATCGACTTACTTCGACTTTTCAGAAGCTATTTCTGTTTGGTTCGGGTGTGCTTTATAGTTTCCTGGTCGTGACGTCACCCGCCTATGACGTTCCTTCACGCCATTGGACAGATTTCACATGTGCTTCACGACGCAATCACGCAGAGGTGTTCCAAAGCGCTTGACGCAGCGTCTCGTTCCCTCTCAGGGAACCATGGTTACATACGTAACCCGAGACTCATCCTGCTCTCCTTTAAAGCCCATCATCTTATCTGTAGATACTGACTTAGACACTGCATGAATGCAAAGGTTTTCCACAAACTCTCCGACTCAAATAGAAACTACAGTACAGCAACTGTATAACAGTACATTTGGTCTCATATTGAATGGCCAGAATGCTCCTCAATGACCTCAGCGCATGTCGCACCATCAGCCACACCACCAGCGGACCTTATGCAGGGCTCAATGCTAAGGATTTTTTCTACTGGCCCAGTTGGGCCAGTGGTTCAAATTTTTACTTGCCCTGCCAAAATTTTCACTTGCCCCACAACAAAAAAAAAAAAATAAAGTAAAAGAAAAGAAAATGGGCCTATAAAATAAGCCTAGTTATTGTTTTTGTTGTTTTTGATACATGTAACCTTAATAAATAGGGTTATGACACCAAAAGCTACTAGATTAACTCACTTAAATTTTAAATATTGATAGACAAATAAACAGTAAGTAATAAAATAGTAACAAATAATCAAATTATGAGTAATAGCAAAAATAAATACAACAGAACAAACATATAAATGAAACAAACGGTGCTTTTCAGGTTTTTCATGTAGGTTTAAACAGGAGATTTTCAGGTACAGAAATTGTAATCTAATGTATAGCTAACTATATAACTATAGATTAAACTTTATTAAAGTTAATCAGTCAAGAGCAGGTACAGATGCATAATGTTTTGAAATGTTAAAATATAAAACGTTAAATACTGTTATTTGAAATTATTTAAAAAATGAAGACACTTTAAATGTGAAATTAAACCCGCCAGGAGGTGGCAGCAAGTCACTGTTAATGAGCGAGTCATTGAGATTCAACCGATTGATTCATTCAAATGGCTGATTCATTCAGGAAGTTTTGTTCAGAGACGCAAAACAATTCTGTGGACTTTGTTTGGAACTATTTTCGTTGGCGAAATAGAGCGAAACAAGCGATTTGGTGTATAAATGTAATTAAACTGTACGCTGTATAAAATCAATATCACATTTGTAATCATGCTTATATTTGGATAAAAATGGCGCTCTTCATGTAATATTGGTTAACTATATTAACTGATATAAATATAAAAGGGGCATTTTTGCAACTGGGGCATTCTAAATGCATTTTAATAGACTAAATCACGCAGTGAAAGCATACACTCTAAATATGCACGCGCACTAGTCTAACCTACTAGACTAAGTCACATAGTGCATGCGTACACTCAATGGGTGCGTTTTTGTTTGGTTTTTGTAAAGTGAGGGACATACCCTATAATGTCAGATCGTTAAATCAACAATTGCGATATCATAGACGAAATATATCACACACCCTACAGCACTGGCCCAATTGGGCAAGTGACCATTCCGTCTACTGTCCCGAGCGTCGTTCACACTGGCCCCGGGCCATCGGGCAGTCCTTATTGTCGAGCCCTGACCAGCAGCTTCAAATACCTGTTTGCTGCTCAACACTGGCTTTTTTATAGCTGCCCTTTTAGTACAATTAACTTGTTTGACAGAAACTTTCCTTAATAAGCCTTTATCTGACCGAGTTCTGCTGTGCTCTAAATCACTCACAAATCTTATGATAGTTCAATAATCTGCATTCAGTTTTCACACAATATTAGTTGTTTTCATGCCTTTTGCACAACATTGCACCATTTCATGCTTTTCATCTTCAGAAAGATCTTTCTCCTTCCCCATATTGCATGAGAACTGTGACTTGCTTAATAATGTGGAACAACATCTTTAAGTAGGGTTTCCATTTACCTAAGTACCTGGCAAACTATTTTGTCTGAGATTGATACCAGTTATCTAAAAAGACATAAACAAACAAACACTTTCTTAGAAAAACTAAAATCTGAATGTTTATTGAAATTCTACTGATATGTCACTTGCATAATAATTTGAAACACAGTGTGTATATATATATATATATATATATATATATATATATGTGTGTGTGTGTGTGTGTGTACGTGTTTGTCAGATTACATGTAACAAGTTGTGCCTGTGTCGACCCGCACCTGATGAGAGCATCAGCTCTGCTTATTTGCAACCCAACGCTAATTTGTGCTGCTCTTTTAGATGTGTTGGTCATTATGTAAATGATTTGACTGCATCTGTGTTCTTTAATTTGCACGTCAGCAGTAGATCACTCGCAAAACTTGCCACTCCCATCGGCGCATTTGTGGAATTGCGCTCTCACACTAATTTGCCCCGTTTAGTAAATCTGTCCCTAAATGTGTAATTTGTCATTGTTAAAATAGATTTTTTTTTTTTTTTTTAGGACAAATTACATATTAAGGGCCAGAATTACTAACATCTTGTGCAAGCGCAAACCCTCTTTTGGTGTCAAAAAAAAAAAAAAAAAAACTACTGTCAGGATTTACTAAAGACACAGTGTCATTTACACAGTTACTGTCATAACTTGTTTTCATGACAAAAATGTATTTAAACAAATATTAAACAATTAAGACATTACTAACAGGTAAAATAATAATTATATAAGCTAATATTGTGGATATATTTAGTGGATATATTTACAGCATATTTCAAAAATGAATTGGAGTAGAAAAATAACTGAAAAATAATTTTATAATTATAGATTTAGAAGTTGCAAAATTGCAAAACTGTCTTATGTGCAATTTACATGTTTACATAAAAAAATATTATTATTGTTTGAGTGTTGATGATTATATCTACAAATAAATAGCTACTGAATTTAATAGTTTGGGCTCTGTTGTTAATTGTAACCTTTAATATTATAGTAATGTGCAATAAAGGGTATATAGTTTGCTGTATATAGTTTACAGCATTAGCTGAGATAGATTTATCCTTAGCTTTATCCTTAAGAAAATGTTAATTATAATTGAATTTATTTAAAGAGAGACACTATTTGATCAATAAACAATTTTATGTTTATATATATATATATATATATATATATATATAAAGACATAATTTATAAAGACATATCATGCCACCAACAAAGCTCTGCTTTAATGTTTTTATGCTGGTTTGACAAGTTACAATGATCTGTGCAGTATGATTTGTCATGTCAGTGAGAAACTTGGCCTTGTGCTAAAAATTATACTACAGGAACCTGATGATTCTGTTTTATGCCACCAGTAATTAGAGGAAACCAATGAGACCTCAACTGAGCTGTAATCCAGTATAAGGGATTGGACACATTATTTCCAGGTGTTTCAGTTTGAGCTGTGAAATACATTATCACCATGGTGATAGAGCTAAGACAAGGGGAATGACATTTATTGGGGTGTATGTAGTGGCCTATGACCAGAAACACAGAAACCATCATGCTTCACATGACAGCGCCTGCCCTTCTCTGTTTTAAATCATGTCAATCATGCAAATAATCCTAGTAAAATCACATTCCACATTGTCTGAAGGTATGAAAAATAATGTTTCTGAACTGTCCGTCCAGTTGATTCTTTTATATTCAAAGTATTATATTCAATATAAATCTTTTTAAAACTGATTGGAACTGATTTGGGTTAACAATAGCTTTCATAAAGCTTTTATTTAGATTTTCAAGGTGCAAAAGTTATTTTTGCATTCACATTACAAACGCTGAAAATTCTCTAAAATTGAATGTGGAGAAGACCGAGGAGTTGATCATTGATTTTAGAAGAAATAAGAAGTGATACTACCAGTGACAATTAAAGATAATTATTTTTGAGAAAGTTGAGTTCTATTGGCATTAGTAGGAAGCTTCTTTATGTCTTCTATATGGAATCCTGGTCAGTGTTATGTTTCATGCAGTGCTCTGCTGGGGATGTAGTATCACTGTAGATGACAAAAATAGTATAAAAAAAATTGATTAGAAAGGTTTGGTTATTGCCCTTATTCCTGGTTCACTTGAGGTAATTGTGGGAAAGAGAACAAGGGCAAAATTAAAAAATATCCTGTCTTACAAAGGTCATCCACTACACTTTATTTTTAGTGGACTTAAAAGTTCATTTAGTGGAGGATTAGAGATGCCTTAGTGTTCTACAGAGCGATTTAGAAGGTATTCCTACTGCAGTTAGGTTTTTTAACGAAATTGTGTAATTCTTTGCATGGATTGATTGTGTTGTCATTTTTAATGTTCAGTTGTCTATTTGTGTTGTTGTAATGTGCAATGGTGGCAATTGAGTTTCCCCTTATACGGGGATTAATGTAGTTTTCTAATATAAAATTTTCTAATCTAATCTAATGAAATTAAAAGCCATTTAAGTGTACTTAAATTAAAAGTTTTACTCTACAATATAATTTTAATAATATTTTGTCATGCTTTAAAGAAGTAAACTTATTTTGATGTGTCAACTAACATCCAAAACAATATTCAATATTACATTCAAAGTTAATATATTTTAAATGTACTAAATTGCAACTTCTCCATTAGATAAAAGTTACAATAGAAATGCCATTAAAGTCTATTTTAGTTTACCATAATTGCTTCTCAGTTCATTCAGCAGTACACTTTACCATATTTCAAAGACAATAGAAGTAATTATACACAAAGTACAGCTAAAGATGTATTTAAGTGGGTCAAAAACACTCCTAAGTTCAAGTAATTGCATTTAATATAAATTTAAACTATAATACATTTTCATATACACTCTCAAAAAGGATGTGTTAATTAATAACACATTTTTTGTGTTATTTTTTTGTGACACGTTTTGTCATTTTGTGTACATAATTGACACAAATTGTGTAAATATAACACATTAGTGTGTAGAAAATGAGCAGGAATAACACATGGTTGAGTTAAAAGTAACACAAAATATGTTGTCCTTAACTAGACACACAGATGTGTTAAGATATGGTTGTGTTGTTTTTAACACATCTGTTTTAAGAGTGTAATTACAATGATCATGCAATTAAGTGTCCGAAAACCTTACATTCAGTTCAAACTTAAGTTCTATAATACACTATACTAATATATCATATTTTTACAAGTATGCTAAAGTCTACTTCTTTTTCACAAGGGAGGATATATGTTTCATTGCCAGGATATTTATTATTAGGCCTACTTATACATTTCATCTAAGTCACATGTATTGAAATGATTCAATTTCATGTCATTGTCTTCTGGTGTGTAAGTTTGGTCTCCTCCTCAAGCAGTTTGCGGGGTTCAAAAAGGGAGACTCCTAAAACAGGGCGTTTAGTCATTGTGTCAGTTATTTGTAATATGTGGCTGTTGTGAAGCTGCTTCAAACAATAGCTCATTTCTGCGAGCCCTTCACACTCCCTGAGCGTCCGTAGGTGCTAACAGACTGATAGGTAACTATTGTTCTATTGCTGAATTGGAGGAAGAATCACAATTCTCATGTTTTCTTTTTCCCCCCACTGTACATCCGTTCCTCCCTTTTTGCCTGATTTTAGTCTTCCTTGATTTTATTACAGTCTGCATAGGTTCATTTCTTCGAGACCCATATCGTAAAAAAGTTGTATTTTTCCCTTATCTCAATTCCAACTTGCATCTCAAGTGCTTTTTAACAAAAAATACTTTTGAACATGTATAATTCTTACCCAGCGACAAGCACTTTTAAATGGTTGACTTTTACGATGGATTAATATTTTTCATTTTGTTATTCAAGTTACATTTCTTATGGGTTACACTTTATTTTGATGGTTCACTTTAGACATTCTACTAACTATAAGTAACTATGCAACTACATGTCAATTAACTCTTATTACAGTATTAGTAGACTGTTAGTTTAGGGTTGGGGTTAGTAGAATCAGTTGATACAGTTGCAAAGTTACTTATACTATTGAAATAAAGCTTTACGTTTTTATGTTTTTTTTATTGCGTCTTCATAATTTATTTCTGCTATTTTTAAATGCTTTTTTATGTATAGATTTTACCATTTTACCCTTGTCCCAAAATTTCTGTCTTAAATGATTTAAATCCATCATAAAAAAATCACCTCATTTTAAAAAAAAACGACAAAATCAACAACGACATCTAAAAAAGTGAATTAAACAAATTATTTCAGTATTTATTGATATAATTATTTATATTTTTAAACACAAATTATAACCCCAAAATTTGCCCCTATGAATAATGTATCTTACCAAGGAAAGAACAGTGTAAGGGCATGAGATGAATGATCTTATTTATGAATGAAAAAGGGGAAAAAGTGTCATTACCAATCAAGCTGTAAAGTCACGAAAAGGGGTATGAAAATATTATTTAACTGTGTGTATTTGTTATATAAAATGCTATTAAATTAGACTTAGCAAGACAAAGAAGTGTCATTTTATTCCAAAAATGTTTGAAATGTCAAATTTCCACCTTCATTTCAATTACAGAATGCTATTAAACACAATAAACGATTTAAAATGTGGAAATGTTATTCGTTCATGACTTTCAAAAAAGAGCAGAACTGTTGGACATTGATAATTAATAATTAATAATAATAATAATAATAATAATAAATTAATTAATTAATTAATTAATAATTAAACTATTGAGAGTGTGAGAAGTCCACACCCTTAGCAGAAGAAACCCTATAGGATATATTTAAACATAGCAATACAACATAGAGATTGCATTTCTTTTGTTTCAGACTCAGTCCACTAAGTGGCAGTGTCACAACATGATTCACATGTTAAATTAGAACTGTACCTAAGGATACTTGAGAGAGGATCAGTCATTTTTGCCAACACATACCACAGCCACAGGCAGTTAGGAAAAATTTGTAATACATTCAATTCTGACTGAAAGTGAACCTCATGAAGTGTCTGACAGTGAAACGTGACCCGTCTATCTATCTATCTATCTATCTATCTATCTATCTATCTATCTATCTAACTTATACAACTTAAAATAAGTTTATATCTACTTACACTTCTTTAAAAACACAACTAAATTAAGTTTTCTTTAGCTTCATGTAGTTGCTAAAGTACATGACATGCGAAAAAAAATATTGGATACACTTAATTTTAAGGTGGTTATTACAGTGTAATTACACAAATAAGTACTGAGTAATGATTAACTAGATGTGCTTACTATAGGGTTAGGGTTTAATTTAGGATTAGTTGCTTGTAATTATGCATAATCTACTCTTAATACTAGAGTAAGTGCATGTGACTACTGTACGTAACGTTAAAAGACAGTGTTACCAAATTGTTCCCTCATTAAAATCTTGGCCACAATTTTATTAAAACAAGGGAACACATTAGTGCAACGCGGCCATGATTTACCTAATACGAGGGAACAAATTAAAAAGCTGTGGAAGTAAATTCTTAATTCGTGGCCACAATATCTTTTTTTTTTTTTTTTCTTTCATGTGTCATGCGTGGGGCTCCATACTACAATACTTGCTGGTGAATTATTAATTCTAAATTGTCTGATGGTATGAAAAGTTAATGTAGATGGCTTAAAGGAGAGAGTGTGTAAATATCTAGCGTAGTGTGCATTTGTCTGTGAGTTTATGTGTGTGTACACTGGGGTGAGGGGAGAACTTCCAGATGTGGTGTGGGCAAATTGCCTGTTGGGACCAAAACACAGGAACTTCCTCTGACAGCAAAGATTAATCAAAACGCAGGGAATCTTTTCATGAAGTGCATAGGAAGACAGTGAGAAAGTAAAATTTCCCCTCCCATCTGAAAAATGCAACGTTTGGTAAAGCTCACACTTTTTTTAACCATTGAAATACACATTAACTGCTTTTGTTGCTCATGTGATTTGTCATGATCTGTCTTAAGCTGACGTGTGAATGATGAATTTGGCCTTTGCTAATTCTCCCAAATGATCTCTTTAAATTCCACATTTTCTTTTCCTGAACTTTATCTCCTGCCTCCCAGTGATAAGCCAACAAGCAAGTATCCTATTGCCATAGGAACATTTAAAGTAACAAATAAACATTAATAAGGCCAATTGCTTTCTATATGTAGATGCCAGAGCCTGATTTTAGAGTTTGCACGTCACTGTTGTGTAGGCTAGATGGTTCAAACTCCTACTACATATAATTTAATCACGTAGGAACTTACCTATATTTTTAGTTTTAAGACCGAGATGAAATCTGTTTCCCACCTTGGAAAGGTTATATTACTTTACTGCTGTTTTAGTTTTGAAACATTGGTTTTCCTCAGAATCTAAAAAAAAAAAAAAAAAGTTTTACAATCTTTACAATATTTGAGGCATATACAGCCACTGAACTTCAGCTTTACAATTTCAAAGATATGAAACATTAAGAGACTCATTAGGGTCACTCTGTGTAATGGGTCTCTTTTCTAGTTTGATTTGTTTTACATTTTTGTAAGTTTTTAAACATTAAATTGTTTTGTACCATTTCAAGCCATACATTTAAAAAAAAATTGTAGTAATGTAATTATGCCTTCAGAAAGGTAACAGGGTGGGCAGTTACAGTGCTTGAGAGTTTTACAGTTAAAATGAATTATACTTAATTAACATATAACACAGTATATCTCAAACTAAAATAACAAGTGCAATATAACTGTAAAACTGCCAACCCTACTGTCCACCCTGTTACCTTTCTGAAGTAATTACAGCTAATAGTATTATTTTAGTTTAAAATTGTACACTTTTAATGTTTTGTAATATATGCTTACAGAAAAGTAACAGGGTGGACAGTAACAGGGTTGACAGTTTTACAGTTGTGTATAATACAGTACAATTATGCCACCTCAAACTAAAATAACCAATGCATTGTAACTGTGAAGCTGTCAGCCCTGTTACTGTCCACCCCATTACCTTTCTTACTCATGAAACAACAAGGTGATTCTAAGAAAGACAAATTAAGGTTGGTTTTTCTGCATATATCCACTTTTAAATTATCAGTTGTTTATAAATCTTGGTAACAGGGTTGACGTTTTAAGATCCTCCTACTTTTTTGAGACGTTTCTCCAAAGTTTGCACTCAAATGCATCCTGTACATCCCTTACAAAAAATTAACCATTGTTTTATTATAGTAAAAGTGTAGTAACCATCTTTTTTGGCGGATTGATTACCATTTGTATAAACCCCAGTTTTACTGCAAATACCATGGTTAAACTATGGTTAGTGTAGCAAAACCATGTTTAATTTGTGGTTACCATTTTTTTTTTTTTTTTGGTTTTATTTGTAGTAAAACCATGGTTAATTTTCATAAGGGATATTTTGCAATGGAATGTCACATTGATTGTAAATTGAGAAAAATCACCTTATTTTATTTCAAATATCAGTTAAATGACAAAAAGGTATTTGTACTTACAATTAGGGAGCCAGATGTGGGTTCATGCATGTTATAAGCTAACAGCCATGAGTAATTTGTTTAATTTTGCGCTGCAATTAGGGGCCACGCAACACAATCGGTGCCAAGGATCAGTTGGCGTTGTTTACTGGTATTGCTCTGCAAATACAAACATCTGCACTTAAATACAACAAAACTTTCATCTAATCAAAGAAAATCACATAAAACATACAGTATGTACAGTACTGTTACACAGATCAAATTAATGCCAACAATTACAATATAAGAGAGCAGAAGTTTTTTATTAGTGTCTCCATTCTTCAAGACGTTATATTAATATTCAGATTCCTGAGGTTATTTACTTTAATTAAGGGCATCCAATACAGACCAATTAATATCCGATGTAAGGTTTACATTTTATAATAAATTAAGGCTTATTAGGTTTTTTTAATTATGGAGAGGAACCCTCCCCCTTCTTAAATCATGACCTACATCATGACACCGTGTTTATCACTAAACAGCTCATATTAAAATTTAAAAGCTATTAATGCTAAAAATTAAAATGTTACATTTGACCCCAAAAGTAAAAAAAAAAATAAATAAATAAAAAATAATTATATACGTTCATAAATGTAACAATAATTTACATGATAAACTAGAATATTTTTAAATACTATATAGGGACATCTTATCATAAACAACAAATGAAATTGGTTAACGATGAAGTAATTTCTGCTTGTTGTCAAGACAAGCAAAACCAGTTGCTCATGTTATGTATGCACATCATATGGCCAAGCAGAGCTAAAACTGGACTGTTTACTCCCAAAGGATACATCCTGCGCTCCACGGCAAAGAGGCCCAGGTCAGAGGTGATGGACGTGGGATTACTTTAGCACAACTGCTTTGCTAGCATTTGTTTACTTGACTTACAGGTTGTGGTTTTAAGTGATCACTGATTCTTTGTGAGGATATTTGGGTCCTAATTGTCATTTTCAATTAGAATTACAACTTCAATTTCTATCTATTAAGCAGCTCTCCAGTGTGTTCATGTTTTTACCTGACCTTGACGGACTGAACAGAGGATATAAACCACGTCAAAGAAGGCCACACCCACCTATTACGTAATCACCACAGATCAATGGTAGTTCAAAAGTGTTTACCAGCTGAAGCAAACTTTTCCTGAAGGTTTGCTTTGGTAAACAGTTTCAAAATTTGCAAAACGAACTCCAAACATTTTGGCCTGATTTTGTTTGAAACAACACCACACTAGTTAGTTCTTTGATTTCGTTTGAAGTATATTGGGCCTTAAGTATCTCTAAGTAAGGCTACATCTACATTAATCTGTATACATTTGAAAATGACGTTTTTGTTTTATACAGGTTTCTTTCTCCATCCACACTAGCATTTTCAAGTGTTTTCTAAAAGTAGATCGTCCACACTAAAATGTCAGAAAACTTATAATAAAAGCTCACTGAGATGATACTGAGGCCCTGTTTACACCTGGTAGTAAGAAGTGTTTTGATCGTTTGGATCACAAGTGGACAACATTAAATGCAAGTGTAAATGGGGTCTAAAACATTTTTAGCTTGTCCACTTACGACGACAAGGTAGTCGGAAAGCATTCAACCGGTTTGCTTACATATAAATACATTACTTGTCAACAGAATGTCTAAAGGGGACCATCAAAACTTAGGCTAAAGAGATGCGCTTCCCCTTCAAAAACACATTTAAATAGATTACCATGAAATAGTTTCAAGTTATGTGTCTCCTAGCAACAACCTACACATCCCAGCATAAACGCTCCCGATAAATTATTTGTTATTAAAGCTTCCACATTCGCAAACCACTGTTAATTTTAACAGAATTGCAAGCGTATACTGTATGCGTAATTTAGCAAGCCAGCCAATACAAATTATAAATAGCCATTGCATTACCTAATGCAGCAAAATCCTGCGTTTCCAGAATAAAATCACTGAGCATTAATGCACATCTATTTTGACATATAATATAATTTGATAATATTTTTGTCCCGTATATGGTTATCACTATGTCAATGCAATGTGCAATTTAATTTCGAGAGTTAATCCCGCATTTATATGCAGATGTCACTCAAACTTTGCAGCATGTACATGGCCACTGGTCAAACATAAAAAAACAAAACAAAACAAAAAAATACTGAATGCATTATATATCGCATAGAAAGCGTGCAAAGTGCGCTCCCTTTAAAATCTCTAAAAAGCTGTCACTCAATTCATCGCGATCTCACAAAGTTCCGTTATAATCACTGAAGCTCTTTACACTGCCTGAATCTCTTATTTAGGCTACAATGTCTGCACTACACGTTTGTTATAATGACATGATTTGCAACTGTGCAGAAATCAGCACTGAAAACAAAAAGAAAAAAAGAAAAAGCGATGAGTTGATTTTAACTGATTGGCCATTGCGTTGATATGTATGTGATTGGCTACATTGCTTAACACTGTAAAACACGTAAACAGAAACCTTGACACTCTCCAGAGTGGGGAAAAAAATATTTTATTATTACGGAGAAAACTGATCCTAGAATTAACATAGAAATTTTACCCTCGGTTTCACAGAAAAGGCTTAAGCTAGTTCTAGTCTAAAAAGCATGTTTGAGCTATTTTAACTGAAAGCAACTTGTACTTACATATCTTAAAATATGTCAGGGCATTTGTTTTGTCTCAAGATGTACACCAGTAATGTTTTTTTTTTCTTTTTTTTTTTTTTCTAGTGAACGTTTATAAAAGTTACTTCAATGCACTAATTGAACTAAGGCCTAATCCTGGTTTAGGTTAAGCCCTGTCTGTGAAACTGGGCCTTAACGCACTAGACACAGATTATGTTTTACGTTACTTCAAATGCACGTTTAGGTGATGGAAATGTCATACTGATGACATGTTGTGACAATTTGTGCATGTAAAACACCATGGCATTATGCATTAAGCCCAACAAAAGGTCTGACCAACATAGCCCTTGACATTCACACGGAATTCGGAAGTTTAAACTAGTCATAGGCTGTGTCCGAAATTGCCCCCATTCCCTTAAATAGGGCACTATTTGAGGGGACAGCCATTTGTAGTGGTGTCCAAAACCATAGTGGATGATATTGAGTGCACTCATTCAATCCCACAATGCAATGTGTGTACACCTGATGCACACTTAACGGCTAGAGAATACCCATAATGCACTGTATTCATAATATACTGAATTTCTGTGTCTCGCCAGAAAATGACACCTGCAGCTGAACCATTCATCCATCCATTTTCTAAACCGCGCTGGTCTAATGTGGCTACAGCGTAATATCATACAGGTATAAATTCATTTTTAAGTGATTATTAAATTAATTTAGGTTTATACATAGTTTCCAAGACAGAGTTCAAGATAAATATTTTCATCTTACTACTGGAGCTGCCAGTTTGCTACGTTTCAAAATGATTATTAAACAGCAAGCACAAATTATGTAAAACACTCAGTGTCCGAATTCACTCACTTGTTTTCATTCACTCCTTCAAGTGGACTATATTAAGTGGGGTAATGTAGGGAGTAGGGAATAGTGAATGTGGGTATATGGGGCGATTTCGAAAACAGCAGTAGTCATTTTGCGCGTAGGCACGGAGACAGGTGTCTTAGTGGCCGTAATTTATCAGTTCTTCTTCGTCTCCTTGCAACATATAGTTCTAACAACACAAATAACTCTCTCCAAAGCATGCTCCATCATGACAAGTTCCCTCAAGATATAATGCGTAATATCTAATAATCATGTTAACGTGCTCAGCTAGAACTTTAAAAAGCCGGCTCTGATTTAAAGAGGACTCAAATGTGAAAATATCCATAGCGATTTGCATACATACGTTTCAGAAAACTGCTTCCCACATAACAGAAGTGCATCGAAGTTTATATATTTTCTATACGATGCTTGTTGGAAATGCGAATAGAGGTAAAATCCAGTAATCACTGCCAAAACATGGCTCGCTTCTGCATTTCTTCCACTTTTTAATATTTTTTATATATTTAACATAGCAAGTTATTAACAACATTATCATTACTATACTCAATTTTCTTGAACATGTACACAGGTTATGACATAAATATGTTTCAGTGATGTATAAGATGGGGGATCCCCCAAATGAGGTGCCGGACTGGATTTCGGAGGTGCTGGATCCGGATCCGGCTTGTTCCGGCACAAATTAAGCCCTGCCTGTACAAAATAAAATGTATCTTTTTAACGTTAGCAACACTGTGCAACACTGTAAGCATTTACCAGTATAGACATCTATGGGAACAACATGTATTATTGTTTTCGAATAACACCATCTTCACCAGCGTCTTCAAAAAGCTCAGTTTTTGCAGGACAAAATCCCATCTCAGTGTGGATGTAAGAGCAACATAGAAAAAAAGATTGGTTTTTCAAATGTATCGGGATTAATGTAGACGTAGCTTAAGACTGCGTATGTTTACATGATGCTCATAGAGACATACTTGCTTTTCTCACCACAGCCATTGAGGTGTGTGGATTTTTATCGGCTCAAACCATTGACTGTCTTCTCGGGTCTCCAGATACATGTTTGTAGGGCTGTCCCTGCTCCGTTCTGGCCTCTTTCCCAACACTGTTCCATTGTGCCTGCTGAGTGCAGGGGTTTAGATTACAGAGAAACTAGAGCTGTGCTAGTGTGTAACGTTGCTGAACTCACCAGAGGACTGCAGCTTCTTGTTATGATTTCCATCAGGGTTCTTTCAGACTGGCAAGATCTCTTCTCTGTGAACATATACCCACCAGCGACCGCTCTGATAACCCTCTGCTTCTTTTCTCTGCTCTTTTATAGCTCAGTGCTTTCTACAGTGCTGGGCGCTTTGAGACACCACTAAAGCAGCTCTGTTCATGTGTAAATTATAAAGCTTTGAGGCTTTATGATTTAACAGCCAACTCTACACTGAACAAAGTGCTTTGAATATACATGATTTAATCATGCACATCACTTCCACGCCAATCAAGTAAGTTACATCAACATCGTTTTTTTCCCTCTCTGTTAAATTCAGTAATTTTTTGTCAAAACACATCATTTATTCACGTAAAACTTAACATAATGAATGCACATATTTTGTGACCCAAGTGACCCAATTAAGCAGTCTCAGTGATGTGTCCTTAGCATTATTTATTTTTTCATATTCACAAATATTTCTGTCACACTCGGTTACATTATTGAGATCTGCTAGTTGCTAATTAGCAATAGTAAAGCAACATTCCACATTCCTTGTGTACAGAAACTGGATCTCAACCCAGCTGGACATTAAAATAAAAATAAATCTCTCTTTTTTCTTATGTTGCTCAAAAACAAATATACAGTACTCTCCTATTACGTCCCGGAAAGCATAATTACAAATTCAGTCAATTATGGTCCATAAAAATTGTTTAGAATTAAGTAAGAAAGTAAGTAAATAAATAAAGTTGCACCTACATTTTAAATAAGTATTAGTTAAGTAAGTATTAGTAGACTCAGCTTCATTTCTGCTAACACTTTATTTTGATGGTCCCTCAACAGACATTCTATTGACTATAAGTAACTTTACAACTACATGTCAACTTATTCTACTAACCCAAACCCAAACCTAACAGTCTACTAATACTCATCTAATGAGAGTTAGTTGACATGTAGGTGTGTTACTTATAGTCAACGGAATGTGTAAAGAGAACCATCAAAATAAAGTGTAACCAAAATGGTGCATGGGTTATTTCATGATAGTGACTTTTTTGTACAGATCTATAAATTTATTTAAAAATATATTGCAAATATTTTGCAAACACTTAAGTATAGCTCTTCTATGAAAAAAATGTTTTTAATTTCTAAATTAATTATATCACAAAGAGGACACCTGCAGACCCTCATGTCCCTTTGACCTTTTTATGACAAGATAAGGTTAGTTCAGGTTGTAAAATGTCATGTGGTGCAACTCATAAAAATGCAATTAAATTTGTAAATAATAATTCATGAAATTTGTGTAAATACTTTGTACCTTGAAAAATGATTTAAAAAAAATGTTTTTGAAAATAATGAGAAAAAATTAAGATGTATTAAAAATGTTGTCTTGGGAATTTGTGAAGGGAAATTTGTCGTAATTTTACTTGATGGTTAAACCACATGACATTTATAGGGTCATTAAATTTAATCTTTTCTTTTTCAACATGAATACAAAATCTAGCTGTAAACAAGGTTTTTTTTTTTTTGTTTTTTTAAAAAAAAAATCTTTATTGTGGATTGGATATTATTATTAGGGATTGATCAGCTGTAATAATAAACCTAAACCTACAATCTGATTGAATGAATGTTGTTCCAGGACCACAATATTGATCCAGAAACACATCATATTTGGAAAATGACATTGAAGTCAACCTGAAATCATCACTGCACCAAGCTACCACCACAGCACCTTATTTCTAAGGGGCAATAAAGAAGGTAGATGCTAAAAAACTCCAGTAAAAGTCTACATTCAGAATGATCTACGAGGGAAGAGACTGAAGGAGATTAACTGATCATTTGCAGACATTCCTCCGGGGAGTGATCCTGACTCAAGTGACAGCACATGTCTACCTGGTTTAGCCCCTGTTAACCAGACATTTTTTATGTTTTAACCAGAAGAGGATTTGTGTCAGTACCAAATTATTAAAAATCAAGTTGTCCACTTTGTTGTGGTCATCGTTGACGAATCAAAGTTCCCGGTTAAGCCGAGGTCTTGCTTGAAGGATCTGCACGGGATATTTCCCCCCCTGATGTTTCTAGTAGAATTGAGCTGACAGTTCTTATAAATGAACTGTTAATCCAAATCCTCCACATCACCTCAGAAACCCTTGGCTGAAATCAATTAGTTTTCTGAAATAAATTGCAGTTTTTTTAGGAGCCAAACTGAAGTCTGCGCTAAACAGCAGGTCAGACAACCATATAATTCCACCAGAATCTGTTGTTTTGGAATTCAGGTTTGCATGCTAAATCTTGTTTCTTTTATTGAAACATCTCTTTCTTTGCGTGTAAATTCGTTCTTGGGTATGGATGCCAACAAGCCAAACAGAACGGTTATAGTTAGCCCGGGGAAGTTGTTTAAAATTGCCGTTCATTCATCCTCCGTAAAGTGTGACAGTAATTTGCACACTGTCTTCAGGGTCAAATTTGCGGCGCCTCTCAGTTTCAGAGAACAAAATGAAGCTATTGGCTCATCATGAGGTTTTGTTGACTATCACTTAATTGATACCAGATACGCAACATACTGCAGACCTTTCTAAAGTAACAAAGTCCATATGCCTACATCATTATTTCTAAATACAGTCTGAATGGATCACAGGTGCTATCCTTGATGTTTAGACTCTTAGTAACATCAAATATTGTATGCTTAATGCAAAATAGGAATGAACTGTGAACATTAAGGTCTTGCGATAACCCACACTCTTAAAAATAAAGGTTATAGAAGATGGTTTTTGCAGTGATGCCATAGAAGCCAAAAGAACCTTTCAGCGAACAGTTCTTAAAAGAACCATTTTTTTTTCTTAGTGTGAAGAACATTTTAATTCTCTGAAGAACCTTTTTCCACTATAAAGAATCTTTTGTTCAATGAAATGGTTTTATGGATGTTAAAGGTTCTTCATGGAACCAATATGGGCTTTCACACTGGACCTGTTACTAATGGTGGAAGTACCCGTTTTTTTGGTTGTTCGCACCGCAGGAACTGGAAAAGATTTTAGTTCTAGGGGCGCCTTTTGGTGGGACTAAACTGGCCCCTACTTCAGAGTAGGGTCTGACCCAGCACAATAGGAACTACCATTGTAAGTGTACGTTTATTGGATGAACACATGCGAAACAACACCCAACACCCACCATTTTTAAAAAGCTGTGTAAACACACAGGTTATAGCCTAAATATTTACTCCATGAACATGGAAAACAGTGATGCGGGAAACGCAATAAACTTTTTCGTATACTGTTTACTTTTTTGTTTAACAGTTCTGTGTAATAGGACTGTTAAACAGATCGTAAACTAATGAAGACTGAGAATGGGAGCTCTGTGTGCTCAGGCTCTGGTGTTCTCAGCGCCATCAAAATATATAAGTCAGTCACGCAGTCAAGATTAAAGTCCCGCAAACCAAACAGTGTGGCAGGATGTAAGACACGGCTTACGTTTCTTCAGAGCTCCTACTGGATGTGCGAAAGCAACCAGGAAAATAGCACTAGGGGAACATTAAATTCTCAGAAAACTGCCCTGGTGGCTAGTTTCTATAACTTAGATACTATAACTACCTGGTGCGAAAGCCCCTAAAGATGCAAATAAAGAATAGTTATTTTTAAGATATGGGAAGTCCAACTCATTTCCGTGGATCAGTTCTTTTGAGCACATCCAAAGATTCATTCATCATTTGAATCGGATATCACGTCAAGAGTATGCAAGATTGATGCACCATGGTGTAATGAAAAAAAAAAAAAAAAAATCACAGACCAGTGAAAACTTTGAAATGTATATCAACCATTTATTGTCAACTCTGTTGACATTGTATTATTTTCTCTTTTAAATTAATGAACTATTCCATGTTTGGTAATAGGGATGATCTTAAAATGTCAGTCCTGTTACCATGAGTTTGTATACATTTTATATAGTTGATATATTTGAAAAATGTGTAGAAATACTAGCACTACTTTTTTCTCTACAAAGAAACCCCTGCTCCTGGAGACCTGCTGCCCTGCAATACTTTTGCAAAGTATTGAAATATAATTTTTTCTCCCATTTCATATTTGACGGATTAATAACCATTTGTATAACCATAGTTTTACCACAAAAGAATATAGTTCTGATGCGCAGCAAAAGATTGCTGAGCTTCACAAAATAGAAAGTGGCTGTAAGAAAATAGCTAAAGCATTGAATCCTCATTTTCACCATCATAATTAAGAAGTTCCAATCAACTAAAGATGTTACAAATCTGCCTGGAAGAGGACGTGTGTCTATATCGTCCTAATGCGTGGTGAGGAGGAGAGTTTGAGTGGCCAAAGACTCTCCAAGGATCACAGCTGGAGAATTGCAGAGATTAGTTGAATCTTGGGGTCAGAAAGCCTAAAAAAATTATCAAACAGCACCTACATCACCACAAGTTGTTTGGGAGGGTTTCAAAAAAAAAAAAAAAAAAAAACCCTCCTTGCTCATCCAAAAACAAACTCCAGCATATTCAGTTGTCAGATACGACTGGAACTTCAAACGGGACCAGCTTCTATAGTCAGATGAAACTAAAAAAAGAGCTTTTTGGCAGCAAACCCACCAGATGAGTTTGGTGCAAACAGCGATAAAAAGTACCCCATGCCCACAGTTAAATATACTGCTGAATGCTGTGGGCCTATTTTTGTTTTTGCTGGAGGTCCTGGACATCTTATTCAGATACATGACATCATGGATTCTAGCAAATACCAACAGATAAAAAAAAAAAAAAAAAAAAATCAAAACTTCTGCTAGAAATCTTATAATGGGCCATGGTTGGATCTTTCATCAGGACAATGATCCAAAACAAACATCAAAATCAACACAAAAGTGTGTCAGTGAGCACAAAGTTCCATCCCAGTTACCTGACCTGAACCCTATAGAAAATGAGTGGGGTGAACTGAAGAGAAGAAGCACCAACATGGAGCTGGGAATCTGAAGGATCTGGAGAGATTCTGTATGGAGGAATGGTCTCTGATCTCTTGTCAGGTGTTCTCCAAACTCATCAGGCATTACAGAAGAAGACTCAGAGCTGTTATCTTGGGAAAAGGACATTGCAATGATTGGGTGCCAATTATTGTGGCCAACGTGAACTAGAGAAAAACATTTATTTCATAATGAAATTCCCCACCCTCACCCCCACATTCAATTGTTTTACTTCAATGAAAGGTTAGAATTTTGTGATTTTTTTTGAATGAAAGTTCAAAAGGGTAAACAATGCAGATTTATTTTCACAGCCGCCTTTGCTCATATTTACCAAGGATGCCAATATTAGTGGAGGGCACTGTACCATGGTTAAACTGTTGTTAGTGTTGCAAAATCATGGTTAATTTGTGGTTACCATGGTTTAACTGTAATAACCTTTTTTTTTTTTTTGGCTTTATTTATAGAAAAACGTGGTTAATTTTCGTAAGGGCACATTTTATGATTTTGAGCATGAGGCTTGTAATTAAATTAATCTCTAATACCATCAACTCTGTTACTGTCAACCCTGTAACCTAAAGTTTGAAGACAAACTTTGATGTTGGCTTGACAAAGCTTTATCTGAAATTTTAATATACTTTTAAAAAGCTTTCATGTTTTTAGCATGTTTTTCCACTTTGATTTGGCAAGTTGCTCTAACATGTTTCTAGCATGTTTTTAGCACATTGCTTGCATGATTTAACATATTACTAGCATGTTTTACCACATTTCTAGCACTTTTTATCAAGCCAACAAAATGAACTTAGCTAGATATGGTACAATGCATTTTATTTACACTTAGACATGTTACTCATCTAATAGAATGTTTAAAATCTTACAGAAATATACTTTAAAAAATGGGAAAATAACTCATTTTAAGACACTAATATGTTCAGAAAGATCCTTCAGGATCATTTTGACCTTCCTATAGGCCCATAAATACAGGAAATTTTGCAGGCACCTTTATCAGCTTTTCAGAGCGACTGCTTTAGCCAGTCCTTCACCAAACTGACTTGTCACATGTTTCCCATTCAGAGCACTTTAATTCCATTGTGAAATATTTCCGTAAGCCTTTGATTCAAACCAGACACTATGAATCTCTCCTTCAGAGAAGATCTGTACCAGCATTTACTGCCCATCCAGGACTGATCTGCTCTAACAGGGATCCAGGGCCTTCATTTTGACCAAAAGCTGTATTAAAGGCTATTTTACACTTTGTTATTACAAATTGACCTCAAAAACATGAAATGCAAGACAGAAATTAGAGCAGGAACGAGCAGTGGTGCACGGTTATTTGCAGCGCAAGCTCACTTTACATATTTAGTTCTTTTCTAAAAAACACTTCAATAGGAAAATAAGGATCTGGTTTCATAGGATGCTACAGTGAACCTTGACCAGCGAGCCATTCCATACTGAAGCAGCAGAAATCAATTAAATGTGTTTGACCTGTTTGAGAACGCTTTCATGCACAGCTACAGACACTGGCCCAGGCAACAAGAGTATTCATTTCATCCTCAGAGTCAAATATAATTTTTCCCACAATTATATATATTATGGATGGATGCAGTTTATAACATGTAAACCATAGACAACTTATATTTCTGTTGGATTGTTACTCGTTTTAGAGAGTGTAAAAACGAAACAAAACAGCTAATGAAATCAAACTCGGCTTATATTTTTTTCATGCCTTCATTATTATTATATTATTATTTGCCACTTCACATAAAAGCTCAAATGGATTTTATGTACGATTTTAAAGTTTTATTCTTGTCACAGATCCAGACTTTCAATTGTATGAAAAAAGTATGAAAACTTATTTTTACTTTTTAAACTATTTACAGTAAATATTTATATTGTACAAATATATAAAAATATATTGTTCATCCATGCCTCAAAATTTTTATGATAGATTGATTAGTAATATTTTAAAATGTTTTTGCAAAATAATTTATAATGACTTGATATAACAATGAATGCGAAGTAATTCATATATAAATAAAAAAAAGACAAAAAAATTTGAATTATTCTATATTGTATTTGCATGTATTTCCACTGTTAGTAGACAAATTCAACTAGTGTGAGTGTGAAAAGTGCATTTTTAAGGGCTAAAGTGTCTATGGTTGAAGAAAAGCCTATGTATTTACAGTATGTGCAATCTATATTGTAGTATTCTAATGCATCAGCGTTCATTTAAATGCATTCCAAATGTGAACCTGAAAAAACAGCACAAATGTGTGAAAATATGCTGGTATGCCTCTGTGAAACTATGTCTGCATTTAAATTAAGATTCCTTTGAGATTACAATCTTCCTTCTGCCAGAATGAATTCATTTTGCATCTGAGTTTTGACAGATTGTGCTTCAGATTTGTTTGTCTTATTAAGCAGGCATTGCATCTGTCCATGTTTTAAAGTGCTGACAATCACTTCAACTGCTTAAGAAACCAAGAAAAACTCCATACACCTAATAAAATAAAACAAGCATGAAATCAATCAACAATACTTTTCCTTGTTGATGTAAGTCATTGTTAATATTCCTTCCCCAATGAATCATATTAAACAGCACTGAGTATTCAATAGGCAAGTATCACTGTTACTTTTGCTTATACTTTGGGTTATGAATTTTTCAAAACCCCAACTGGACCAGGAATCTCATTTCAGTCGGTTTAATTTCTTTTTACACAACTCTACCTTGCAATTATCTTAATATTTATCAGTGTGCAGTTTATCATGATGTATTGTATATTTTCTTGTGTGGACACCCGGGCCTGTTTTTAATAAATTATCCAGTAATTTTAAGTCTTTGTGTGTACTGCATCTAACTAAATGATTTAGCAAACCCCTCAAGCACTCCTTTTATACATTAGTGGTTGTGTGACTCTTTCAGATCTGCTTCCCAGTCCAAATGGTTTGGAATGAATATTCTTAATAAAGGCCACATTAATGCTAAATACACACCCTAATTGCTTCACCCTAATTTAATAATAATAATAATAATAATAATAATAATAATAATAAAAGATTAAGGGGGAAATAATGTCCCTATGCAATATAGTCATGTTTTGGTGTATTTTAGCAAGATGGTAGAGTTACAGATTCCCCCCGTAGCGCTTTTTATGTAGCGCTTTTCCAGAGCTCAAAGCTCTTTACAAACAAAACATGAACACAACAAAAACAGAAAAACACAGTATACAATACAACAAAACAATACAGTATACATATCAAACGTCACAGATAATCATGGTATTGGAATCAAATGCATAGTCCATAGTGAAACAGATAAAATTATCTGACTAAAAGTCCGTGCAACAGAAGCAGTAGAATAAAAATGCAGCAACCAGAGTAGTCCCTTGTGGAGCGGCACATCAAGAAAACCACGTCAAACTGCGCCTCGAAGTTCGAACGCAACAGAGTCCAAACAACTGCAAACTCCAGGACCTCAAGCGGCAAACGGGAACACTCGATGATAAATTGACATCCACCACAGAGCCCGATCGAGTGCAGAGCAGACCCAACATACCCAACATACCTCGACATACGACGTCCACCACGCCACAAAATACTCCCTCAGGGACGCAGACATTCCGTCCGCAGCATCCACACCACAAACACCGCCAGGTAGGCAGGCCGGCGGGTTCAGGTAGGCCAGATTAAACACCCAACAAGCAGCATAGCGGGGCACACTACCTCTGCGCACCAGTGGAAATCATAAAATAAATTGTCTAGTTGAAGTCCAGCTGAAGTGTGTAAAAACACATTTTAACAAGACAAAAACAGACAAACAGCTTGGTGTGAAACGGCATACTCACACCAGAAACAAGTAACGATAACGAAATGAATGAATGAATTCATAAATACATATATACATACAATGAATGTTATCATTATCATCATCATCATTATTTTGTAATTAGTAATTGTCACATGCACACTCTAGACCAGTGGTCTCACACTGCCGGCCCCCCCCTCCCTCCCCACCCCCCCCCTCCCTCCCTCCCTCCCTCCCTCCCTCCCTCCCTCCCTACATCCCCCCCCTCCCTCCCTACATCCCCCCCCCTCCCTCCCTCCCTCCCTCCCTCTCCCCCTCCCTCCCTCCCTCCCTCCCTCTCCCCCTCCCTCCCTCTCCACCCGGCCCGCGACTGATCTCAAAAATAAAACATAATCCGGCTCGCTAAATTATTATTATTATTATTATTATTATTATTATTATTATTCTCTAGTTGTCTCATACCATATTCCATATTAAAAAGAATGACATGATTCTAAAAAAAAAAAAAAAAAAAAAAAAGAGCGTGCAGGCAGATTTGATGAGAGCTGGTTCGGGGCTTTCGTAGTTTATTTGTTGTTTGGCTGCAAAGTGCGAATGCGAACCAAAAAGGAAAGTGGATGAGGAGCACAGACAAGAAAGATGGACATTGCAGGATTTTTTCGTGGAGTTTAGTGGAAACGCTACCCGTCTGAAATGCAAAGAAAAAGTCGCCGTTCTAAGGGGCCATTCACATATCGCGGCACATAAGCGCCGCTTTCTCCTTCTTTCCAAAGCGCTTTCGCTCCCATGGCGTCTGTCGTTGCTATGCAACCATGAGCTGCACTCTCCACGATGACGAGGAAGTTTCAGCAAAATAAAAATTGATTTCTAGTCCTTGCATTAGCTCTACTACTAGATATATTTATGGAGATGAGAAATAAAAACCTGCCCTGTACAGCTATGATCAGCTGTTTGGCTGAGCTTTCAGTGTTGTTATGGAAAGGCCGAAGCTCATCGGTTGGTCCTTGTCACATGACCTGCGGTGGGCTTGCAGCTTTCTGAAAAGTTGAGATGTTTTCATCTCGCCGCGGCAAAGGCGCGCCTGGAAAAACTACAGTAAAAGTAGAAAAAATTCACAGTAAAAGCACTCGCGCAAGTCGTGAACGTTGATTTAAACCACCGAAATGTGTCCGATGCTACCAATAAACGTTACCGATGCTCAAACGGCATCTTGGGCAAATGTGGCTCAGCTGTGTGAGCAGAAGCGCCAGGTGTCTGGCAAGAAATAGAATAGTGTACAGTACAGTGTTGTTCAATGCAAGATTTTGATGTTATTTAAGCTAAAATAAAGTAAGGGAAAATATTTGCACTAACTGTTAAAAACTAATACTGTATGTAACAATGATAGAGACACTGCTGTTTACATTTTTTAAGTATGGCAAAAATATTTTAGTAATGAAATTTGAAGTAAATGAGAAATAATGAAAAGGAAAGTAAATTTTCAGAAATTTTGCGCTTTTTTTGTGCTTGAATGTTAAAATGGCCCTCCTATGAGGTGTCAATCACAGCAATGGCCCCCAGCCAATTTGAGTTTGAGACGGTTTAGGGAAACATTTGATTGTTACTTCAGTTTGTTCGAATGTATTAAGCATCATGCTACACTTCTTGTTGGTAGAATTAGCTTGTTACTGGAAAAGTTACACTGTTTTGAAAATTATTGTCACGCTACAAAAATAAATAAATAAATAAATAAATAAAAATAAAAATTTTTATTCATTAGCTACTGTTCCTCATCAGCCAATACACCAGTTTCACTTGATAACGTGACAGCTTTATATATTTAATATGTCTCTCGGCTCAGCGTCTCCTGTTCTAACCTTGTCTACCTCTCTGTCTCTCTCCCCTCAGCTCATTATCAGCCGTCTGTCTGTTTGATGTGGTTAGCCGCGGGAGCTGCATTTGAAGTCTGTGTGGCCTGTCTATCATGAACATGCTAATCCAGCGGAAAACCAAGCTCCAGACACCTGTTCCACACAACATCTGTCCCTGGCACAGCTGTCTTTCCGTGCCCTTCACACAGAGCTCAGGAAACTTGGAAGGACACCATGTGAAGTGCCTGGTTTAGCAGTGTGCAGCTATTTATGAGGGGCAGGTATCTTCTCATTCAGAAATATGGCTGAATGGATTCACACAGCGGAATTAATCTTGAGTCATTCATTGGAATACTGCTACTGAACCTCCACTTGATTTTTATAGAAAAAGTTTCGTATTTATTCACAATTCCAAATACCACCTTCTTTACATTAATTTATACTAGTGTAACAAAGCAAGCATTATTATTATTATTAGGGGTTCAAGCACATAGTGCTGAAACCCTATTGTAATTGTAAGGATTTTTATTATTTTTCTTATGCCTTAAAACTGATCGGGCAGCCCAAACCGTAAGGCCGAGAGACTTGAAACTTTGTCAGATGGTAGTAGTCTTGCTCGCTACTCAGATACCCGGACTCGTCCAAATCGTCCAATAGGTGGCGCTACAGTGATCAAAAACGCAAAATCGCTCATAACTCTTATATCATTGGAATTCTTGGCTCAAGACGGACAAAAGATTTCAGATTTCATTTCCGCCTAGAAAAATTTTCCGCCATTTTGAATTTTGTCCAAAACCTACTTTTGCGAACTAGTCCTATGTTTTTCGCCTGTTCAGAACCAAACAAGTTCAGAAATATTCTCTGGAGTCTAAATCAATAATTATCAAAAAAAAAAGTTGAAATTTCGATTCAAGGGGCGACAAAATGTTCCAAATGGGCGGAGCCACTTTAACTAAAATGGCTATAACTCGTGAACGAAATGAGATATTTTCACCAAACTCGGTACTCATGTGTATGGGCTCAATCTTTGGTCACGATCGACTTGAAATTTGGCATGCAGTGTCTTGGTCCAAGGGTGCATGATAGTCTATAAGGACATTGGCGTATCTCAAAAAAACATGGCCGCCATTGGCCAATGAAGTTTGAGCACCTATTAGACAAGGTTAGGCCGATCGGAACGAAACTCAGTGGGCATGTTCGACTTATGGTCCTAGAGGTTTGTAAGAATTTTGAAAGAAATCGGCCACTAGTTGGCGCTAACGAGTTTTATGCTTCTGTAATCATGTTGTGTTTCACAGATCCACACAATATGCATATCATTTGATAGATCTCCTCATTCTGAACAACTTTGCCTCAAGAACCAATGCTGTCAATCAAATCGTTCATTAATTATTCGCGAATATGTTAAAAACCTACTTTTGCGAACTAGTCCTAGGTTTTTCGCCTGATCAGAACCAAACCAGTGCAGGACAATTCTCTGGACTCTCTAGATCAATAATTATCAAAAACAGTTGAACTTTACCCTTTGGGTCACTATAACAGGGTCATTTAGAATATGGGCTTGGCAAAATATACTCAAAAGCCTATAAATCCTAAACGAAAACTTAAGTGAGCACATGCAGCATATGACTCTAAAGAAGCATGCCAAGTTTTATGGAGATCGGACCATAGGTGGCGCTATAACTGTTAAAAAGCTATAAAAAACATATATTTTCAATGGTAAATTACCTGTTTTGGCTGAAAATGTATATAACTTTGGGTGTGGTCGACTTATTTTCATGGGAGTCACGTCTTTAGACTCCTGAATCCTTGCCAAGTCCAACGATATCAGACTTGCCAGGTTTCACCTTATGGTTTGTGCTACATTGTGATTTAGCGCTTAAAAAACTTTTGCGAATATCTTCGAAACCGTTAGATCGAGACGAAACCAGCGTAGGAAACACGGAAACCAAAATTTCGATAGGAAGTGGCAAAAAATCCAATCAAAGTTATAAAGTGTCTATAACTTCAAAACAAATATTTATTGCAGTGTTAATTTTGGCAGCCATTTTTGATTTAGTCTTAGTCTTTATCTTCAGACAAAAATGCTCCTTAGTCTTAGTCACATTTTAGTCATTTTTGTCTTTCATATTTTAGTCTAGTTTTAGTCGACGAAAAGTCATTGCATTTTTGTCAAGTCTTAGTCATTACATTAAATTACATTAAAACCGCCAGTAGGTGGCAGTAAGTCACTGTTTTTATGAGTGAATCATCGAGTTATTTCATTATCAAAGCATGCGGCTGTATTTATGAATGAATCATTGAATCATTGACGATTCGTTCAAGCCGCAGATTCGTTCACGAAACACAGCTTGTGTGCGGCAGTTCTGCTGTGGCTTTCGTTGCGAAATAGAGTAAAAATAATGTTTAAAATGTACATCACTTAATATTACCCTTTTGTTTGTTTAAGTGTTGTATAAAACCAATGTCACATTTGAAATCGTGTGGATATTCGGGAAACATTGCATGCTTGCTTGTAGGCTATAATAAGATCAACATTAAAAACAACAACTCGCCAAAGGGAATGATTTTGTATCGAAGAGAGTTTTAATCTTAAATCTATATGCAGTCTGTGTCTATATTTGTTCTTCATGCTAGTAAATGCTAAATCCCCACTTTCACAAAGGTATAGCTACTGTAGAGAACAGCACTTAATGTAGCGCGATTTGCTGGCATGGATGCAGTCAGTTTTGACCGCGAAAGATGAGGTAATTTGACTGAATGTCGTGTATTTTTATGTAATTAAACCTGCTAGAAATACATGTTCAGTTTTTATGTTATTTTAACTCAGCATTTTGTTCGCGTAGGCCTACGTCAGTTTGAGAACCACTGCTGGAAATCAGCCTACAGTTGGTCGCAAACGAGCAGCGAAATATAGACCAACACCGACTGAATGACACTTTGATTTAAGTAGAAAATCTCAAATGAAGATTGCTGAACTCCAGCTCATTTGTCTGTGTTTTCAGATCTTCCGCGCTTCTTCCTCAGTGTAGATAGAGCTCGTGTGCGTGGTTGCCAGATGGCAAAGATTAAGTAAACGTGTTCTTTTAACAGAAAAGCTCTGATAGATAAATTCTGGAAATCTGGCAACCGTAAGCATGAACGCTTGTTAAAACAGTCTGTTATGTTTTGTCTCCTTTATTCAACAAAAACAAAAAGTGATTTCAAAAGAGTCATTTTGGAAAAGTTTTTAGTCTTTTACCCACATTTCAGTCTTGTCTTTTTTCGTCAACGATATGGCATGTGTTGTTTTAGTCACGTTATCGTTAAATGACATTGGTGTCGTCTCTCATCGTCTCGTCTTAGTCATGGAAAAAAAGGTCGTCAACGAACATTTTTCGTCATAGTTTTCGTTAACGAAATGAACACTGATTTATTGTTTATATTTATAGATATTTTCACCAAATTTTACACACATATGTATGGAGACACTCTAAGGACACCCAAAAAAATTGGTGGAGATCGGGCAATAGGTGGCGCTATAACTGTCAAAAAACCTTTAAAAAACATATTTTTCGTTAGTAAATTGCCTGTATTGGTTGTAAATGGTCTTTTCCATCTATGATCTAAGTGCTTACATGCCTGCTAAATAAAACATAATATTTTTTTTACGCATATGTGCTTAAAGGCCTTAAATGCTTGAACCCCGATAAATGCAATTTGTTTCAATATGTAACCTTAATCAAGTGTCCCCAAAAGCCTATAACTCCTCAAGGAGTACGCACGTGTGACATGACTCTAAACAACCAATTTCATGGAGATTGCGACAATAGGTGCCTCTATAACCGTTAAAAAGGTGAAGAATGACAATGTTCTTATGGTTATAATAGAAATTCCCTTAAACTGTCATTTCTTGCCACCAGATGGCAGCAGAAGGCCACTAATATAGTTCAAGGTTTCAAGGTTTTGTCATTTAAAATCCCTTTTAAACTATATAAATCCTTATAATAACATTACAGTTCACATTTTGTCAAGGTTTACCACTTCATTTGTTCATTTTATGTATGTTTTTGCAATAATATAACATTACAATTACATTGAGACCTAAAAATTATGATTTTTAAAGGGGAAACCTGGAATAAGCATTTTCTTACCTCATTATCGATTTCAAATATCCATATCTGCAACAAAATGTGTGTGTGTGTAAGCACGTTTAATTAATGGAGTTAACATGGAAAATAAACTTAACACCAAACAGGCACTTTTAAAATGAAAGCGAGCCAATAAGAGGTCCTCTGCTGCCACCTGCTGTTTAAAATAGTAATTTTGTCATACTACTCACTAATATTGTTCTATAATTCATATTTAGACTTTATAAAATCACTATTTTAACATTTACTATCACTTTTTTGTCAAAATTCTTCACTTCATTACCATTCGAGTATTAGTTTTAACAGTTGTGCCACATTATGAGTAAAATGAAACCTGAAAGTGGTGTTATACTGAGATTTGCAGAAAACATTATTACCCATCATGTATTTCAAATACTGAATCTACAAGAAATATGTGTGTCTGTGTGTTTGTGTTTATGTGTGTGTGTGTGTGTGTGTGTGTGTGTGTAAGCATGCCTAGTGTGTATCCAGTATTATTTTTTAAGTGTTTTCTTTCTCTGTGTTAGTTTTAGCATATGGCATAGCTGTTCCTTCTACAATTTAAGTGGTTACATGCTTGCTAAATAAAACGTAATATCTTTTTACGCAAGTGCTTAAAGGCCTTAAATGCTTGAACCCTGATAAATGCTGCTTGCAGCTTTAATTATTATTATTATTGCTCAGACTTGGGGTTATGTAACTTAGTTTGCATTTGCGCTACAGACAAGAATGATACTTCAAATTGAGCAGCTAGTTGAGAAGTGTGCTAATATTTTATTATGTTCTGTAGTGGACATAAACATGAGATTGTCTCTAATCATCCAGACTACTAGAGGGCACTACCCACTGTAGAGTGATTGAAGGAAGAGATCATCTGGGGAGGAGCCCTCAATTGAGATATTTTATTAGTTTATAAATATTGTGGACACAAAAGGTTCTCCACATGGAGTGACTTATTAATTATTACGAAAATACTTCAAAAGAATATACTTAAGTGCAAATTGTATGTAATTGTAATAACATTCAATAATTCCATGTTATTTGCAATTAAATGAAAATGTATTACAGTTTAAATTTATATTGAATGGAATTAGTTGAATTTAACAGTGCTTTTTGACCCAATTCAGCAGGACTTAAGTACATCTTTATATGTGATTTCATATTTACTTCTGTTGTCTTTGAAATATGGTTAAAGTGCACCAATGAATGAACTGACAAGCAATTTAGTTGCAAAAAAGTTGCAGCTTAGTACATTTAAATATATTTACTTTAAATGTATTATTGAAGAGTTTAGAATTAAAGAGTTAAAATTAAAATAAAAAGTTAAATGAAAAACTGCTTTACATGCTTCAGTATGTTAGTTGACACCTCAAAATAAGTGCACTTCTTTAAATCATTACAAAAGATTATTAAAACAGAATGATTGAAATTCACATTAAAATAAAACTTAAATTTGATATTACAAAGTGCACTTTTTAAAAAATGTACTTAAGTGTGTTAAGAAGCAGTCATGAAAGGGTACTCTATTTAAATACACTTAAGTGGCCTTTTATTTCATTAATATTTTATTATCTGCAAGTGCAGTTTTTTTTTTTTTTAAATATACTTTTAAGACTTGAAGTACTCTACAAGTGCACATTCAACACAAGTAAGCACACTTCACTTTCACAAGGGGGGTTGTATACATTCTTGCTGCTATGTTGTCCAACTGCAATCAAAATCATGCTAGATTTTTGTCTGCCATTGCTGACTGTTGTATTTGCCTTCCTGTTGAAAATATGACATATCTAATTGAATAATGGATTCGCCAAAACTTCTAAATTAGTAGACTTCTTCCACCAGTCATTCTCAGTGGTATAAAATAGGGCCG
The DNA here is from genome assembly GCA_039654765.1 of Mylopharyngodon piceus. Lineage (NCBI taxonomy): Eukaryota > Metazoa > Chordata > Actinopteri > Cypriniformes > Xenocyprididae > Mylopharyngodon > Mylopharyngodon piceus. The sequence continues at coordinate 19,284,250 of CM077438.1, forward strand.
ATTCAACTTTGATTAAAATCTTGACACCACTCTGATCAGTATATTTTCAAACAGCTCTTAAAAGGACTGCTGGTAACAGTTACGATATATCAGTACCTCTGTGTCAAGCCAACAGTGATTAATTTGCAGCCATTTCGCTTGTCAAAGATGTTAAACTTCCTCAAGTGAAATTGCTCTTTCACACTGAGTAAATAGCCATTACCAGTGTGTTTATTTGGAAGGACGAGACTGCATGGCTGAGACCCTGAGTGGACACCATGCCAAAAAGATGAGGCCAGAGAGGAAGAGAAAAGAGCGCAAGAGAGGAAGACCCAATTTATTTTTGGTAATTGGCTCCACTTGAGCAAACAGCCTCTCTTGCCCAGTGGCCTCTCAGATTCAGCTTGATGCCCGTGATAAAAGCAATAAACCATTTCTCTTGTTCACCAAAGCAGGGCAGGAGACACCAAATTAACATGGGTGCTATTTGAAGAGATAGCTTCCTGTTGCGGCTTCTTTTTCTGAAGTGTTCTGTACCTGTTACACACATGGGGTCTATTTAATATCTGTGACCTATTGAGGATGTATGAATCTTGAACGACTCATTCTTTTGGGTTGGTTCTTTTTAATCAATCAGTTGAACTGCTTCACAAAACCAGTCTGAATGATTTGTTCAGGATTTAGACTGAAGGCTCTTTGATGTAAAAATCGTGGATGTCCAAGTCATGAAGAGCCTACAGCCAATACTAGCTAATACTGGGAGATTCAATTTTAAGTTCTAATTCCTGTTTTTTAGGTCTAACTGAGCAAAATTTATATCTTTCCAAGTACCCCTGGTTGGGAATCACTGATGTAACAATCCCCAGAATTGGTTTCGTTTCATTGGAATGATTAAAATGAACCTATTTATGAAAGTAAGTCAGACTTCTGATCATTGTGCAATATTGCATTTTTTTTTTCTTTTGCAGTCATGTAATATCACAATACATTTTACAAACTAGCAGTTGTGCTAGCTGTGCATGATAGAAAATTGTTGGTATATGATTCTTATGGCAGCACACATTTACATAAAGGGGAACTACAGACCTTTTGGTCACCCCTTCAATTTGCAGAAGTCGGACATGGTTGTCGTCACTTAATCCATGCTGTGAGGTGCCGATATATATCTTGCCTTCCCAGCAGGACTGCCCTGTTCAGGAAAAAGGAAGCCCTATGAAACAATATGCTGGCTGGACTCGTGAGGCTCGGTGGTGATAACAGACTCATCACTGGGCTCTTTGACAGATTGTGTTAGTCCAACCGTAAGGACCCAGCCAGCCAATATCTGAGAACTATTCTGAGAGGAGCAGAGGGCACGATAAATTCCCCGAAGGAGTGTTTTAGGGCAGTCAGTGACCTGGCAGCAAAGGTTGTAGTGAGTGATGAGACATCATTGGATATTGGGGCTGTATCTTCTGGACATAGTTAAATACTCACCAAGATGTACCACCTTAGATGGCCCTTGTTTTATGACAGCATTTTCCATTGTGGTTCCTAGTAATCCTGTCAGGATCGGTACTTGTCTGGTTCTCAGGGGGGAGATCTGGGGACCCCTTTCAAAAGGAAAAAGCCAAGAGTTCCATCTTCTGTTCCATGGTGCAACGCTCCATCCTGTGAAATGACTGCCAATAAAGCAGAAACGAGGAATACAGGTTATCTTAAGTTTATCAATGTGATGTTTTTCATTTTTAAGGCCAAAGGTAAACCATCCATCCATTTTCCAAACTGCTTGTCCTACTGTATGTAGGGTTGTGGGGATGCTGGAATCTATCTCAGCACCTTGGGCCATATGCAGGGAAACACCCTTGACGAATGGCCACTCCATCACAGGGCTAACACACATTAACACATTCATAGGCTGCATCCAAAATCATATAATTCCCTACTATATAGTAGGTGAGAAACAGTACATGACAAGAGTAGTATGCCTGAAACAGAGGGTGAAAATTACCTGAATGACCTACTACTTCCGGTGAGATTCTGAAATGCGCAACCAATGGACACTTTACTATCCTATAAACCCACTGGAGAGGATTTGTGAATGCTAGTGAAGCGGAATGACGCTGGTACAGTAGGTCACATGACAATGACAGCATGACAAATGTCCGGATTACATTCATACTACACACACTCATACAATATAGAACATACCTTTTAAAACAGTCACAAAGTTATTTATTTTATTTTATTTATTTATTTTTTTTAAAGAAGTACCAACACTCAGGCTACATCCACATTAATCCAAATATATTTGAAAACAGTTTCATTTCAACATTTTTCCAAAAGTTGCTTGTCCAAACTGAAATGTCTGAAAACCTTTAAATCATCTTACATAAAACCTAATAAAAGCTCACTGAGATGATATCTAGAGAACAGACATAACAGTTCTCATGCTATTCTAGCACTATTATTTTATTAACAAAATTTCCCACCACTCAATGGTGCGTCCGGGTCACACTCAATATTGTCATTTCATATGGTCTAAAATGCAATTGTCCTGATATTTTGATGCAGGACAGCAATTGTGAGTAAATTTTCTGACATCTTTATATGAAGATTGTACAAAGAATTTACTTTGTACAATCTTAGTGTTTTAGCAACACTAAGTGAATAGCAGGCAATGCCGGTACAACCATATATATCTATGGGTACAATATAAGTCACATGACTAAACATGCATCATAGTTTTCTAATAGCTCTGTTTTCACAGTCAACACTACAATGCAAAAGTCCTGTTATCAACAGGAGGGCCCTCTGTCCACTTGCGCTAGAAAAAGAGAAATCAAGATGAGGCAAAAAAGTCCATGTTTGAGTTCTTGTTTTTAATATTTATAACAGGATATAGAGTGCTGTTTTCCCTAATATCAGCACACTTGCAAATGTGATAGCCTACTGATTTTATACAACAGCCCGATAAACAAGAAGTTAATGTTAGGTTCATTTTAGACTTAGAATCTTGTCTATTTTGTTCTGTTTCACAACAAATCCACAGTAAAGCCATTGCGCATCTCCAAGCAACTGAATGAGTCTGCATTTTGAAGGAATCGTTTGACTGAATATTAATATCTCAAATCCATTTGATTAAATTCAGTCATATAAGCAGTAGAATTAGTGTTAGAGTTAGCTATAGTCATGCAAAGCAACTTCAAGTGCATTTACTTCAAACAACCCTGGAACAATGGTGACAGTAACCCTTCAGTTAATGAATCAGTCCTTCCGGTTTCAACCACTGACCTTCAAATGGGAAAAGAGTCACATGACAATGAAGAATGCCAAGTTTTTTTCTCTCTCTCTCTGTAGAAGTGAATCTACTGGGTATTCCGGTAAAGTTAAGAGTTTTGCGTGACTGGGGGAGCAAATGTTGGGAGTTTAGTTTTGTGGTTTCGTGTTTAGCTTCAGTGGCTCTTGTTTTTGCTTAGCTCTTCCCCAGGTGCCAAAGAGCCAGTCAACTGAGGCTGAAATGAAAAAAAGATGGAAAAATGGAATAAAACATGCATCTTCCAAAACCCTCCCAAGTGTCACCAAAAATCTAGGTCAGATTTACCGTTATGCTTGATAGGACTTCATGTGCTGTATGTTTTAAACAGTTTCTTAATTACTTCTTTTTTCGTCTTCCTTCAATGATATACAATGACAATTAAGAGTGTCTAAGATAAAGAAAATAATAATAAAAAAATCTTTAAAAAAATCTAGTGTGCAATGCATGTGTCAAATTATAATATATAATCTTTGTATTTGCGTTGGCTTCATATGGTTTTGAAAAACTTTTCAAGAAAAGTTTTTTTACTCAAAATGTCTTGTGGTGTAACCGTCAAGTAAAAAAAGTAATATGTTTTCCTTACTGAATATGATTTTTTAAATAAATATATATTTTTTTAAATATAGCCACAATTTTAAATATATATGTATTTACAATGTTTGTTTTTTTAAGTTTATATTTTAACAAAACTGCTTCCACTGTTTTCTTTCTTAGAAATAATAAAAAATCTATGAATACATGTTTGAATAAATTAGATCCAAACAAATGAGTCATATAATTTACACTTTTATCAATTTTGCTCCCCCCAAAAAAGTAGTCTTCAACCTCAATAACAAACAATATGGGAAACATTTTTTTCCCCCTTTTTAAAAAGTTGATAAGCCTATTTATTGTGCTATCATAACTATGCTTTATGATTATATGGCTAGTTGCATTTAGCAACCATGTCAGAACAGACCCACTGAAAGCCATGACAGACCAGTTGAGAAACACTAGAGGATTTAGTCTAGTCAGTCAAACCAATGTCTTTGAACAAGCGCAGTGTGTATTTTACAGTCTGTTCTGTTTCACAGATCTCCCCTTAGTCATTTGTAAGAGTTAATAGGTCCTCTGCGTTGTGTGCTTCCACTCCAAGAAAATACAGCACCTTTCATCGGATTTGAACACTGAATCCTGGAAAGAACCTCTGTGTTTATCTTGGACATAAAACAAGCTGTCACCTTTTTTTTTTTTTTTAGAATGGTCAAAAAAGGCAAGGAACTTTTTTAATATTTCTACAGGGAACTTCAAGTCAGACACGTTTCTGTGGAAGCCAGTTTCTGCCCTGAAGAACAGCATAAATAGGCTTACCAGGGGGAGAAAACACTTCCAATATCTTTTGCTGTTGATGTCACATTTGTGTTTTGTTTCATTTTATACAATAAACAATAAGCACTGGGTTGCAACTTGATCGGGATCGGGATCCTGAAGCAAAAAACAGTTGCGAACCACTAATTTATGGTATTTAGGACAATGAGTAATGGCCCAACAACATATGTACCTTCATACCAAAGAGGAATTTCTTCATGCACCAGCTAATTTTAAAGTGATGAAACGAGGGATAACTGTCTAAGATGCTGCTATGCTCTAAATAGGTGGCTGTAATACATGGGATTGTAAAATGGTACAACCGAAGTCATAAACCATCCATGCATTTTGGGTTATGATGGATACCATTTGTCCCAAAGGCTTGTAAAGATTTCTAGTCCGGTGATATCACCACATTCCAGAGCTGGGATCCTGGGGAAATTGTTTATATGGGATGGTGTCCAGACTGCCGTCAGCTCCAGAGATTTCTGCCCATGGCTCCATTTGCCTGGGCGAACCATTTTCTTTGGCAAGCAAACGAACAGCAGTGATGTCACCGGTTCCCACCACCAAATTCAACGGCCAACCATAACTCCATGGAAACCTGATCTTGTAGACTAATATTTGGAGTGTCTAAGCTCTTTGTTGTGTCCTTTCATGTAGAGGGAGGATGATGGGTAATCTACACAGTAGCTCAGACATAAAAATGAGAGACATGGGCACCCCTGGCGTTCTGGGAATAGGCCACCATGACGCACAGACAGCTGGGCTTATACTTGTTGAGCCTACGGTCAGAAGGATCTTTAGTCATAAAGCATATAAAGTTTTTATCTTCAATCATAAAATGTTTCGGACAGCTGCAGCTGTAACAATAATGAGCTTTAGGATTGAGCATGTAGCATCGACATTTTACCAGCAACTGCTACTGTCAGCGATTAAGTTCATAAGCATACAACCCTGGATCATTTTAGTGCATATTAAGTACACATGTAGTTCATTTAAATAAAAATTAATCAAACTGAATTAATAAATCAAACTGTAAAGCTGATTTTTTTTTTTTTTTTTTTTTTTTTTTTGAATATTAGTGGTTATGTGTCTTGTTCAGGACAACGACTCCTTGGTGGATTCTGGAAAATTAGCAAGAACCCTTTTACATATCGAATAAAGTGTTGAATTTTAGGCCTTGACTACATGCATATACAGTAGTGCAATATTCATGTATTTACATACATTGTTAGCATGCTCGAATTGCAAAAAGTATTCAAATACACTAAAAAAATGCTGGGTTGTTTCAACCAATGTTTGGGTCAAATATGGACAAACCCAACTGTTGGGTTAAATTTTAAAATGAAATTGAAATGGTTGGGTTTGTCCATATTTGACCCAAACACTAAGTTTTTGAACAGTAAGATTTTTTAATGTTTTTAAAAGAAGTCCCTTCTGCTCACCAAGGCTTCATTCGTTTGATCCAAAATGCAGCAAAAGGATTTTGGATGCTTTTGTAACATTATCACTATCGTTCAAAAGTTTGGGGTCAGTAAAACAGTACGTTTTTTTTTTTTTTTTTTTGGAAAGAAGTTAAAGAAATTAATACTTTTATTCAGCAAGGATGCATTAAATTGATCAAAAATGACAGTATAGACATGTATAATGTTGCAAAAGCTTTCTATTTCGGATAAATGCTGTTCTTTTGAACTTTCTATTCATCAAATAATCCTGAAAAAAAAAAAATTGTACACAACTTATTTTTTTTCAGGATTGGACTAGTTGCACATGTGCTTCAGATGCTGTCATGCTGAAGGACTTCCCCAAAGTGTCATCTTCCATGCAGCGTCTCGTTCCCTTCTCAGGAAACAAGGGTTACAGTTGTAACCTGAAACATTTTTCAGTCAGAATATCTAAATAAATAAAAGTGTATTTTGTCTCACTGTACTGGCAGATTTTTTTTTTTTTTTTTTTTTTTCACTTAAGTATAGATAAAACAAAATACACTTATATTTTTTGACAAGTTTTATGTAAGGTTGCTTCTTAAATATAGTAAATGTATTTATGTATTTAATCTTATTTTTTTAGATTTTTTTACTAGAAAATAAGTTTAAAAAGACTAACAACTCATGAAGATTTATTTTGTTATCTATTCATTGCAGTCTTGTTTTATTCAATCAACTGGTAAAAAAAAAAAAATCCGATCTGATGTTTGCATACACACACAACACACACACAAAAAAAATTAAATCTAAAAATCTAAAATTTAAATAAAAAAAGATAAACATACAAACAAAAATGAATGGGCAACTATGGTAACCCATGTTGTTCTGTTTTTATTTACTATACTCTGTCTTTCTTTATTAAAATAATCCTTTTGAGGTAGTACTACTTTTTTAAGTTGGATGAATTTCTAGTTATGCATAACCAAAATAATTCCTCTGCTTTATAGATATGTCCCTTTACAAATTCTGTCCACTGACATTAAGTTATAAGCAACCCAATATGTTCTTTTAATATAGCGCACTAATAGAGTACATACTTCAGTATATACAGTAGATAGCTGTGCATTCATGTTTTTATATGTGTATGGCAGACGGATGATATTATATGTGCACATTTAGTTAAGTACTTACTGTGGTAACCATCAAAGAGAGGACAGGATGTTGTAATGGGTGTAGGATGGGCTGTTGGTTATGAAGATCCCACAGGCCCTCTGGCAGGATGGCGCATGGGCGTGAAAAAAAAAGAAAAAAAAAAAAAGAGCTGAAACTCACGTCTTACAATGTTAAAGGACAGAGAAACATGAGCGCTGCATTTATAGATTAGCATTTTGATAGACTATATGAAGACACAGAACCATTTCAAAGAAGAAAGGCTGGAATTTGGAGACAAGTGATGTCAGATGTGAAGTTAAAGTTTTGTTTTATTAATACTTTTAATAAAAGACACCAAGACAATTCAAAGGCAAGACCTGCATGACCGAAGAGGCCTTGGAATGTGACTTTTGTTTTGATATTTCCCAGTAAAATGATAATGATATACTCATAGCATCTGTTTCCAGTTGCCTGTCTACATTGAAGCTGCAAGTACCAGTTGGTATTATTATTTCTCCAGAGTTATGTTGTGTCTTGGCAAGGTTAGATGGGCTTATATCTTTTATCTTTTATAATCTAACCCACTCAACAGAAGTCACATGCTGTTGACTCCACAATGCCTGCCGCCCATGCAGTCGTAATGGGGTTATTTTCAATAAAATGCAAGTTGCTTTCTTCTTAAGCGCCCCACAATTAATCAAATGTCAAATATATGATAGTAAATTGTTTTTAATGTCCTTGTAAAATGGTTAGTCTGCCGCTGCAATGGAAAGACAAGGACAACATTGGCCTTAGATCTAGAAGTTTTTTTTTTTCTTTGAATTGTTTTTTTTTTTTTTTTCATTTGAATTGATGAACCAAAGTAAACAGCTTTGAGATGAATTATAATACTATAAATGTTAATTTAATGAAAATATATATATAAAAAAATGAAGGTATTGGTCTTTTAAGCACTGTAAATGATGAATATTGTTTCGATATACAGTATTTGCGAATATGCTTTTAGTCTGTTACTGTATTTGATGGTAAAGCCCCTTGGATTTTAGTGACAGTCCTTATTAAAACTTTTTTTAAAAAGCCAATTTGAAAAGTTGCTTATTTAAAGATTGTGTTTTTGCGACGAGTCATCTTCATGAAATGGAGACTGTACTTATGATAGTTGTCTATAAATGTTTTAATTATGTAAGGTGCCGGTCTCCCCCCTCAGTACACTATATTTTGTCATGTTAAATGACGTGACACACAATGCTTCATTGAACGTCAAAGAGAATCGCTAGAAGCTCAGTGCTGTTTGAAAATTAGTGAAAATTAGGCAATGGATTTTTTGCAAGACTTGTTATCTTGCAAAAAATGAGTGTAAACAATGGTGGACAAAATCCTGAGCAGTGACTCCCAAGTTGCTCATTTTTGTTCGACAGCTAAGCAAATGAATTATTCGCTGTGTCCAAAATCAAATACTTCCTACTATATAGTATGCGAAAAACAGTACGCCAAAATAGTATGTTCGAATATATATTATTAAAAAAAAATTAGGCGAAAAGTACCTGGATGACCTACTACTTCCACAGAGATTCTGAAGTGTGCATACGATGGACACTTTACTATCCCATGAGGCCACGGGAGAGGATTTATGAGTGGCAGTTAAGCGACGCAACTGACACGTGTAGGTCAAATGACAGTCACAACATGGAAGATGTAGTATGTACGGATTACAGAGCGTACATTTTTAGCGGTCGTGAAGTAAATTCAAATTCAAATGTATTATCTACTCAGTATGCGATTTCAGACACAGTGATTGTGTAGATGAATCATCTCATTAGTACCAGAGTAATTTACATAAAACTCAGAGACAGTGCTAATCCACGTCAATAGATGGCACTGTAGCATCTAACACAATTATGGTATCAGTACTTAAAGTACCTGTACACAAAGCACAACAATGCTAATGCTAGGTTTTTTCCTCACACACTGTATTGCTAACATGAAGGCTAGCGCACAAAACAAATAATAACTTTTAATTAGGAAGCAAGCAGCCGCAGCTTGTCTGTGTGGGCAGCCACTTGAAAACATAGAACTCTATATAAACTTAATCAATCCTAAAATTGTTAACTCGTAAATGTGTTTATCATTATTTCAAAAATATTTTCAGTTTCTAGGCTATTTTAAGTCGTGCAGTGAGATGGATATGTTTAAATTTAGCGCTTGGCTTCAGTTGACAGGTTGGCTATTTTAATGATTGCAGTCATTGCACTAAGCGGGGCAGCAGTTCTTGGAGCCCTACATTTTTAAATCTGTGGTGAAAAATGGAAATGCAGCACACTCTAATTGGGAGCCATATGGGCAGATATGAGACTGCCCTGCCTGTTTTTGCGTTATGTGAACGTAGTTCCGGACAATGCTATATCATTCCATGTCAGCAAAGCGTATATGAGTCTGTGTCAGTTAAGCAAACGCGTCAGACAGTGAAGATGGCAAGTGGCACAGATCGTTTCGCATGCTTGCTTTTCCGTTCTTTAACAGGGGGACAGGCAGATGTGTGGAGTAGGTGTGTGTGATTTAAAGCACTTCTCTGAAAAGACTAAAAAACACGAATTTAGCAAAGCTCATCTTAGCTGTGCAATGAAACTAGCCATGCTTGGACAAGCTAACATAGCAGCACAGTTAGATGAGAGCTACAGTGTTGGTGTATGAAACCACAATGGAGAAGGAAGTGGATAAAAAATAGGCACATTCTCTCAAAGTTAATTGACTGCATACGTTTTTGCAGGGCGTTTGAGTTAGCTCTTAGAGGGCATGATGAGACGGAAACTTCCAACAATCCTGGTGTTTTTAGAGGTCTTGTGGATCTTGCTGCTTCCATTGACACTATCATGCAGGAACATCTTGAACACACTACTGTTTTTAAGGGTACCTCTAAAACCATTCAGAACGAGTTACTGAACTGCATGCTTGAGGTAATGCAGGACCATATTATATATTTTTTTTTTTTGGTTTTAAAACAATTGACGTCACACTAATGCCAGCTCGATCTCTAAGGTGCTATTAGAGCAGTTGCGTGTAGTTTGCTCTCCTGACAGTGAGTTTGACAAGGGGAGACTCATTGCACAAACATTTGATGGGGCTAGTGTGATGAGAGGAGCATCTGGAAGAGTATGTGAGAAAGTGCAGGACATATACCCGAATGCACATTTTTAATTAAATTTGATAATGGAGCAAGCTGTGTCCACCGTGGCACCTGTCCGATGTTTCTTCTCTGATCTTGGTGACTTTTCGTCTTTTTTGGCTTTTCGAGATCTCCAAAAAGAACAGCAGTTCTGGATGAAATAGTAGGGAAACTTCTACCACAGTCATCTCAGACGTGATGGAATTTCAGTAGCCGTGCTGTCAACACCGTCTATGAAAATCAAGCCATTCTACTGGAATGTTTTGAATCTATTCAGTCTTCTCGAGGATTTGATTTAATTACTATTAGGGAGGCTAAAGGTTTCAGTCATATGCTTTCTGATCCTGAATTTCTCTTCTTCTTGGATCTATTTTATTTAATCATGCCCCATGTTGACATCCTCTATGCACAGCTTCAAAAGCGAGTAACTGACGCAGTAGAGTCACACAGGGTCACAAGAAGCTTTGTGGATTCCATTGGCAAACTCCGTGAGGATGTACCATCTCTTTGTGTAAAATATAATGGTGCGGCTGTGCAGCCTAAACGAAAGAGCACATCCAATTTACAGCATATCGCATATGAAGTTTGTGACACTGTAATAGCCAATGCCAAAGACAGATTTGATTTCACAGGGCATCTGTCAGCTGCCATCTTATTCGACAACATGCGTTTTTGTGAATTTTCAAAAGACTTCCCTAAAGAAACCTTGAAAAAGGCTGTCGATGCATACCCTATGTTAAATCAACAACATCTCCACACAGATCTCTCGTTGATTTATGACAATTCCGACTTCGGAGCATGCGGAGGTGCAGTCACATTTTTCACATTTATAAACAGAAATCATTTGAACAATGTGTTCACAGAAACAATGAAACTCCTACGTATCCTGATCACAACGCCAATGACAACTGCCGAGTCTGATTGGCTGTCAATGTTTTTATTGTTCATCGGCTTGAAAGCATCGTTCTGAAAGTGTTTCCAACTATATAATTATTCTGTGTTGTTATCATTATAGTTGTGGTGTGGACGTTGCTATCTCATAGAATTAGAACGATTATTAAAAATGTATATTTGTTTTAGGATATCTACACCTGTAAATGTTTATGGACAGGCACTCTGAACAGACTGCAGGGTGAAAAGCACCTTTACTGTTTGAATCAATATCAGGTGCTAAAACTAGAGGAAATTATAGTCTGCATCTAAAATGTGCTTTTACTGTGAGCCAACAGATGTAGGAAACACATCAGCCAGCAGGGATATGGCCTAAAAGTCGGGGTCTGTTGTGCAAAAATTGTGCAAACATAATGCAAACATTTCCCTGCATGCTCACCGGTTTCTATGCAGTTTGGAAATTTGTGAAATTTGATTTAGGCTATGTAATTTCCAGGTCTGGAAAAGTATGGGGAAAAGAAAACAAGATGGAAAAATATTTGTTTCAAGACTATTTCCCCTATTCAGTTTTCTAAATATAAAATTAGCTAATAATTAAAATAATAATAATAATATATGATCAAGCAGAGTAATTTCATGGCAAACGTTTAGTGATTTGGTGATTGTCGCTCACGACTGAATGAATTCAAGGCACTGAATAAATTAAAAACTTTCTCTTTACCATAAGATACTCTCTTTAAAACTTCACTAAACAAATGTATCATTTCGTGCAAGGCTTACATCAGTTAAATATACATATTAAACAGTAGAACATGTGTATTATGATGTAGTATTTTAGTCAATATTACTCCTGTCAAGCTCTAATTCTAAATCAAATCTAATTATTTGATTTGCGCTCATTTCATAAAGTTTACACGCATTCGCTTCACACACTCATTATTGCGTAGGCTAGTAATTTTAAAGGTTTATGTATTGCGCTATGATCCCCTGGCTCACCTGTTATCCAGCAAACACGAGGAGTGACTGTTTCAGTCTCAGCCGAATATTATTCGGCAGTATTATACGTTATCTGTTATTCGTTTTGAAGCCATTATCCGTGCCTTTCTGAATAAGGTATTCGGCTTCGGGCACACCCCTATTATCAGCTATGCAAAATCTAATGCAAATTAGAAAATCATATACTGACAATAAACACTAATGCCAATTTCTCTGGAAAGAGGTTTGGTAAGTGAATATTTACGTCTGCCTGGTTGTGCTGAAACCGAGGGTGACTCCACTGATTGAGCTGGGCAGCGTTGCAGTGGGAAGAAAGGAGTTGGAATCCGTTTCACAGCCTTGAACACAAAGTACTTGAACGTTGAACTCCTGAAGCAAAGAGAAGGAACATGCAGAAGAAGAAGCCTTGAAGTTGAATATTCTGGTGTCTGTGCAGCAGTGTTAATTTTTACAGCAAATTTTAATTTAGTTTTAGTCATAGTCTTTTCACTAAAATGCCATTTAGTTTTAGTCATATTTTAGTCATCGGAAATTGTTTTAGTTTTAGTCTAGTTTTAGTCGACTAAATATCATAAGATTTCTAAAAATCTTTCTAAAATATTTCTAAAATCTAATTTAGTTAAATTGTAATGCATTAAGTAAGCATTTCTCTAACAATACACAGATCCAATACACTGATATACATCTGATAGCCTATACTCTCTAAACTGTATATGTTTACTTAAGACAACCAACTGTACTTTACTCGCCAAAGTGGATGGTTTTTGACTGTTCAAGTGCAAAAACACACGAAAGAGAGCTCAATTCAGTACTTGTCAGGGATTGACACATTTATCATAGAGGTACTATTATAGTTTGTTTAAAATTTTGATTAGATTTGATTTTTAGTTTTTCTGCTTTTATTGTAATTTTAGTTAAAAGTTTTAGTAATTTTTTGTGTTTATATCTTTTAGTTTTTGCTTTTAAATGTCTATATATATTTTTTTATTTATGTTTTAGTAATTTTAGTACATCAGGTTAAGCTAAAGATTGGAAACTAGATTAAATAAAATGTTTACATTTTTTATATATTTATTTTATTTCAGTTAACGTTTATTTCAAGTAATGAAGATTTTTTTTTATGGTTTTAGGTTTAGTTAACTATAATAACCCTTATACCTATAAAATATATAGATTAATGTGTCAAATAATGTTCTTAGTCTTTCCTTCCTGTGACAGAAGATATACAGTAGTTTACTATGAATTAAATAGAAATTAAATTAAATACAGTTTATTGTGTAAACAAAATAACAATAATGACCAGGAAAAAAATAATAATTATAAACCATCCCAAAATACACCGTGACTCTTATTCTGAAATGTCTGCAGTGTGCACTGTAGCAGGCTGCTCATTAAAGTTCAGATGAGGGAGATAAAATATGCATTCTTACAACCGTCTAAAACATACTACAATATAAACATTGTGTAGTAAACATTGTCATAATTCATCAACATTAGCTTATAAGCAATTGCTTGGCATAAATGTGCGCTATTCACTCATTGTGAAGCAGTCTGAAGTGCTGCTGCGCAAGCCTTTAGAGCGCGCAACAGCGCCACTTTTTCCCGCGGTTAGATCAGCACGTTACACTTCAAATGTGCGCATCTTCCACACAGGACAGCAGTCCTGACTGGATATCTTCCCAAATCGTCCCTTTCTATCATTTTCGTCTTGTTTTTATTCGTTGACTAAAATTATAGTAGATTTTAGTCATAGTTTTAGTCATTCAAAACGCATTTTTATTTAGTCATCGTCTCTTTTTCGTCCGTGAAAAAATGTTAATACTGCTGTGCAGACAATCTTTATTCTCTGGAACACGCAGATGAAAGGATCTTTAGATTCTCAAGTCAGTGCAGATCCGGGCAGTCTGGAACACGGAGATCTGGAGAATCTCTGATGAGAGGATTTTGAAGTTGGTGCAGAAGATATTTTGAAGATGGGGGTTAAGCTTGTCATCGTTGACTCCGTTGCAGTTTTCAAACTCCCCAAATTCACTTCTCGCAGAACTTCCTTGTTTTTCTCTTTAGAGCTTCAGAGTCTTGAGAGAGCAACTTCACAACTCCATAGAGTTGGACTTAGCTTAGCACATCTTGGGACCGGATCCTTGAACCGGAACTGGAACAAGAACTGGAGCCTGGAACCTGGAACCAGAAAGGAAAAAACTGCAGCAACCCAGAAACTGGACCTTTTCTCTGTATCAGAGAAAAGCAATTTAATCTCTCAGGGGAAGGAGCGACTTGCAAATTAGCAATGTCTTTAATGTTTTTCCTATGCATAATTCACTTTTCAAACCAATTTTAGATTAACCTAGGCATCGTGCTGAAAACATAAAGTCCAAACATCATTGGGTTATATCAAACTTTTCCCAATGCATTCATGTATACCTTAATAGGTAAGTTTCTATATTTTACATGTACACAAACAGCACTCATTAAGTATATACAGTTCTGTTAACAGAAATGGAGAAGATTTTCTCCATTTTGTCCATTGTGTGTCCATTTTGTGTAGAAAATCCATCCTTTGTGGCTTCAAGCCACATGGCAAAACTGGTTTGGTGAGTCTGAGAGTCTGTTAACATTCACACCTTTGTCTCAGGACTGAGAGACTGGGGTGAACAATGGTGCAAATGGTGATGAGATCAGTCTGTGATCAATGACATGCTAATGTCATCATTCTTCCCTTGCACAAATGGTAAGGGTGAGAGAGAACACTGTATGTGTTACAAACGAGTCTCCCGCACCAGATCTCCCAGATCGCCAGAGGGAGCTCTCGCCCGAATATTGACTTCATTTGAACTCCATTTCCCATGAACCCTCATACCTGGGACTGATTACGTTGCACCTGCCGCCAATCAAACACACTCAGACTCTCATAAAAGACGCTCTCACACACACTTCTGTGCGAAGTCTTGATTAGCCATGGTTGTCATTTCTGAGCGTTATTTCTGTACTACTTACCTGTTGTTGACTTGGACTGTTTATCTGGATTCTGATTTCTGCTGCCTGCCCAGACCCTTGCCTGTTTATCGTTCTACCTTGCTTGCTGCCTGCCTCGACCCTCTTGCCTGTTCATTGTTTATGTTGCTTGCTGCCTGCCCCGACCCACTGCCTGTTCTCTGGATTTGTCTCTGCTGTACTGCCCTTTGTTTGAATAAACTGCAGATGGATCAATACACCTCTGACTCGTCACAGAAGACTTCGCCGACTGGTGATCCAGCAGCTATCATGCAACTCTCGTCTGAATTATCTGTGCAAGCCAATCAGCTCGCCGTTCACCAGCATCGGTTAACCCGTTTGACCTCGTTGACTGAGGAACTGGTGAGAACTCTGCAGGGCTTAAATCTAACATCTCCGACGCCTGCAACTGCGCCTCTCCCAGCACCCAGCCACCCCACAGACAACCCACCAACCACAGTTAACCCCCGACTGGCCTTTCCAGAAAAGTTTAATGGCGAACCCACCAAGTGCAAAGGCTTTCTGCTACAGTGTTCACTGTTCGTTAATCAACAACCAGCACTATACCCCACAGACTCAAGTAAGATCGCATTCATCTGCTCTCTGCTTACTGGAAAGGCGTTGGACTGGATTACCGCCGTCTGGAGAACGAATGGTTCCAGCTTTCCCTCCTTTGACATTTTCGTACAACGATTCAGAGAAGTGTTCGAACAATCCACCAGCAGACGGAGCGCTGGAGAACTGCTTCTCACTCTGAGTTAGGGAAATGTAACCGCTGCTGAATGCACGCTGGCCTTCTGCACTCTCGCCGCACAAACGGAATGGATAGAGGGTTGAGTTTGGAGTTACAAGCTGAGCTGGCTTGTCGCGATGAAGGAAGAACCCTAAATGAGTTTATGGAATTATCCATTCAAATTGACAATCTGATGCGCTCACGTCGTCCTACTCGCACCACTTAAGCCACACTATTCTCTTCCACAAACAGTACAGAGCCCATGCAACTTGGTTACACTCACCTGTCTCTAGAGGAACGAGAACGCCGAATTCAGTGCCATCTGTGCATGTACTGCGGCCAGTCCGGTCATCTCAAATCATCATGTCCAGTTCGACCTACTTCAACTAGCACCAAGACGGTGAGTGGCCAAACCCAATCCAAACACTCCACATCTTGTGTCAAGATCCCAATCAAATTATTCATTGGCAGTAAAAGTGTGTCTGTAGAGGGATTATTAGACTCTGGGGCAGTGGGCAATTTTATATCCAACGAATTCGCTCGCAAACATAACCTTGCTTTGACGCCCTGTACCTCTCGTTTGGCAGTGGAGGCGCTAGACGCAGACACGATCCCCACATCTCGTGGAGAGAGGGGGAGATCACACAGTGGAGCTCAACCTGTCACAAACACTGTCTCAATCACAAGTCACCAATTCCCGTCAGCACCATCACCCTAACCAAAGAAAAGCCTGAAATTCCTGGACTTCCTCACGAATATGCAGATCTTTCTGAGGCCTTCAGCAAGACCAAAGCTTCACAACTGCCACCGCATCGTTCTTGTGACTGCTCCATTGATTTGCTTCCTGGCAGCACACCACCCAAGGGAAGAATTTTCCCGTTGTCACAGCCAGAGTCCAACGCCATGAAAAAGCATATTGAGGAGGAACTTGCCAAAGGATTCATTCGACCTTCCACTTCACCAGCGTCAGCCAGCTTCTTCTTTGTGAAAAAGAAAGATGGGAGTCTTAGACCATGTATTGACTATCGGGGACTCAACTACATCACCATCAAATTCAGGTACCCTCTTCCTTTAGTTCCTGCTGCCTTAGAACAACTCCGGCAAGCCAAGTATTTCACCAAGTTATTAGGAACTTCAGTACCGTGGCTGCTCCTCTAACTTCCATGACCCGCCGAAACGCCTCCATACTCACCTGGTCTCCCAAAGCACGTCAAGCCTTTCAAGAACTCAAACACAGCTTTACATCTGCGCCCATTCTCCACCATCCTGATCCTAGCCTGGATTTCATTGTGGAGGTAGATGCGTCCAGCACAGGTATTGGGGCCATTCTCTCACAACGTCATGGTCCATCAGCTAAAATTTTCCCCTGTGCATTCTTCTCAAGGAAACTCTCAGCTGCAGAACAAAATTATGATGTGGGAAACCGTGAGTTACTGGCAATGAAAGCAGCTATGGAGGAGTGGCGTCACTGGCTTGAGGGAGCACAACATCCCTTCACTGTGTTAACTGACCATAAAAATTTGTAGTACTTGAAGTCCACCAAACGACTGAACCCTCGACAGGCCAGATGGGTGCTCTTCTTCACTCGATTTCAATTCACAGTCACCTACCGACCTGGTTCCAAGAACGCCAAGGCTGATGCTCTCTCGAGACTCCATGAAGAGAATGATCACATCACCACAGAGGAAACCATCATTCCTGAAAACCTGCTTATAGCACCAGTCCAGTGGGACATCCTAACTGAGATCCACCTCTCAAACACCCAAGATCCTCCTCCTCCTCCTGAATGTCCACCACAACTTAAGTACGTCCCTGAGCAGCACAGAGATAAACTATTACACCAAGTTCATGACAATCCTAGTTCTGGGCACCCTGGTATCACCGCAACTCTTCACCTCCTCAAAAACAAGTTCTGGTGGTCAACTATGTCCGAAGACACCGTCAATTTCATCAATGTGATGCTTGTACTTGCAGTACTTCCAAGTCCTCATGCCAGTTACCAGCCGGTCTGCTTCAACCACTACCAGTCCCTCAACGTCCATGGTCTCACATCGCGATAGACTTTGTTACTGATCTCCCCAACTCATTTGGAAACTCCACCACTGTCAGGATGGTGGTTCGATTCTCTAAGTCTTGCCGCCTCATTCCTTTACCTAAGCTTCCTTCCGCCTTTGAAACTGCTGAGACTCTATGCAATTATGTGTTTCGATTCTATGGCCTACCTGATGACATTGTGTCCGACAGGGGTCCACAATTCACGTCTCGAGTCTGGACAGCATTCTTCCGACTTCTAAATGTTAACATCAGCCTTACCTCCGGCTACCACCCCCAATCCAACGGGCAAACAGAACGATTAAATCAAGAGCTTACCTGTTTCCTCAGAACATACTGCCAGAACCATCAAACCGACTGGAGTAAATATCTCATGTGGGCAGAGTATGCTCAAAATTCCCTCCAGAAACCTGCTACTGGTCTCACCCCATTCAAGTGCGTACTGGGCTTTCAACCACCTCTATTCCCCTGGTCAGGGGAACCATCAGAGCTTCCCTGCAAGAAACTCAGTCCTAGGTATGTGGGTCCATTCAAAATTATCAAACAAATTACACCAGTTTCATTTCGTTTAGAACTACCTGCTAATTACCGTATCTCTCCCACTTCTCATATGTCACTATTGAAATCCGCTGGTGGTCCGAGAGAGGGTCAGGAGACTGAAGGAACCGAGAACCAGGCGCCCCTGCCCATTATGGTCGATGACGAGGAGGTGTATCAGGTCAGAGATCTTCTCGACTCTCGACGCCAATGCGGGGGACTTCAATACCTGGACGATTGGGAGGGTTACGGCCCGGAGGAATGGTCCTGGGTCAATGCCAAGGACATTCTCGACCCCACACTCACAGAGGAGTTTCATAGGACGCATCTGGAAAAGCCGGCCCCCCGACCTAGAGGAAGACCCCGGCATCGCTTGCCTCCTCGCGTCAGGAGCTGCTCGCAGGGTGGGGGCTCTGTTACAAACCAGTCTCCCGCACCAGATCTCCCGGATCGCCAGAGGGAGCTCTCACCCGAATATTGACTTCATTTGAACTCCATTTCCCATGAACCCTCATACCTGGGACTGATTACGTTGCACCTGCCGCCAATCACACACACTCTCATAAAAGACGCTCTCACACACACTTCTGTGCGAAGTCTTGATTAGCCACGGTTGTCATTTCTGAGCGTTATTTCTGTACTACTTACCTGTTGTTGACTTGGACTGTTTATCTGGATTCTGATTTCTGCTGCCTGCCCTGACCCCTGTTTATCGTTCTACCTTGCTTGCTGCCTGCCCCAACCCACTGCCTGTTCTCTGGATTTGTCTCTGCTGTACTGCCCTTTGTTTGAATAAACTGCAGATGGATCAATACACCTCTGACTCGTCACAGTATGTTAATATTACCCCCTGTTCTCCTCGAGAGGTATTGTTGTTTTAAATCAATCCAAAAGTCATCTGTTTGTTGTTCACAGGAATCTGATCCAATTGAAATTAAACTTTCCACACACGGCGTAGGAAACCTTCCAATGACTGATGGAATGGTTGTTTGGGGAACATCAGTGCCAGTCTTCAGTGCTTTTGTTCCTGGATTACATTGTTGTGTTTTCTTCTTCAGCTGACCAACATCTGACTCTGATAAAGGTCGTTTTAAGCCGGTTGCACAGGAAAGAGTTGAAAGTCAAACTACCCAAGTGTGTCTTTTTCAAACAGGAAGTGCAGTACTTAGGTCATGTGATCTCATAGAATCACAGATCTAGGTAAGATTTAGGCAGTCTCACAGTGATCTTGTCTAAACAGCTAAACAGTGCTGCAAAGTTGTGTTCATTTTTGGGGTTTGCTAGCTACTATTGTATGAAGGCATAAATACACTATATTGCCAAAAGTTTTGGGATGCCTGCCTTTACGTGCACATGAACTTTAATGACATCCCATTCTTAATCCTTAGGGTTTAATATGGAGTTGGCCCACCCTTTGCAGCTATAACAGCTTCAACTCTTCTGGGAAGGCTTTCCGCAAGGTTTAGGAGTGTGCTTATGGGAATTTTTGACCATTCTTCTAGAAGCGCATTTGTGAGGTCAGGCAGTGATGTTGGCGAGAAGGCCTCGCAGTCTCCGCTCTAATTCATCCCAAAGGTGTTCTATCGGGTTGAGGTCAGGACTCTGTGCAGGCCAGTCAAGTTCCTCCACACCGAACTCGCTCATCCATGTCTTTATGGACCTTGCTTTGTGCACTGGTGCACAGTCATGTTGGAACAGGAAGGGGGCACCCCAAACTGTTCCCACAAAGTTGGGAGCATGAAATTGTCCAAAATGTCTTGGTATGCTGAAGCATTAAGAGTTCCTTTCTTTGGAACTAAGGGGCCATGCCCAACCCCTGAAAAACAACCTGACACCATAATCCCCCCTCCACCAAACTTTACACTTGGCACAATGCAGTCAGGCAAGTACCGTTCTCCTGGCAACCGCCAAATCCAGACTCGTCCATCGGATTGCCAGACAGAGAAGCGTGATTTCTCACTCCAGAGAGCACGTCTCCACTGCTCTAGAGTCCAGTGGCGGCGTGCTTTACACCACTGCATCCGACGCTTTGCATTGCACTTGGTGATGTAAGGCTTGGATGCAGCTGCTCGGCCATGGAAACCCATTCCATGAAGCTCTCTACGCACTGTGCGCCTCAGCATGCGCTGACCCAGCTCTGTGATTTTACGTGGCCTACCACTTCATGGCTGAGTTGCTGTTGTTCCCAGTTGCTTTCACTTTGTTATGATACCACTAACAGTTGACCGTGGAATATTTAGTAGTGAGGAAATTTCACGAATGGACTTATTGCACAGGTGGCAACCTATCACCACGCTTGAATTCACTGAGCTCCTAAGAGCGACCCATTCTTTCACAAATATTTGTAGAAGCAGTCTGCATGCCTAGGTGCTTTATTTTATACACCTGTGGCCATGGAAGTGATTGGAACACCTGCATTCAATGATTTGGAGGGGTGTCCCAATACTTTTGGCAATATAGTGCATGTAATTTGTTTAACATTCTATTAATTCAATACATTTACTTCATAGGTATCCTTCTCTGATATATCCATTCTGCTCTCTGTTTACTCTGTTGTCAAAGTTCCTTTGACAGAAGCACTGTGCTGTACATGCTGTGTGGTATTGGTTGTTGGTATCGGAACATTTTAATAAGTACTGTACCTATGTTTTGTGGAAGGGGTTTGTTAGGTTAGCTGCCCCATAGGTTGGTGGCTAAGCTAGCAGCACCAAAGGACCCGAAGCATGGTTCCCATGATTTTGGTGGAGCCTGGGCTGCAGAGTGTCACAGTAGCTTTGAGGAGTTGAAGGGTAAACTTACCACAGCCCCAGTGCTTGCCTATGCTGACTTTTCACTACCTCTTCACTACCTATTCTGGAGGTGGACACTAGCCATGGGGGGCTATGGGCAGATCTCTCACAGGAGCAGCAAGGTAAGGTGCATCCCCTAGCTTGTGGTGGCCACAGTCTTAGGCCCACTGATTGCAATACTTCTATATGAAACTGGAGTTTTGCCGCTCAAGTGGGCCATGACTGAAAAGTTCAGGGAGTACCTACTGGGGCATAAGTGCATAGTCTTTACCAATAATAACCCTCTTAGCTACTTGACCTTGGTGAAGTTAGGGGCCATGGAACAGCGTTGGGCTGCCCAGCTGGCAGCCTTTAACTTTGAGATCAAATATAGATCAGGGAAGAGCAACCTCAATGCTGATGCCTTGTCACAACAAAATCTTCCGGTAGTGGAAGATATTCAGGATTTGTCCCTGGGTGCAGCTGTCCCAGTTGCAGCAAGCCACCCGAGGTGGATTGGTAACTCAGGTAAATCAAATTACATAATTTCCTTGTTATTCCACGAGTGAAATGGGTACTCAACAGGAGGCAGATTCAATCATCAGGGAGCTGTTGGTGATCTGGAGGCAGAAGTCACCTCCCAGCCTGAAGAGCGCAAGAAATTCTCCAGGTCGCCAACAACACGGGTACCAGGGGGTGGAGCAGCTGGTGCATCAGCGGTGTTACTGTGAGAGATGCCAGTGTGCTAAGGGTGTCCAGCAAGCCACTGGTAGCTTCATGGGACACTTATTGGCTGCATGGGCTAATGAGATTTTTGCCTTAGATTTCATAGTGTTGGATGCCTCAAGTTCTGGTTTTGAAAATGTTTTGGTCATGACCTATATTTTCACAAAGTATACCCTGGCTGCACCTACTAGGGACCAATGAGCTAAAAAAGTGGCCCAGGTCCTTGTAGTGGAATGGTTTTATAAATTTGGGGTACCTGGTCATATCCATTTGGACCAAGGCCATAACTTTGAGTCAGCTCTCATTCAGCAGCTTTGTTCCTGGAGTTGAAAAGTCACACACTACCCCATTTCACCCAACTGGAAATGGTGAGTGTGAACTAACTCGGCACAATCTTTTGTGCACATTGTCTGTTTCAAAGAAGGGGGATTAGTCACTCTGTCTACCTCAGGTACTTTTTTTTTTTTTTTTTTGCCTTGTTATTTGGTATAATTTATGTCCATTTTTGTGAATTGTGTAAATTTTAGTCTTTATGTAAATTGTTTCTTTTGTGTTTTTTTTTTTTTTTTGTAGTGTTATTGGAAACAGAGCTGCCAGACGCTGCATAATATCACTGAGGCTATTTTAAAGAAGTGATTTCTTTCCTTGTTTAAATAAATGTATCAATAAAGTTTTGTATTTCTATATTATATCCATGTTTTCTGCCTACAATTTCGTATAAGAAAGTCGAACCTGTGTGATCTAGTAACAATCTTTCGGTGTTAATAACATTTCCCTGGGTGAAATTCCAAAGGGTGGCCTAGTCAAAATTCCTACAAGTAAAAGAACTTGCGCTTGTTTTTAAAACCTGTACCCCTCCGTCCCAAACAAAGTTAACCCTTTAGAATCTGAAGCTAAAATAGGACGTTTTCACATATTTTGTATTTTTGACTGTAAAATTCTAACAGAATGTGCTATCTTTAAATGCAAAGTGTCATTTTTTTTTTTTTTAGAAAACAAATGGCTTTCAAGAAATTACAGTTATTGACCATTGATGTGTGTGGTGAGTTTGTAAATAGAATTTAAATAAGACAAAAAAACAAAAACAAAAACAAAAACAAAAAAAAACAGGAATACATTTTCTGATTTTTATTTAGAAAAAAAGAGAAAAACAATGAAAATCCAAATATAATGCATACATAGTCTTTTTGTGACACTGGGTTGTACAGTTTTCATTCAGGAGACTTTTTTTTCATACACGCACACATATACATATGCATGCATACATATACATATGCACACCACATGCGAAAGAGTCTCGCTCAGCCTCCTCCCAAGTCTCCCAAGTTTCTTTTATTATTTTATGCAATCCAAAACTCTCTAACCTGCCATGCTCCGTATCTCTCCGTTCAAATCCATCCTTCCCCCTCTCCCAGAAAGCTGCCATCACTTGCTGATGGAAAGCAAGAAATGACTGTAATAAGCCATATATTGTGGAAAATGCATGTTGTCTACTGTCAGGAGCAATTTGAATTATTTTGATAGTGCAAACGGTTGAAGAGTTACGGTAACTTGAATACAGCTTGGTTTGATGTGTTGCAACGACACAGCTGGCTTAATAGGGTTAAAGGCTCAGGGAAGATGGAGGTGGGAACCGGTGAACGTTCAACATAACTTTAATAATAATTAAATAAACAAAAACAACAAAATGAAAGTAAAGCGGCAGCCCCTCATGGATGACTGCTGCATAAACTAAAAAAAAAAAAACACCAACATAAAGTTGTGACTCCTCCTTCCGGAGCTGGTGGATGGCGACAGCTCCTTTGGCTTCAGGCGCCCAGCAGCGAGCCCCCAGTTTTCTTGCTTCTCCCCATCATGGCGGATGGCAGCTCCGGCCTCGGGCAAAAGGTGACATTCGCCTCGGACAGCCACTGATGGTCACTGCTCCTTCGTGCTGCCCGACCTCCTCAGCACCGTGATCCCCCTCAGCAGTGAGGGCTTTCCGACAGCGTGTCCCTCCTTTTTCCAGGTTTCGGCACCAATGTAGTCTCAGGGAAGAAGGAGGCGCCACCAGCCTCGCTCCATTCCCACGGCTCTTGCCCCCACCCTGCTTGCCACAATCTTCTTCTTTGCTTGTTTTTGGTTTCTGAGATGCTGTACTATTTCACAATATCCATGAAGCTTGTCAATGCAGGGAAAGAGTTATATACAACACAGGTTTATTGGAGAGAAAAAAAAGAAGCAACCATGCTGTTTTAGCTTGATACTACAAGTCTTTGAGCTCTTTTATTGTGACTCGTGTTTCATGGGATTTGTACTCAAGCGCTCCACAATGCTGTACCAGGTGAGCTACAGAGCAAGTTTACTACATCAGAAAAACAATAATAATGGAGCTTGTTATGTGATGCAAACATTAAATGTGTTAATGTACAAATCATGCACTATGGTAAAAGTGTTTTCAGGTTACATCACAGTTTTGTACAAGGAACTGTGTGAAAATAAGTCTTTATTAATCTAACATCTGCCCCATAATCAAAAATGTTGGTGACAAGGAATAAAAGTTGTTGTTGTTTTAGTGTTCATTTCAGCTGGAAACGACAGTGAATTGAGTATATAGTTATGTTTTAGGAGTTTTGCAAAAATGTTTGTAGAGACACGTTTTCCAATGCTATAACCATGTCATTACACAAAATGTGAAACATTAAGAAAAAACATTAAGGTTATAAAGCCTCCATGCCTATTGCCATAGCATTGGTTTTTGGCATTTCATATGAAAACATATTTTAGCTGCATTTATAAGATGTTTCCTGAATTTAGACATTTTCTGTGTATTACGTCATTCGGCAATCCAGATTAACTGTCACCATTATGTTCAGTTTAGTTTAGTTCATGGACTTTCAGTTTGTATTTCTTCAGTTCCTGTTTTCCTTTGCTTACATTCCCGCACTTCCTGGTTGCTATGGTTTTAGTCATTATGAGTTCGTTTGTTTCAGCTGTATTCAATTTATTATCTTGTTTGAGTTCCTATTTAAGTTGTACCCTCACATTCATTCTCTGTCTGGTCATGTTTATGTTAAGGTGTGTTTTCCTGCCCTCTTTGTAGATTATCTGTGGATTATTATTAAAGTTTGCATTTATACTGCATCATCTGCCTGCTTCCTCAATCTGTCTATACCCTGTTGTGACAATAACATTTATGAACACATGCCATTTGAATATATCTCAGTGCGCATTATGAAATTTTATTCTCTCTATAGGTTGTGTGCCCATGTCTCGAGAAATGTAGAGTAAAAGGTATAAATGTCATTTTCAATCTTCTAGTGTTATTGTGTTAATGGTTTTCAGAGCCAGCTCATGGACACAGATTGATGGACTCCGCTCAAGCGCTGGTGCAAAACCAAACATTCCACATCCAGTGATGTCAAACTGTCTGACTCCAGGTGCAATCACGACCAAAAGGTCTGCCATAACTGACCACACGTTCATAAATATTATACACTTGCTAAATCTATCTCTCGAGGCTTTTCTCTAAGCCACATCAGATCATGTGTTTCATATTCAGATGTTTTTGGCTTTAGTCACCTAACTATGCTCTCACCTTTCACTGTACCATTGAAACCCCTTGGCCTATTAAATTATGGGCTACAATGCATCTAAAAACTGAGGGAATGGCGCACAAAGATAAAAAGCAACAATTCTTTTCATATAACTCAACGCAGTCATGGATTAGTCACATTCAAATGGATAATGAACTACCCTCTTCAAAGCCAAGTTTTGTCTCTTTCAGAAGAATCTTAGTATTTGATTTGAATGCACCATGTGTTAAACACATTGTAATTTCATGTTGTTTTGAAGTCGATAAGTATGAGAACATAAATTCTCATACTAAGTGTTGACAAAGCTGATTTTCGGATCCAAACCTTTCCATGCAGAGATGTCGTGGCTTTCTTAAACCACTATAATATGGGCTCAGACCATAGGAGACTATAAAACTTGACAGTTTCCTATTGTTACCAGCCTGTTGCTAGTCTAGGT
The DNA here is from genome assembly GCA_039654765.1 of Mylopharyngodon piceus. Taxonomy (NCBI): domain Eukaryota; kingdom Metazoa; phylum Chordata; class Actinopteri; order Cypriniformes; family Xenocyprididae; genus Mylopharyngodon; species Mylopharyngodon piceus. The sequence continues at coordinate 19,310,327 of CM077438.1, forward strand.
CATATGTTTATGTAGGGCACATCTGGTTCACCCAAAAGGATGGTCAAGTCTTTAGTCTTGGGAGCAAGAAACCACACTGTCAAACCGAGAGTGTTTAAGGAACATTCAGAAGGCTTTTTGAGTCATGGATAATAAGGAGTAACTCGGAATTTAAGATAAAAAAAAAAAAAGAAGACCAAAAAATATTCCATAAAATGTTGTTCTAACAGAGTGGTCTGAACAAATAATTTCAGACAGAACAATGGCCTTCACGTGGTGGTAATCGCAAGTCTGCAAGTACATTTGGAATAGTTGATTTCCCAACCCCCAACATGCATTGTAGCATGAATAAATTATGTGGTTAAGGTTATAAACTTACTGCTTGATGGCTTTATTTATGCTATATCTTTTCTTTGCAAGATATTTTCTTTCCTCAAAGGCAAAAATTGCAGTTTGCAGTTAAATATTTGTTGGATAAAAATCCTTTAAACTAACATCATTAATGCCCATCCATCAAATCAGGATAAATTCTCCACATAATTCAGTACTGACCATGAGTTGGAAAAGAAAATCAATAATTCTGCCCTAGTCAAAAATCTTAAAGGTGTCACAGTCACCAGCTGAATCCAGTCTTCTGTCATACAGTGGTGGTCAGAATTATTGGCACCCTTGGTAAATATGACCAAAGATGACTATAAAAATAAATCTGCATTGTTTATCCTTTTGATCTTTAATTCATAAAATTAGCAAAAATCTAACCGTTCATTGAAGGAAAAGAATTGAAAGTGGGGGAAAAAAAAAAAAAAAAAAAAAATCACATTATGAAATAAATGTTTTTCTCCAAAACACATTGGCCACAATTATTGGCACCCCTAGAATTTTTTATGAGTAAAATATCTCTGAAGTATATTCCCATTCATATTTATTTATTTATTTATTTTGCACACCAGGGTGATCATGAACATGAAATTGTCCAGCCATGACTTCCTGTTCCACAGGAGTATAAACATGAGGAAACACAAAGGCCAAATTCCCTTAATCATTCATCACAATGAGTAAAAACAAAGAATATAGTTCTGATGTGCAGCAAAAGATTGTTGAGCTTCACAAAATAGAAAGTGGCTGTAAGAAAATACCTAAAGCATTGAAAATCCCCATTTCTGTTACGGTAGGACCAACCAGGAGACAGGAGATAGTATAACAGGTATTTTATTGAACACAAGCAGAGTGGATGGTGACAACAGGTGAGTATATTGAAGTAAATAGTGACTGGAGAATGGTATAGAGAATAATACTGTCCTTTGTGGTTGCAGAGTGTCGATGGAGAATGAGGATTGCTGACTGGAGACGATGACTGCAGACAACACTTCACACACAGACTGGATACGATGGAGGGAACACGGAGACAGGATAACAGGTAAGTAGCGAGGGGAGTCCTTGAGGTAAGCATTCAGGTAAGTCCTTTGATGCAAACGAGACCGGACAATGTGACTGTGTGAGTGTGTGTCTTAAGTAGTGCTGGTGATGAGTGAGCTGATGAGGTGCAGGTGGCGGTGATTAGAACTCCGGGGAAGGTGTGCGCTGTGGTTGGTGGATGTTGGAGCCTGGCGTGTCTGTGACAATTTCCACTATCACGGCAATAATTAAGAAGTTCCAATCAACTAAAGATGTTACAAATCTGCCTGGAAGAGGACGTGTGTCTAAATCGTCCTAATGCGCGGTGAGGAGGAAAGTTTGAGTGGCCAAAGACTCTCCAAGGATCACAGCTGGAGAATTGCAGAGCTTAGTTGAGTCTTGAGTCTCAGAAAGCCTAAAAGAAATGATCATGCCCTCATCCAGAAACAATCTCCAGCATATTCAGTTGTCAGACAAGACTGGAACTTCAAACGGGACCGGCTTCTATGGTCAGATGAAACTAAAAAAAGAGCTTTTTGGCAGCAAACCCACCAGATGGGTTTGGTGCACACAAAAAGTACCCCATGCCCACGGTTAAATATACTGCTGGATCTTTAATGTTGTGGGCCTATTTTTCTGCTGGAGGTCCTGGACATCTTGTTCAGATACATGGTATCATGGATTCTATCAAATACCAACAGATAAAAAATCAAAACCTGAACGCTTCTGCTAGAAATCAAATAATGGGCCGTGGTTGGATCTTCCATCAAGACATGATCCAAAACAAACATCAAAACCAACACAAAAATGTGTCACTGAGTACAAAATGAAGCTTCTGCCATGGCCATCCCAGTTCCCTGACCTGAACCCTAAAGAAAATGAGTGGAGTGAACTGAAGAGAAGAAACACCAACATGGAGCTGGGAATCTGAAGGATCTGTAGAGATTCTGCATGAAGAAATGGTCTTTGACCTCTTGTCAGGTGTTCTCCAAACTCATCAGGCATTATAGAAGAAGAGTCAGAGCTGTTTTCTTGGCAAAAGGAGGCTGCAAAAAGTATTGAATAAAAGGGTGCCAATAATTGTGGCCAACGTGTTTTGGAAAAAAAAAATTATTCATAATGCGACCCCCCCCCCCCCCCCTTCAATGAAAGGTTAAATTTTTGCTAATTTTTTGAATTAAAGTTCAAAAGGATAAACAATGCAGATTTATTTTTATAGTCATCTTTTTATCAAGGGTGCCAATAATTCTGACCACCACTGTACATCATCTGCCTTCAGTCATCCTCTTTCTGGATACCTGTTCACCAGCCACCACTTCCCTATCTGCATCTGCAAAGGAAAGATATCACATTATTACTCAGCTAAGTCTTCATCTGCTATTCCATCTGCCATTGACTCACCTATGCTGCTTCCCCGTACCTCTCCAACCTCAGCCGCAATAAAGATCTGTTTAAACTTACTTACCTGTCTGTCCTCTTCTGTTGCGTGACAAAAGGAATGTGTACAGGATTCCAACTGGAATTTTCCTCATAATTTGGAATCAATCCCACAGGAAAAAGAAAAGAAGAACAAAAAAAAAAAAAAAATGTGGGAGACTAATAAAAATAGGGCCCTATTTGATTCTTAGGTGCCAGATTTATTTTTATTAGGGTTGTGAAAGTAAGCATTAATTTTTACAAAAAGTGTGATTTACAAAATGAATGAATCTGAGGTGTAATTACATAATGAGATTTTTTTTTTTCTACCATCAGAGCAATCTTGAGCAGTAAATCAGCATATTAGAATGATTTCTGAAGGATCATGTGACACTGAAAACTGGAGTAATGATGCTGAAGATTCAGCTTTGCATCACTGGAACAAGTTCCGTTTTTCAATATATTCACATAGAGAATGGTTATTTTAAATTGTAATGTTTCACAGAATTACTGTTTTTACTGTATTTTTAATTAAATAAATACTGAACATCCTGGTGAGCAGAAGAGACTTGTTTAAAAAAACAGACAAAGAAAATTATCCAAGCTTCAGCTGCATGTCTACAAGGTGATGAAAGTTCCATGTCTCTTCTGGTGCTACATTAAGTCAGTCACTGCACGCGTGAATCCCGCCACTTACCCTGGAGATTACAGGACAATCCTAGCGGAAGGGAAAATGACTGTGAGGCTGGAGGTTCAATAGAAAGTAATAGATCAAAAGTGCTGTTCCATGGCTGTGTTTTATTTGGAGATGATTTCATCCTTTGAGCTCTTCTACTAATTTCTTCCTGGTCGTTAATTTTCATAAGCCTTTCCGTTCGTTTCACTCTAAGCTGGGTCATATGGATACCAGAGCTTGAACGCGTTGAGCCACAATTCAAGACAGGTAATGGATATCCAAATGCCTGAGCGGTTGTCTCTAGGTCACACTTTATTATGCTTTCAAAGAGAGTACTTATTACAAAACTTATATATTTTTGAAGAATATACTTTATGTGCAATCTGAATATAATGTTTTTGCATTCTTAGGAGCCATTTACACAATACTGTTTTTAATTAAAAACGGAAATTTTCTATTAGTGCTATCAAATCAATTAATCACGATTAATCACATCTAAGAAAAAACTTTGTGTATTCACTGTTATCGTCTCAATGTAAACTACAATTGCAAATTTTGAAAACTGTGAAGTGACAATCTAACTCAGCCATCTTGAAGGACATCTTAATTCTCTAATTGCACCGCTAGGAAGGCGAGCAACGAGGTGAAGACTTCCGTTGTATCCTTCCTTCGTATCCTAAGGGAGTGGAGCTAAAACGTGAGGAAAGGAAGCAAGGAAAGGAAACGAAGATGCACAAATAAGAAATGAGAAGCACCCTATAGGCAAAGTGACATCGCCAACTACTGGCCTGGCATGAATAATACAGCATTTTTAATTGTTTTCGCTGATCCATGTGAATGGGGATTGTTTTGACAATGTTGTTGTCTGGAGGCAAAAACAAACAAAAAAAAAACAAAACAAAACAAAAAAAAAAAGAAAAAGGAAAAGCTTTTTCATTTGTAGTACATGATTGTCGTGTAGCTGTACCCTTAAATGCACAGTATGTAAGTTTCGCTGCTAGAGGTTGCGTATTCAAAACAATAAAGATGTCGCTTGATGATGCCGTGAAGGAGTGTGGAATCATGGTAGTTTATAGTCTTCTGCTCCACAGACGATGGAAACACATTCTGCAAAAATGTGTTTCTATCTTTTTGATTAACACATGACAATATAACATGGCAGCATGGTCTCTGAGGCATGATACATGTTACTCACAGTAAATCAAGAAAAAAAAATTCAAACAATAAGACTACCCTAATAATAATAAAAAAAATCTATACTAATCTGTACCCATTTAAAATACATTTATTTCATACTAAGTATACAGTACTTCAAATCCATTAACATATTTATTGACATATCACTTAAGACTTACTGATATAAAATTAACTTTATTTGGAATATGTCTTTATTGCACAATGCACATTTCTTAATATTATGCCTAAAACGTGTTTTAATATCATAATTAATAAGGATTGTATGATCTTTGTATAATATCAGTCTTTAAATGCAAGATATTTAAAGTGTACCTAAAGTATACTTGTGATAGTTCCACTTTAGCACAATCATCTTTAGTTGAACCTCCGGACTACTTCCGCACAGTTAAAATGCATTAAGTACAAAATTAGTTGTTCCAATTTAGCAGACTTTAAGAATACCAGATTAGTATACCAAAAGTACAGTTGCAGGGTACATGTATGTAAGTACATGTTCCCTTTCAGTCGGTCACGTTCGACGTACGTCAGTAGTGACCGACGAATTGGGATATCGCTAGAGAGCCCTATCAGCTTTGAGTGAACTACAACAGGCCAATGGAGTTGGCGTGCGATATTTGCATAATGCGCACCACCCCCGCCAGGTGGTATAAATAGGGGAGCAGATGCAATCGCACTCTGTCTTTCGCTTCGGAGCCATCTAGTTGTGTTCCAGCTTTCAGACTTTGAGTGAATTCTTCAAGCCGTGAGAAAGGAAAATTACTTCTTGGGTTGGTGTGACGGCACTTCAGCGAGGTCGCGAGCTTCCCGGGGAGCCTGAGCTTAAGCTCTCAACTGCTGTTGTTACAGCATAGAATTTCCAATTCCCAGCTTTTGTCTGTTGCGATATGGGCCGGTTCCTCCGTTGTGTTTGGGGAGTAGTGTACCCGAACACATCGTGACACTCCCTGTGTGCTTCAGCACACGAGAGCTGAATTTTCCCCTCCTAAAAGAGCTTCACAGACGAACCCTGTGTCTTTTTCAAGATGTCATTTCGTCTGTGCGTTACTGGATGCGGTCGTTCATTGGTCCCCGCTGACGGCCACAATCGCTGCATCACGTGCCTGGGCGTTCAGCACGCTGAAGCAGCTTTTGTGGATAGTTCATGTTCTCATTGTGGGAACATGACTATTGCAGTGTTGAGATCGAGACTCTCGTTCCTTGCTTCTCAGGGAGCGGGGGTCCCCTCCCCTATGCCCCGTTCCGCCGTTTTCTCTGGCTTCGGCTGGGGTGACGGTGTGTCGGCGTGTAGGCAGGGTGATCTGAGGATCACGGTCAGGGCTTCCCCACCGAGCGCCGCTCCGCGGGCCCCTGTCCCCTCTACCTCACTGCAACCAGTGGTGTTGCCGACTGAGCGTGCTGGTCCCTCTACGGAGCGACCAGCCGTTTCTTTCGGAGCACCGGCGGATGACCGCATGTCGATCGCGGCATCAGAAGGTGAGAAAGAGTCCTCGAGAGATGAGGACTCGGCTGCGTTACCTCCCTCCGGGACCATAGCGTTGCCCGATCCCGAGTTGACGGCTATGCTTTCCCGGGCTGCCGAGAAGGTCGGGCTCGTCTGGAACCCTCCAACGTGTCCCGAACCTTCTCGGCTCGATGATTGGTACCTCGGGGCAACCCGTGCTGGTCCCCAGCGCCCCGCCCCGATGCCATTCTTCCCGGAGGTGCATGATGAGGTGACCAGGTCCTGGCGGACGCCCTATAGCGTTCGTGCGAGACCTGGTCCCTCGTCCGCCTTCACCAACCTGGATGGCGGGGAGGCTAGGGGATATACGCGGATTCCCCCAGTCGAGAGGTCTGTTGCGATGTAACTGTGTCCAACGGCCTCCGGCTGGCGCGGTGAGACGCATCTCCCATCCCGGGCCTGTAAATTCTCATCAGGTTTGACAGAAAGCTTACAGAGCCTGCAGACAGGCCGCCTCCGCCCTGCATGCCATGGCCCTTTTGCAAGTTCATCAGGCAAAAGCGTTGATGGAAATGCCCCAGGGAGGTCTTGACCAGCAGCTGCCTGGGGAGCTGCGTGCCGCCACGGACCTGGTCACCTCTCCATAGCAAGAGATGGCGGGTGAGTTGCAACATACGGCGGGAGCGTAGACCACCCTGATGGTCGATGTACGCAACGGCCGCAGTGCTGTCCGAGCGGACCAGTACGTGCTTGTCTGTCAACAGCTCCTGGAAGCGGCCCAGTGCAAGACGTACTGCTAGCAACTCGAGGCAATTGATATGCCAATGCAGTTGGGGCCCCGTCCACAGACCCGATGCTGCATGCCCGTTGTACGTGGCTCCCCACCCCGTGGAGGAGGCATCTGTGTGGACCACAGCATGCCTTCCGGGCGAATGGAGACTCCATCCCCAGGTGGTCCAGCTGATCTGGCAGTGCTTCGGCGAGGCACAGATAGATCTGTTCGCCTCCCCGGAGACTGCCCACTGCCAGTTGTTCTATTCCCTGACTGTCGGCACGCTCGGCACGTATGCCCTGGCACACAGCTGGCCCCGGGGTCTATGCAAATATGCGTTTCCCCCAGTGAGCCTTCTCGCACAGCTCCTGTGCAAAGTCAGGGAGAACGAGGAGCGGGTCTTGTTAGTGGCTCCATACTGGCCCACTCGGACCTGGTTCTCGGACCTCACGCTCCTCGCGACAGCACCTCCCTGGCCCATTCCTCTGAGGAAGGACCTTCTGACTCAGAGATGGGGCACCCTCTGGCACCCGCGTCCCGACCTGTGGAAACTCCATGTGTGGTCCCTGGACGGGACGCGGAGGTTCTGAGTGATCTCCCGCAAGCGGTCGCAGACACTATCACTTCCGCTAGAGCTCCTTCTACGAGGAACCTCTATGCCCTGAAGTGGAACCTGTTCGTCGAATGGTGTTCCTCTCAACCAGAGCGAGAGGACCCCCGATCATGTTCGGTCAGAACCGTGCTTTCCTTTCTGCAAGAGGGCCTGGAGCGAAGGCTGTCTCCCTCCACCCTCAAGGTGATGGCTATCGCCACACATCACTATGCAGTTGATGGTAAATCGCTAGAGAAGCACGATCTGATCGTCAGGTTCTTGAGGGGAGCGAGGAGACTGAATCCTCCCCGGCCCCCCTCTGTACCCTCTTGGGATTTGACCCTGGTTCTTACATCTCTCCGGGGTCGTCCCTTCGAGCCTTTGCAATCAGTCGAGTTAAAAGTACTGTCCCTAAAGACCGTCCTCCTGGTTGCATTGGCCTCGCTCAAGAGGGTAGGGGACCTGCACGCATTTTCGGTTGACGAATCGTGCCTGGAATTCGGGCCCGGTGACTCTCACGTTATCCTGAGACCCCAGCCTGGATATGTGCCCAAGGTTCCTACCACTCCCTTTCGAGATCAGGTAGTGAACCTGCAAGCGCTGCCTTCGGAGGAGGCAGACCCAGCCCTAGCTTTGCTCTGTCCTGTCCGCGTTCTGCGCCTGTACGTGGACAGAACGCGAAGCTTCAGGACCTCAGATCAGCTCTTTGTCTGTTACGGAGGCCAGCAGAAGGGAAAGGCTGTCTCCAAGCAGAGGATGGCCCACTGGATAGTGGACGCCATCGCCCTGGCTTATGAGTCCCAGGGCGTGCCTTGCCCGCTCAGGTTGAGAGCCCACTCCACCAGAGGAGTAGCCTCCTCCTGGGCGCTGGCGCACGGCGCCTCGCTGACAGATATCTGTAGAGCTGCGGGCTGGGCGACACCTAACACGTTCGCTAGATTCTATAGCCTTCGTGTAGAACCAGTATCTTCCCGTGTACTTGCTTCCACCAGCCGGTAGACGCAAAGAGCCCGTTCTAGTGTCGGCTTGCAATGCCACTCCCGCCCCCTGGGCCGGATACGTGCATCCTTTTACTCCAGTCGAGTTCCCTGCCTGGCGAACCCTGTCGAGTTCCTCCGCCTCCCCCTTCGGCTCGGACATTGCGGATTGTCTGATGCCAGGCCAAACCTCCGTCACCAACGTTGACGTTTGGCTGGGTTCCACATGTCGTGACCCCTCCACGTGAGTGGTCCCATGTGTGTAATTGTCCACGGTCAACTCCCTATGGCGAGCCCGTGTCTTTCCCTAGCAGAGCCAGCTCTGCTGTCATCTGTCAGATGAGTCTCCCCCTACCCAGGTGGAGCCATCCCAGGGACTCCATATGCGTACTGCCCACGGCCAGTCCATATGTGTACTCTCCACGTAAAGTCCTCCCCTACGGGTGGGTAGTGGTCTCCGCAGCGTCCCCTACGGGTTCGCTTCCCCAGTGTAGTCTAGTTTACTTAGTGGGTATGTCGGAACAGCAGTAGACTCTCGGCGTAAGCTCGCCCCCTTCCCCATCCCACTGGTGCGCCGGGTGGCTAGAGCTTGCGCTGGGCACTGGAAGGGGTTCATACTGTGGCGCTTTATTTGGGATCCCAATTCGTCGGTCACTACTGACGTACGTCGAATGTGACCGACTGAAAGGGAACGTCTCGGTTACATATGTAACCTTTGTTCCCTGAAGGAGGGAACGGAGACGTACGTCCCGTCGCCACAGTTGCTGTACCCTCGCTGTAGTGCGGACTAGATTGTCTCCTCAGCGAAAAACAGAGTGCGATTGCATCTGCTCCCCTATTTATACCACCTGGCGGGGGCGGTGCGCATTATGCAAATATCGCACGCCAACTCCATTGGCCTGTTGTAGTTCACTCGAAGCTGATAGGGCTCTCTAGCGATATCCCAATTCGTCGAACACTACTGACGTACGTCTCCGTTCCCTCCTTCAGGGAACGAGGGTTACATACGTAACCAAGCCGTTTTTTTTTTTTTTTTTACTAGGGTAACCATGTTGAGCTATAACAATGATTAGTTTTCTGTGATAGAGGCCACCTGTCTAATAAAACACATGCAAGGTCTGCATTTTCCTTAGTCCAGTTTGTTTCTAAATCTTCTTGATTCATCTGTAAATTTTTGCTTTATGGGCTTATCTTTGGCAACAGAACCCACAGTAAATGATAATGAGTAATTGTGGTCCATCATGAATGTTCAAAACAAACAACAAAATGGCTTTTTTTCAGTAAATTTTTGGCTTCTACAGAAGTAAAAATGAAACCCGAGGGTAATGGGGATATAACGCCATTGACAGGTGATGCAATGATGCGGACCATTTCACTGGTTAAAATTTTCTGGATTTAAACAATGTTTAAAACATTTGAGATAATAGGTACACGGGTGCTTTTTGAAGGACAAATTATTTTAGATTTGCAATAATTTCCATGTTTGCGTTTCCAGTGTGTGGAAGCCTCTTTCCGCCATTTCAAATAATAAAAAAAGGTAGTTGTGAGACATAAATCCACAATTACGTGAAATAATGTGGCAACTACCTTAAGTTTCAAGTTTAACTAGAGATGGAAACAGGCCATACCAGTGCATTCTGATGCAGTTTGAGGGAAAAAAACATAAATAATAAATTAAAAAAAAACTTACAAGGCATTCACATATTACCAAACCACTTACACAAAGTCTATTATTTAGTTTTTCTCTTTTAAAAGGGAACTGAATGAGTTAACAGGTGTTTCTTCTGGTTGATTTTTATTTAAAAAGATTCTTACTAAAAACCCTGGAGTGAACCCTGGAGTGAATCGGAAAGAATATGAGGGAAAAATAAGCCCAAAAACGGTTAGAGATTTGTACACCAAATAAGGTTAGTGAACTTTCTTCTGGTTGCACATACTGTGTATCAGTTGGGAAATGAAATATCACCCCAGGTAGAAAAATACTGCCTTTAATAAAAACAAGAGGAAGACATGAGAGCGAACTGAAAATTTGGATGCAACAATAACAAAGGCCTAGTTCACAAACTCCTCTCTGTTTGCTTAATTTATTGGTGTCATCATAGGAAGTTGAAAGGTTGAAACTGCAGCAACATGAAACCCAAGAGGAAGCAATGTTTCCTGCAAGCATTAAAACGAGAAAAAAAATCTCACTTACCTCCCATGAAAAATGAGCAGAAAAAAAGGTCGGCTTCCTGATTCAAATCAATGAATAACTCTACAAAAGGAATAATATTTTGATATAAAACATGTTATTCAGGAAATGGTTTACAGACACCTTTCGGCTAATCCTGCTGGGCTGTAGATTTGGAAGACTCAATATATCAGACGAAATTTTAAAGGAAAAAAAAAAATTGCCCGCAAAAAAGTGCAAGAACTGCTGGTTGCCAAACGAACAAAAAAGTGTGTGGATGTGACCTGAGCAATCCATGTGCTCTCTTGGCCTCCGATGGGAATGTTAGGAAAACTGGCTTTCAGCAGCAGTGATGGATTTTTCATGCAATAACTTATTAAAAGGTGAAGTGTGTATTTTGTAGTTAAAATATATATACTGTATATATATACACACAAAGTTCTGTCATGAAACTCTAGATGGCGCCGGCTAATGGGTCCTGCTCGTAATCATATCATTGTTTATAGGGCACAGCTGATTAGTTCCTGCTGTATCAGTGGCCAATGAGCTTGCATGCTCAACCTTCAAATACTCGGGTAGCATTTGCCTTAGCAGTGCAGCACGCTTTCAGAAACCCTCCACCTTCCCCTGCTCCACCTGTATAGATCTGCTAGGGGTAATTCATGTACGCTAGCAAGTCCGTGTATGTATTGGCAGTAGCAAGTCCCGCAGCAGCAGCAGCGTAGCAGATCTATTCCGCCAAGACCAAACATATCAACTTTGTCATACCCATTACCATGCCAAACACTCTGGGAGTTGTCATGACAGAAATATACTTTTTCCATTCTGAGCTTAATATGGACAAACAGCTATATGTATTTAACCCTCTGTTGACCAAAAAAAGATACTTTATTTATTATTTAATTATTTTTTTAAATTTCATTTCATATTTTATTTTTATCTGTCTGTCTGGTGATTTTATATGCATTTTTCTTAACTGTGTATATATATATATATATATACACACACACAGTTAAGAAAAATGCATCACCAGATATATATATATATATATATATATATATATATATAATATTTTTTAAAATATTAGGTATTTGTTTGTGACATTTTTTTTTGACCTATAAATAGAAATGACAATGGATTATAAAGGCTAATATATTTTCTTTGTAAATATCAGGAAATTATTTTATATGAATGTATTAATTTTGTATGTTTTAAGTTAATTTAAAACCAAATATATCAACAATAATATATATATTTGCAAGTGGTTTAACAGTAATGTTGAAACAGTTGTACAGTCAATTTTATGTTTGTCTGTAATGTTTTTTTTTTTTTTTTAATTATTATTACGACCCACAATTTTGGCTAAAGTTTAGCTTAAAAAACAAAATATACCCATAAAACGTTCCCCGACCACTTGAGAACTTCATCTAAAGGCTGTTAGATAATAGAAAGTGACATGCAAGGTTGGAAGTGCACTGTTAGGCATTTTCTTATGTTCAGTCGTGCATGGATTAAATTTGATGAAGTTCTGCGTTTGTCTGAGAATCAGAGTGCTTAATGGGTAAAATTGTAATGGGCCTCAAATCAAGTGTGGCAGCAAATTTTTCCTGCTTTAATTTAAAGGTGCTCATTAATTAGGGCCTTATTTATTTAGCTGGGAACATTTATGATTAAAACGGTAAAAAGGAAGTATCCTATATTGTATCAGTACAGTACCTTTATCCTGCTATTGGGGAACATGATTAGTAAAACTTTAGCTTGCCGAGCTTCAATTTAAAATACTTAAAAAAAATACTTAAAATACTTTGAAATACATCACATATTGGAAGTTAAATAGGTTAGAACACCTCTTTTTTATTGATTTCATAGTTGGCTTCAACACAATCTCATGGCAATTCGTAACTATTTTACGTTTTGCTGAATTGGTGGCTAATTTGTATGAATTCGTACAATCTCATTTGTACATTTTTGTACAATCTGCTTATGCCCCAGTGATAGGTATGTTTAGAGGTGGACCTTCATGTTTACTTTTTTCTAATAATCATACTTTTTTTGTACGATTCACATCTTACGAATTAATTCAGAATCGATGCCTTTTAAAATAGCTGTTTACCTGTGAGATCGCGTTGGTTGTTTGACCTCATTTTAGATTTTTTGATCACCGTCTAAACATGAACTAAACCATCTCCGAAAATAATAACAACATTACAAACTTTGATTTTAAGCATTTTCAATCATAAAAAGTAAAGCATTGTGAATGATTTATTCGAACCAAAAAGCAGGGTATAATATTAAAACTACTGACTTAATGTCTTTGATTATAAGTATTAAAAGCTATTCTAAGTTTATTGCAAAATATTTAGATAAATGAAAGTGTGGAGGGACCAATTGCGCCCTTCGCAATCACAATCCTTCATAAGAGTTGAAAATCACTGCTGGGCTGTTTTTTTATTCCACATGTCAGCAAACACTGCAAAGTCTGTCATAAATAATATTGTTTGCTGGAAAAACACTCTGTAGTTTTATTGAGAAGGACAAAAACCCACTTTGAGTAAAAGCATGAAGTCAGAAGCGTTTTGATTGACTGGTGCTTTGGGAGGTTGAATGTCGAGATGCACCTGGTATCAATTTGTAGCTCATATCATTGTGTTTGTGCAATGCAGCATTACAATGAGGGAATCTGCAGAATTTGGACTGAGTCCATTGCCTCCAGCACCTGCCAAACTCTCATTCGAACAAAAATACTCAACATACTTCCTTAAAACCAAATTACTTTAACTGCATATGTCTTTTTGGGACACAGATGCTTATATTTAATCAAATAATGACAAAATCAGGGTGGAGGGGAGTTCAGAACACAATATTAGATTTTTTCTAGAAGAAAAAAAAAAAAAAAAGCCCTTCAATGGTGTGTGTGTGTGTATATATATACATATATATATATATATATATATATATATATATATAAAACATGCTATGAAATTGCTGTGATATACTATGGTATTTACATATAGTACTCCCAAAGAATATCATACTATGAAAGTTAGTGAAAGTGAAAGCAAATACATTTTTAAAGATGCATATTTTTGTTCACGTTTACACAAATTTTTACTTAAATAGCACTAAATGTTAGGTCCATCAAATCAAGTTATATACATGATATGCCAATAAATTAATCAAATTTAAGTGCAATATTTGTTGAAATATTTGAGAAAAGTAAAGATTTCAAAGAATTCTACATTCTTTTTACATTTCGCCAATATATAGCTAGTTTTGTACAGCGACTTTGAGCTTGGGAAAGGTGCTTCATGTATGTATGTATATATATATATATATATATATATATATATATATATATTATGAATATGAATTTATGTACAGGTCAGGGGGCATAATTAATTGTGTTGATGTTTATCATTTTTTTTATTTTATACTTTTCTTATTTTTTTAATTTTTTTAAATCTATCATTCTATTTAATGAATAAATTAATTGAACTAAAATAATAGCCCTACTGAAAATATTTGAAAACAGAAAAAAAAAGTGTTTTTTTTGTTTGTTTGTTGTTTTCTTCAGTGATAAGGTGGCAATTTTTTTTAACCAACACAAAGAGGAACTACCAAGCTGGCACAACTATCAAGCACTGCAGATACTGCTTGATAGAAGATATGGCCAAATTTTGAGATTTTCTGCAAAATTGGTCATTCTTGACACAAGTGCAACTGTTCTTACACTTTTCCACACCTTCCCAACATTTCTGTCTCCCACATATTAATGTAATTAGAACATTAGTCTCACTGAAAGCATATCTTCTCATCTTGTGTGTGTCAGGAATCCATTTACTGTATCTGATAGCAGCTTCCTGAGGCCGATATCTCCTCAAGTAAACAATTACTGCGTCAGCTGAACCGGACCGAACCCCACCGTCTGTCGAGTGAGAGATGGTCCATCCAGTGCCGTTACATGGTGTGCCTTGGCTTCCTGCTAATAAGATTCAATACTGCTGTTCTGCTGAGTTTTTTCCTTTACTCAAACTCTAGAGTCTCACAGTCCTCAAACTACAGTTAATGTTATTAAAGCCTGAACTAACATTAGCTCCAATGAAAATAAGCTGTGGAGAACAATTATGCCTGGTACATGTTAGTTTTAGGCTTACACTGTCAGTCTTTATGATTGAGCGAAATTAAAAATTAAAATCCTGTCATCATTTATACACCCTCATGTCATTCAAAACCCATTCGAATTTCTTCCATGGAACACAAAGGGAGATGTTTACGCTGCCCACAGACTGTCAAGCATTCAAAGTGACATAAGAAGTACCATAAAAGTAATCTGAACTTATGCACTATATTCTGAAGCCATATAGTTTTTGAATAACAGGCTAACATTTTTTACAACCTTCATGTCGTTCCAAACTCTTCATCAGAAAAACTATGTTTGTAAAGCTCCAACAAGAATCACCCCCGCCCAGCCCAACCCAACCCAACCCAACCCAACCCAACCACCCCCCCCCCAAAAAAAAAAAAAAAAATATATATATATATATATATATATATATATAAATTTACATAAATGTATCATATGACGTGTGCACTATTCCAAGTCGTATGGAGTCTGAAATTTTACTCATTATTCACTAACAATCTGCCCTTCACTTCAAAGATGGCATCAATGAGATTGAAGGGTCTTTTTTTTTTTTAATTCTGGATGTGGACGATTCATCAACATTTCTTTGGTGAACAAAACAAAACAGAACAAGACAAAACAAAACAAAAACACAAGTTTAGAACAACAACATATTAAAAAAAAAAAAAAAAACAGATTAGAGAACAACAAAACAAAATTCACTAACAATCTGCCCTTCACTTCAAAGATGGCATCAATAGGGGCTTTTGCACCGGATGAACCTTTTCATAATTCCTAGAACTACTGGCTGAAGTACCTGGATTTTGCAGTGTTTGCACTGCAGGAACTAGGAATGATTTTAGTTCTAGGAACTCCTTTTGTGGGAACTAAATTAGCTCCTACTTCAGAGTAGGGTCTAAACCAGCGCTATAGGAACTATCAGTGACGTAAGTGTACATTGATTGGTCAAACACATGTCGAACACCGGCACCCAGCATTTTTAAAAAGCCGTGTAAACATATTTACTTCATGAACATGGAAAACAGCGATAAAGGCATTTACCTGTTGTCTGCAGGGTTGTGTTCTTTTCTCCGCCTTGATGATATGTCGGCCACTTCAGAGTTCCTATTCCCGGTGCGAATGCAACCAGGAACATGGCCTGGGGGAGAAATTAGTTCTGGGGGAACTATCCTAGTGGCTAGTTCCTATAACTGAGTTCCTAAAACTATTCGGTGATGAGATTGAAGGGTACTTCAACATTTCTTTGCTGAACAAAACAAAACAGAACAAGACAAAACAAAAACAGGTTTAAAAAAAAAAAAAAGGAAAAGAAATTAGAGAAGAACAAAACAAAAAAGGACAACAAAATTCTCTGGTTACTCACGTAACCCTTCCATGAGATAACACGAATGAGCATTGCGTCAGTTAGCTGATGTTTATGGGGAAAACGTCTCGGTTACATATGTAACCCTCGTTCCCTGAAGGAGGGAATGGAGACGTACGTCAGTAGTGACCGACGAATTGGGATATCGCCAGAGAGCCCTATCAGCTTAGAGTGAAACTAAACAAGCCAATGGAATTGGCGTGCGATATTTGCATAATGCATACCGCCCCCGCCAGGTGGGTATAAATAGGGAAGCAGATGCAGTCGCACTCTGTTTTTCGCTGAGGAGACAACCTTGAGTCTGCACTACAGCGAAGGCACAGGAACTGTGGCGACGGGACATACGTCTCCGTTCCCTCCTTCGGGGAACAAGGGTTACATACGTAACAGAGACGTTCTCTTTCAGTCAGTCACGTTCGACGTACGTCAGTAGTGACCGACGAATTGGGATCCCAAATAAAACGCCACAGTTACTGACCCCTTCCAGCGCCCAGCGTAAGCTCCAGCCACCCGGAGCACCTGGGGGGCGGAGAAGGGGGCGAGCTTACACTGAGAGAGTCTACTGCTGTTCCGCAAGACCCACTACAGTAAGACTTAGACAACATTGGGGGAAGTGAACCCATAGGGGACACTGCGGAGGCCACAACCTACCCTGCAGGGGAGGAATTACGTGGGAATACACATATGGACTGGCCGTGGGCAGTACGCATATGGAGTTCCTGGGATGGCTCCAGCCTAGAGATAGGAGGAGACTCATCTGACAGGTGACAGCAGAGCTGGCTCTGCTAAGGGAAAGACACGGGCTTACCGTGGGGAGTTGACCGTGGAACATACACATATGGGACCACTCACGTGGAGGGGTCACAACATATGGCACCCAGCCAAACATCAATATCGGGAACGGTTGTTTGGCCTGGCATCAGACACTCTGCAATGTCTGAGCCGCAAGGGGAGGCGGAGGAGCTCGACAGGGTTCGCCATGCGGGGAACTTACTGGAGCAATGGATGCACTTAACCGGCCCAGGGGGCAGGATTGGCATAGCAAGCCGACACTAGAATGGGTTCTTCGTGTTACCGGCTACTGGAAGCGAGTACACAGGAAGATACCGGTTCCACACGAAGGCTATATAGAATCTAGCGAACGTGTTGGGTGTCGCCCAGCCTGCAGCTCTACAGACATCTGTCAGCGAGGTGCCGTGCGCCAGCACCAAGGAAGAGGCAACTCCTCTAGTGGAGTGAGCTCTTAACCCGAGCGGGCAAGGCACGCCTTGGGACTGATAAGCCAAGACAATGGCGTCCACTATCCAGTGGGCCATCCTCTGCTTGGAGACAGCTTTTCCCTTCTGCTGGCCTCCGTAACAGACAAAGAGCTGATCAGGAACCCCCTCAGGAACCTGACAATCACGTCGTGCTTCCCCAAAGACTTACCATCGACTGCATCGTGATGTGCGGCAATAGCAGCAACATACACCTTGAGGGTGGAGGGAGACAGCCTTCGCTCCAAGCCCTCTTGCAGGAAGGAAAGCACAGACCTGACCGAACATGATCGGGGGTCCTCTCGGTGAGAGGAACACCATTCGATGAACAGGTTCCACTTCAACGCATAGAGGTTCCTCGTAGAAGGAGCTCTAGCGGAAGTGATAGTGTCTACAACCGACTGGGGGAGATCACTTAGAACCTCCGCGTCCCGTCCAGGGACCAGACATGGAGTTTCCAGAGGTCGGGACGCGGGTGCCAGAGGGTGCCCCGTCTCTGAGTCAGAAGGTCCTTCCTCAGAGGAATGGGCAAAGAAGGTGCTGTCGCGAGGAGCGTCAGTTCCAAAAACCAGGTCTGAGTGGGCCAATACGGAGCCACTAGCAAGACCTGCTCCTCGTCCTCCCTGACTTTGCACAGGAGCTGTGCGAGAAGGCTCACTGGGGGAAACGCATATTTGCGTAGTCCCTGGGGCCAGCTGTGTGCCAGAGCATCCGTGCCGAGAGTGCCCTCGGTCAGGGAATAAAACAACTGGCAATGGGCTGTGTCCGGAGAAGCAAACAGATCTATCTGTGTGGCCCCGAAACGCTGCCAGATCAGCTGGACCACAGCTGGGGATGGAGTCTTTATTCGCCCGGCAGCGGAGGCTGCCGTGAGAGCTCGTCAGCTGCACGGTTGAGCACGCCTGGGACGTGAATGGCACGAAACGACCTCAGATGCTTCTGACTCCATAGCAAGAGATGGCGGGTGAGTTGCGACATGCGACGGGAGCGTAGACCACCCTGATGGTGGACCAGTACGTGCTTGTCTGACAACAGCTGTGTTCGCACAATTGCTCTCGCAAGCTGGCCAGAATGAGCCAGTCGTCGAGGTAGTTGAGGATGCGAACGCCCTCTTCCTTGAGCAGAACAATGGCCGCCTCCGCAACCTTCGTAAAGACGCTGGGCGACAGGGCCAGCCCAAAGGATAGGACTTTGTACTGATATGCCCGACCCTCGAATGCAAACCGTAGGAAGGGTCTGTGTCGAGGCAGAGCCAGCGGCGGGACAATACGAGGCACAAATTCCCCCCGGCCCTCCTCCGGGGGAGGGAGAGATGCGGGCATCATCTCCCGAAGAGCTGACATTCTCTCCTCCAGGTCGCCCGTCTCAGGACCGCTTCCTTGTTCTTTTGTCACCTGGCTTGGCTGGGGTCTGATCGGGCACAGACTTAGCAGGGGCGGAGGACGACGCAGGCGCCCTCGGCGATTAGTAGACTGAGGCTGTGCGGTGGAGGCAGCAGCGGACCACCGGGGCAGGATGTGCTTGATCGCCTCAGTCTGCTTCTGTGCGGCCGAGAACTGCTGGGCGAAGCTCTCGACCGTGTCGCCGAATAGGCTGACCTGAGACACGGGGGAGTCCAGGAACCGATACTTATCAGTCTCCTTCATGTCAGCCAAGGTCAGCCATAGGTGGCGCTGCTGGACTACTCTTGTAGCCATCACTTGACCAACGGAGCGAGCGGTCACCTTAGTTGCCCGGAGGGCGAGGTCGGTGGCGGCACGCAGCTCCCCCAGCAGCTGTTGGTCAAGACCACCCTGGGGCATGTCCATGAGCGCTTTGGCCTGGTAGACCTGAAGCAGGGCCATGGCATGCAGGGCGGAGGCGGCCTGTCCGCAGGCTCTGTAAGCTTTCTCCGTCAAGCTCGACGAGAATTTACAGGCCCAGGATGGGAGACGCGGTTCACCAAGCCAGCCGGCTGCCGTTGGACACAGCTGCATCGCACCGGCTCGCTCGACTGGGGGGATCCCAGCGTACCCCTTAGCCTCCTCGCCATCCAGGGTGGTGAAGGCGGAAGAGGGACCAGGCCTGGCACGAACACAATAGGGCGTTCTCCACGACTTGGTCACCTCCTCATGCACCTCCGGAAAGAAAGGTACCGGGGCGGGGCGCTGAGGTACGCTGAGATACCAATCATCCAGCCGAGAAGGTTCGGGACGCGGTGGAGGATTCCAGATGAGCCCGACCTTCTCGGCGGCCTGGGAAAGCATAGGCGTCAACTCGGGATCAGGCTCGGGCAACGCTACGGTCCCGGAGGGAGGCAGCGCAGCCGAGTCTTCATCTCCCGAGGACTCCAGCTCACCTTCCGATGCCGCGATCGACATCTGTTCATCCGCAGGTGCACCGAAGGAAACGGATGGTCGCTCCGTGGAGGGACCAGCACGCTCCTCCGGCAACACCACAGGCTGCAGTGTTGTAGAGGGGAAAGGGGCCCATGGAGCGGAGCTTGGCGGGGAAGCCCTAATCGTAATCCCCAAGTCACCCTGCCTACACGCCGACGTGCCGCTCCCCTGGTTGGAGCTAGAGAAAACGGCCGTACGGGGCATAGGGTAGGGGACCCCCGCCCCCTGAGAACCAAGGAACGAGAGTCTAGACCTCAACACTGAGATAGTCATGTTCCCGCAGTGAGAACATGAACTATCCACAAAAGCTGCTTCAGCATGCTGAACGCCCAGGCATGTGACGCAACAATTGTGACCATCAGCGGGGACCAGGAAACGACTGCATCCAGTAATGCACAGATGAAATGACATCTTGAAAAAGACGCAGAAGAAAGCTCTTCAAAGGCTTGAGAAGTCACTCTCAGTCTAATAGCAGGAACACACAGGTTGGCTCCGAAGTGAAAGACAGAGTGCGATTGCATCTGCTTCCCTATTTATACCCACCTGGCAGGGGCGGTGCGCATTATGCAAATATCGCACGCCAATTCCATTGGCTTGTTTAGTTTCACTCAAAGCTGATAGGGCTCTCTGGCAATATCCCAATTCGTCGGTCACTACTGACGTACGTTGAACGTGACCGACTGAAAGGGAACTCCTGTTTTCTCCGAATCCTGAAACCTGATTGGTTCACGTCTGTGCAAGTGCACAGACAAATAGCATTTCACTGCCTATATCAGTCACCCTGGGACGCTGTCAGATCAGAATCTTTCGACTAACCAGCACCTAGCATGACTTGCTGGCACCGTAGTAGCATGGCAAGCTTACACAATGCTTGTTCCCATTATCTCAGGGAACCATTGTTACGTGAGTAACCAGAGCGTTCCCTTTCGATTCGGAAGCCGCTCTGCAAGCCAACAGCTTGGAGGCGCTCGAACGAGGGCCCCTCTGACAGCTGCATAGGGAGGGGCTCAGACTGCAGTTGGAGCCCACTTACACGAAATGTAAGAATTAGAGTGGACCCTCACTCCTAAGGGGCACAACAAGTCCACCAACTTGCCAGCACTATCGCATTTACAATTTATCTGGAAAGTATTTGCTTTGAAACAAGCAGCCCTTTAGTGCAGCTTCTGAAGCTGACAAACAGCTGTTCTGACTGCCAAAACTGGCTAGACGCTCAATATACACTCTGAGAGCCTTTACGGGACAGAGTGGATGAGGTGCCTGTGTGCCTTCCGCTAGCGGAAGAGCAAACAGCGCAATCACCTGCGTTCTAAATGGGGTAGAAAGCAGTTTTGGCACATAACCCTCTATTGGCCTAAGGATCACTTTACTGTCATTAGGGTCGAACTCCAAGCAGGACGTTTCCACTGTTAGAGCCTGCAGGTCTCCAACTCACTTGACTAATGCTAAAGCCAGCAGAAGAGCAGTCTTGAGCGAGAGGGACCGAAGGTCAGCTGACTCGAGCGGCTCAAATGGTCAAATGGAGAGCCCTGAGCACAGTGGAGAGGTCCAAGATGGAACCGAGCAAGGGCAGGGAGGATTTAGCCTCCTAGCCCCTCCGAGAAACTTAAAAACCAGGTCATGTTTCCCAGTCGATTGGCCAGCCATTGGAGTGCGGTTCACCGTGATGGCTGCCACATACACTTACACTTGAGTGTGGAGGGGGTGTGCCCACCATCCAGAAAGTGAGAACAGACACAACCTCGCAATTAGTGGGGTTTAGATTCCGAGCTGAGCACCAGCTAGAGAAATTAGACCATTTCTGGGCGTAAAGGCACCTCGTAGAGGGGGCCCTCGCCTCTGAGATTGTTCTCATGACCCCTTGGGGGAAGCCTGACGGCTCCCGTCAAGGGGCCATACATGCAGGTCCCATAACTCCAGACAGGGGTGCCAAATTGCTCCCCCCGCCTGAAATAGGAGGTCTCTCCTCAGCGGCATGGGCCATGGAGGTGCTGACAGCAGCTGCATCAATTCTGGGAACCAAGGCTGGTTTTGCCAGAAGGACAGAATGTTTCTCTTCCCTGATCTGCCTGAGGAGCTGCGGGAGCAAGCCTACAGGGGGAAGGCGTAAAGGCACAGGAGAGGCCACCCCTGGGCCAGCGAAATTAATTTCCTTTGAGAAATATGTCTGGCAGTGGGAGTTCTCTTCCATCGCGAAGAGATCCACATTTGTACGGCCGAAGGTGCACCATATCATGTTCACTGTCTGGGGGTGGAGTCTCCATTCCCCCACAGGTGGCCTGCCTCGGGACAGCATGTCCGCTCCTATATTCAAGGAGCATGGCACGTGAATCACCCTCAGTGAGCGGAGGTTCTTCTATGCCCATAGGAGAAGGCGGCTTGTCAGTCTGTCAAGACCTGACACCTCCTTGGTGATTTATGAAGAGCTCCAGAACTCCTTAAAGGCCAAGATTCCCGCCATCATTCTAGACGGTTGATGTGCCAGTTCATCAAGGGAATCGCCCATGAGCCGAAGGCTATTCTGCCATCACACAGGGCACCCCAACCTATCTTGGAGGCGTCCGTCACGACCACTTTCCTTCTGGAAACAGAGCCCAACGTTATCCCGTTCTGATAAAAATGGGGCTATTTCCAGGGACCAAGACCTTGACACAGCCATGGGTCATTCTGAGGAGGCGAGGCAAGACTCTCTCTTTCGCAGTGAAAGCGGCTGTCTTTGATGAACGTGGCCCCAGCAAGCGACATGCGGCATTTTGAAACAAACGGCAGCAAAAATAAGCTCTTTTAGAGAGAAATATGCTCTATTAGTCTCACCTGATAGTTGCAGGGGAGAAGCGTCATTCCCAGCTGAAGTTATCAGCACTTGTTCTCAGCAGCAGAGCTGTCAGTGCCTTTCTTGATATTGCAGTGCAAGCAGCTGGTTACAGTGAGTGCAGTCTCGACGTGGCCGTGGCCAGGCAGGATACACACTCGCTGGTTAATGCAGGGGTGCCCTGCACAAGCCGCATTTGAGGCGCGACATTTGCAACAATGTTGTGGTGAAATTTGCTCTTAATTTTGCACTTTTAGATATTGCTGGAAGGCTGCAGAGAAGATCGCTGAATCAACTTTATAAAAATATATTATTGTTATTATCAGTCACTTTGGAGTTGTCATCTTGTTTTCTTTTTGCCTTTTTTGTTAAAAAATTGCCCCATGTATCATCACCTTTAGATTAGACATTGAACTTGAGTTAGTTTGGGTGTGTGTTAGGGTGTGGCAAGTTTATGTGTATGTGTATATATAGTCTTGCCTTTTTCTTTATATTGCAATGACATTGTACTCTAAATTGTTGACAGGCCAACAATAAAAGCATAACTGTGAATCCTGTCCAGTGTCTTGCAACCAACATCCCATATACAGTAGGGGTGTAACGGTACACAAAAATGATGGTTCGGTACTTACCTCGGTATTGAAGTCACGGTTCAGTATGGGTTCGGTACAGCAGGAGGGAGAAAAATAAAAATAAAATTGCTTTTTTGCTTTTTTATTAAACAGTGGTTTACTGAACAAATTATGTTTCTGTCTTTAAATAAATTCATTAACTTCTAAATCTAATTATAAAATTGTTTCTACTCCAATTCGTTGCTAAAATATATTCATTTAAACAGTGACCGTCATAACTTGTTTTCATGACAGATTTATTTAAACATACATTAAACACAATCATTTACATTAAATAATAAAGATAGGTTAAGTAAAATATAATGAATATATAGGCTAATATAGTGCATATATGTGTGGACACTGAATGGCTTTTCTGAGGTAAATGCTATGTGAAATTGTTTACAAGCTGTTTTATTGACGTCTTTCCGCATTGATTGACACTGATTGAGCAATTACACGAGATACGTTTCAGTAAGTTGTACTGTATCTTTTTAACAACCTTTAGATGTAGTCATAGTTTGAAAACACTGACAGAGTACACTGTTATATTGACAACATGAGTTGTTTGTGAACAATGACACAAGTACTTGTCATTTTGATGGCACAGATATGTTCATTGACAAATATTTAGAGAGATGAACTAAGGATTTTGAGCAAGTTACAGGCTTTTGCAGGTAATGCATTGTGTAGTGCTGTTTGTACGAATTGTTTTGAGAAATGCAATTACTAGTTTGCAAATCTTGGGATGATTCAAGAAATGTACCAAAGTGACTGAGAAAAACTGTATTATTATTATTATTATTATTATTGGTGAGTGTTGTGTTTTATACTACAGATCTGACATCTGAAATTCTCCACCATCTCTCTTTAGAGCAATTTATTTTCCTTAAACTGCAGATGGATTTGGGATTGGCTCTATTACATTCACTGTCACCCTCATCTGGGATTTACTAATCTTGAATAGTTTTATCTTTAATTAGTATGACTGGTACCTCAGCGTTCACTCATCTGTGAACCATCGCTTGGATAGAGGAATGCGATTGGTAGATGAAAGACTTTTATCATGTGGTTGGTACTATTCCAGACCATAGTTAAATAAAAAAATGACTGCCGTTGAGAGTCTCGTTGAAATTTGGCAAACGCAGCTGTAACTTGAATACTCAACATGTCTGTATCATTCATTTCTTCATCCTGGCAGTCAGAGGTGCTGCAATTCTAGACGTCACCGCTGTCGTTTCACAGTACAGTGCAGAGTCTAATCAAAGGAAGGTGCAGAAGAATATTAGAAAATGTCCTTAAGATAAAGATTAGACGAGAGACAATCGGCCACACGGTAATGCAGGCCAGACCACTCTGTCAAACAAACTTACTGAGTGTAAAAACATGACACAATGGCTGTGTTGGTGTTTACGAAATCGTTCTTATTTTCTCTGTCTCTCAAGCGTTTCATTTTTTCTAGCATTATTTGGCTCAGATCATAAGGTGAGTGAAGTATAGTGTGACAGATGCTGGAAATTAGTCACAGATTTATAAAATATTACTTCATATACTGTAGCACTGAGAATGTAGCATCATATCCAAACACTCTACAATAAAGGTGCATTCCCGCCATGTCAGAATTATGAAGATTCCAACTTGTAAAAAGTGTTCACGTCCTCGTAGAACTTGTAATTGCAACTTGTAAAACTTGTAATTATTTGAGAGCTCCGACTTGTAGGTACAACGTCGAGTACAATGTCATGGGTTGTCATCTCGTAGGTTAATTACAGTAATTACAGCAATTTACTTACTTTTATAAGTAAACAAATATAAGTAAACAAACATTAAATAAATAAATACATTAAGATTTGTATATTTACAGAAAAAAATTATCCTGTTTATAATTTTAACAGATTATTTTTTAACAATATGCCTACTACATTAAAAATCAGTTAAAACACTTAGATCTTGGTGTTTTAGTTAAAACACAGTTAGAGATGTAAATACAAAATGTATATTTTTTTCTTTTGTATTCATGTCAGTTTTTTTTCAAGAAATGTTTGAGTTTAATGAATTATTGTGTAGATTAAAATGTAATGTGGTGTAACCATCAAGTAAAAAGTAACAACATGTTTTACTTACACTTTGAATTTGTTACTTCTTAATCTTTATTTTCAAGTAAATCATTTGTAAGAAATGTAATTCACATTCTGGCGCGGACACACCACATGACATTTTACAACCTAAGCTAACTTTGCCATGTCATTAAAAAGTTAAGTTATCTTAACCATGATGACACAAAGTCATGAGTGTCTACAGGGATTAATGATATCTGTCTTTATGATATCATTTCCTGCTTAGTTTTGTTGTTTGCACCACATGGTTTTGATTTGCCATAGAAAAGTTTTTGGCAACAAAACTTTAATCTAAGAAATAATAATAATAATAATAATAATAATAATAAATGATTATGCCAAACAATTTAATGTTTTCTTTTCAAGAACTGTATTCTTTTAACAAGACTTTTTTCCTTCATTATGATATCAGAACAGTGACACTTTAAACAATAGAGTGGTGGAACTATGACGTTACTTTGTAGGCCAATCAGCAGTTAGCCTCATGCTGGTTCCCTCAACAAAAACCCAATAGGATTTTCCCAGGCTTTTAGATTATTGCAAAAAAATATGTTCTGTGATCAACAAAAGTTTATGATACTTTTTTTTGTTGTTGTTTATCAAGATAATTTTCACAGATGAACACAACTTTTTATGAATTTTGAAGCCTAAATGCAGTCACCAGAAACAAAAAGCTAAAGGTAGGCTATAAGCAAACTACACCACGGTCCCACGATTTCAGCGTCACCACCATTAAGCTTCCGACAACTTGGCATGATGACATTTAATGTCGCTGTCAGCCTCTGTAGTCCGATTTAGCTACTTGTTAGCAACCGTCATTTTCAAGACATGTAACAGCTTAAAAAAATCAGGGGGAGGTTAATACTGATATATTTTATGTTGTAGAATAAAACGTGAAAGTACTTTGAGCTTGTGTTAACCACAGACCTTTTTCCAGCCATTTAACCAAAAACCCATTAAAAAAACCCATTGATTTTGGGACGATGGAACCAGAAGTGGTAAAATGCTTCTGGGTTTTGGCCTATAAAAATGCGTCATAGTTCCACCACTCTATATGCCACCTTAAAAATGTCAAAATGAATTTTAATACAGATATTAAAAGCAGGTTCATTATAGAAGAGGTGAATATAAACCATTTGCATTATTAATGTATTTTTGTATGAATTAACCCTTTAAGCCCAAAGTGTACCGCCAGCGAAAAAATTCATAATCAAATTACTTAGCAACCACTGACAGGACTAACACAAAATAGTTATCATTTTAGAAACTCAGCTTTTTAATGCATCCAAACATTTTGACAAGTGCTGAGTAGTCCCTCTAAACTGGAGTGTACCGCCCGCGGCGCCACCTAGCTACAAATAATGAATAAACTCCTTCAAAACTCCTGCCTTGATCAACACAAAATAGGTGTCATTTGAAAGTTTAGAGTCTGAACTTTACAATGAATGTAACCAATTTGATTAACTCCTAAGTAGTGCTGAGTTATTTTCTGATAATAATAAAAAAAAATGTACTTTTTTGTACTATGTACTGCAACGTGTCAAAAACATCATACAGCTCAGATAGTCATGTGTCATATGTCATTTGAAAGGTCTCACAGAGTAGAATACAACAAGCATAACTGTTCTGACTAAACTTGAGCGATTTTTTTTGTACATGAAGCCCCGCAAGACCCATATGTAAATAATATATGGTTGCTGCATTTATGTCACGTTTTCGCTTGTAACTTCATGAAACATGCACCGACTGTGAAAAATGGCACATCATTATTTACAGCAGATTCTCACGATTAAAAATCAACATATTCCAATACGTCGATCACAAGATATTTCTCACAGAATTACGACACATAAAATCCCACAAGCATACAGGTGCTAACTAAAATCAGATGTAGATGTGGCGTTTTCACGTATAACTTCATGAAACATGCATAGATCGTAGAAAATGGTACATCATTACTTACAGTGAATGCTCCCGATTGAAATGAGTCCGAAATCAACATAATCCCATGCATCTATCACAAGAGGTATGTGTGGAGGAAGTAGAATTTAAAAATTCTAGTTTATTTCTACCTTATTTCCTTCCTGAGTTATTGCATGTCAAATAAGATATGTAAAAATTATAATAAAAATTATATATATATAAATATTGTATTTTATCAGTGTTTTCTCAGCAGTTTCTCAGCATGAGAATGTCAAAATGTAAACTTTTTATTCCTCTAAAAATTTAAAAGCTTTTCTATCAAACGATACCTACCTTTTTACTCTCCTTGCTAGAGTTTTGGAGTTATGAATATTTTTGTGTCTGTCACTCAGAAAAAAAAAAAAAAAAATAATAATAATAATAAAATACCTATTAAATTAAATTTGGGCTTAAAG
Organism: Mylopharyngodon piceus; assembly: GCA_039654765.1. NCBI lineage: Eukaryota > Metazoa > Chordata > Actinopteri > Cypriniformes > Xenocyprididae > Mylopharyngodon > Mylopharyngodon piceus. Next base: position 19,338,001 of record CM077438.1, read on the forward strand.
GGTTACTAGATAAATTAGTGTAATATCATAGCAATACATCAATTAAAGCAATGATTCCTGTTGTTTAAGTAATGCACTGTATTAGATTTCTTCCCTTTCAATGAGCTTTCATGTGCATACCTGCCCCAATTAAATCATTTATTGATCAAAAGGCCATGCATTGCTGACAGACAGTGTAATATTGTTGATGACATGCTCCTTCTGTGTTTGAGCAAGTGCTTCCCTGCTGATGGCTAATTAAAACGTTACCACAAACGAACAGCGTCTCGAGGTGCCAGAGGACAGTATGGTTAGCAGACTGTGAGGAAAAGCCAGCTATGGGACCGAAGAAGCGCTTTGATGATGAAAATGTGGGGCAGAACAAGAAAGAGGCTGCGAGCAGTATTTTTTATTTCTTCATCACTGACAAGCAGAACTTCAGCAAAGCGTTTTCATGTTATTATTTTGTTTATTATAATTCCAGCACGTCTTTTCTTGAAGCTCAAGTCTATAATTCGTAGAACATCCTGTCAGATCTGCGTCCATCACACCAGACTTTTATTCGGTTTCGTGTAGTAGTGGACGCAGCTGTCACTTTGACGGCTCTCAGACCTCACAATAAAGCAAGTGAAGTTAAAAATATCTCTACTGTAAATCAAAACCCTATGGTACAATGAAACGCCTTTTAAAGTGATCAAAGTCTAAACAAAGCACAAGGGAATTTAGTTTTTTTTTTTTTTTTTTTTTTTTTTTTTTTTAGGAACACATTGATCTGGTTTATAAACAGAAACTCCTATTAGATTATTATGCTGTATGTTATTACCACAGAAAGATAAAGTGCTTGATTCTTTAACCATTATAATTGACATGCTTTTACTTTGTAAGTTGCACAGTGATGGTTTTGTTTATTAATGTATTTTTCTGAAGAGGGTAGATAATATTACAGTATGTAGTATACATTATTTTTAATGTCTGTCTGTCTGTCTATGATGCTAAAATGTTTTGAGTGTGTTGCTATGGCTAATTGGGTATTCCATTGTTATTATTTTTAACTAAAACAATATATATATATATATATATATATATATATATATATATAATAAACATGATTCTGTTTTATTAAAATTATTACAAATTGTTTTCAGTAATTGAAATAAAGCTGATGGAAAACTAAAACTTAAACACTTTAAATGAAAATTAGAAATGTCCCCTTGACAATTAAAAGGAATAAGTTTATATTGAAGTCTCAGATCTCTCATTCAGTGTAAGTCAGTGAGATTTCATCATCGGTTGTCTACCTGGCTGTCTACCAGGTGAAAATCCTGAGTCAGATTTTCAGCAGTTGCAGGCATAACTTTTCTTTGCTTCAGCAGGACAGTGTCCCTGTGCACAAAGCGAAATACATAAAGAAATGATTTACTAGTCTGGAAGAACTTAAACGGCCTGCACAAATCCCAGACCTGAACTGGAATGCCAAGTGCACATCAGATCACATGGCCAGCCCTTAATGATGCTCTTGAGTCTGACACCCTTGAGAAAAAGAAGTGCACTTTCACTTTTAAAAAGAGTACTTATTGTGAAAATAACATACTTTAGTAGAATATACTGAAGTGTGAACTGTATGTATGTTTTTGGACACTTAAGTGCATGTTATTTGCAATTAAATGAAATTGTATTTACATTATAATTTATATTAAATGCAATAAGTTGAACTTAAGTGTGCCTTTTGACCCACTTAAGTAGAATACCTTTTTATGTGTAATTTCATAATTCTATCGTCTTTGAAATATTAGTGTACTGCTGAATGTAATGACAATCATTTATGATAAACTAAATACTATGACTATATGTCATTTGAAACTTGTATGTCATGTTTTAAAATATATTTGTAATTACACATTTGTAATGATATTGTGATTTAGTACATTTTAAATATATTAACTTTTAATGTAACATCAAATAACACACTACAGTTAAAATTAATCAAGCACTTTGCTTTAGTATGTTAGTCAACACATCAAAATAAGATAAAATATGATTTAAAATGTACTTACAAAGCTTTTTTAATTTGACTATTACAAAGTGCAAGTTTTTAAAGTTTTTAAGTGTGTTACAAGGACTACAAGTATACACTACAAGTGCACACTAAGTACAAATAAGTGCACTTTTTCACAAGGTTGGGAACATTTCTCTCAGTCATATTCCAACATTTACTCTTCCATGAAATGGAGGTAACATCTTGTAATATGCCATTTCTTATGCATTTTAATGTAAACTCTGTTTACTTTTTTTATTCAGAGGTTTTTGTGTCATGGACTTATAGGGTTAGTTCACCCAAAAATGAAAATAATGTCATTTATTACTCACCCTCATGTCGTTCTACACATGTAAGACCTTCGTTCATCTTCGGAACACAAATTAAGATATTGTTGATGAAATCCGATGGCTCAGTGAGGCCTCTATTGAGAGCAAAGCCATTCAAACTCTCAAGGTCCATAAAGGTACTAAAAACATATTTGAAACAGTTCATGTGAGTTCAGTGGTTCTATCTTAATATTATAAAGCAACAAGAATAATTTTGTGTGGCAAAAAAACAAAATAACGACTTTTCAACAATATCTATATGGGCCGATTTCAAAACACTGCTTCATGAAGCTTCTGAGCTTTATGCATCTTTTGTTTCGAATTAGTGATTCGGATCTCCTATCAAACAGCTAAACTGCTGAAATCACATGGCTTTGGCGCTCCGATTCACTGATTCGATTCGTAAAGCTCCAAAGCAGTGTTTTGAAATCGGCCCATATAGATATTGTTGAAAAGTCTTTATTTTGTTTTTTTGCCGCACAAAAAGTATTCTTGTCGCTTTATAATATTAAGATAGAACCACTGAACTCACATGAACTGTTTCAAATATGTTTTTAGTACCTTTATGGACCACGAGAGTTTGAATGGCTTTGCTCTCAATAGAGGCCTCACTGAGCCATCGGATTTCATCAGCAATATCTTAATTTGTGTTCAGAAGATGAACGAAGGTCTTACGGCAGTAGAACGACATGAGGGTAAGTAATAAATGACATTTTTTTTCATTTTTGGGTGAACTAACCCTTTAACTGCATGCAATGTAGTTCCGCCTTTTACCACTGCAAGGCAGTATTCTAACAGATAATCTGAGAAAAAGCCAGTGAGAAGATCTCATTTCCTGAAGGATGGAAGTACAGAACATTCCAAACCTGATCTCATATTTCCTAAACCTGTTCAACATCACAATATTCTCTAAATGATATTAGTACCTATATAATGCATCAGTGTCCAGAACATAGGAGACTTTGTAATGTCCTCCAGAAGATCACACACACACACACGATCAACCTTGAAGTTAACATCGCCAGTGATTCTCAGCTAAATCGCACGGGTCAGCCCAATCTACTGGAGTGCTCCTATAAAAGAAATTGAATGTTCCACCGAGGCAAATCTGGATTGTGATGGACACAGGCAGCACCGGAACACAGCGTACATTGAGGTTCCCAAGGGCCAGCAGGTGGAAGTTCAGAGGAAAAAGGCCTTGGACGGAATTCATAATGAACTCCAGACTTGCAAGAATGTTGGACGTTCAGCTCCCTTTCTCCTCTTTTGCACACTTCCTCTTACCTGCCTGTATAAGATAAGCCTGTCAGGTGCTGCATGGATATGCTTGGCTAGTCTGGAACAATTGGAATTGCAGATGGGTAGGAGGATTGTGGGAACAGATTCACAGTTTGACAGACTGGCAGAAATTCTCAAGACAAAATCTATCCACAAACAAGAAATAGAACAGATTCATCTCCTAAACAAAAATATCAGAAACTACAATTAGAATAGATTACCACTATAAATGTTTAAGATGTACTAGTTTAAAACACATGCTTTATATTTGTGTTGGTTTCATTTACACTATTTTCAGAGCAAAAATAAATTACAGTAAATAAAAAAGTAATGTGGTGTGGTCATTGAAATAAAAGAAAATATACATATGAGATGTTGGTTTCATATGGCTTTGAAAATCTTTTACACCATTTTCAAGGCAAAATGTACACACACACACACACACACACACACACACACACACACAAAAAAAAAAAAAAAAAAAGTATGTGGTGTAACAAACACATTTTTCTTATACCTTGAATATCTTTGTTTTTGCGGTGCATTGTGGGATTGAATGAGTGCACTTCATAATGTCCTCTAAGGTTTCGGACACAAAATGGCTGTTCGCTCAAATGCCTATATAAGAGTACAGGGGGCGATTTCCGACACAGGGACAAAATCATTTTCAGTAATTGAAATGGTATAAAATGTCATATGAAAAAATAGATAACAATAAATAAAATAAATAAATAAATAAACTTAAAACACTTAAATGGAATTTAGAAATGTTGCCTTGGCAACATTGAAATAACAACAATTGAAATAACAGATAAAGACAAAGTACTAAAATATTAAAACTAAAAGTTAAATAGAAATATAAAAACTAATGGAAATGACAAAAAACACATTACAAAATTACTAAAACTAAAAAAAAATTTCAGTTTAAAATGAAACTGAAAAAATAAAAATTAAAGGTAATTCAAAACATTAATAAATGCTAGTGAAATTACAAATAAGTATTCATTTAATAAGATTCATTTTGTGAGAACATTTTTCAGAAGATTTTGCAAGCACATTAATCTACATATCAAGCCGTGTGTTAAGTTTCCATATTCACTTCTACATTCTAGGCTTGGCTTTAACACTTTAACAGACAGATAATAAACAGTTGAGGGAATGTTCTTCTTTTTTTTTTTTTTTTTTTTTACAACTGATTAACATTATACATGCCATTGTATATGCTTTGCATAACAAGGGAATTACATTAATAATAATTTCCAAATGTCATGAAAAAAACATTATATGTATAATTGTATCTGTCAAAGTGTGTGCATATTTGTGTTGGGAGTAAAGGAGGCTTTGAAGGGAATGTTGCAATAATTGATCTCTCTCCAGATCTGGAGCGGAGATAAATTTAATTCCATAATGATTTCCATGAGTTTATATTCTAACAACTTGTGTCTAATAGGCCGTTGTATTGCCCTGTAGGTTTTGTGAGACTCAAAATATTACCAATACTTTTCCCACTTACAATACATGTAGCACAAGAAGCAATTTATTGAAAACTCTGAATCCATTTAGCCTCTACAAAACAGGTGGCAAGTCCAGTTAATTGAGGTCTAAGGCATTGGATCCCAGCAGTGAATAATGTTCATTTACAGCAGGGATTTCTGGGTCAGCTATCTGAATGTGGGTTCCAAAATAGAAAAGTTGCCTGGAACTTAAATTAGTTTCTAAAACAGACACTACCTTAAGTAAGCAAATTTAAGTCCAGCATTTCCCAGCTGGACACTTGGGGGTCTTTAAATCAATTTATATTTTGATAACATGAACTACTAAATGAACGCTAATAAATTAATAACCTTAAGTGTGTTTGTAGACATAACATTACCAGGTCCACCTGGACCAAACACTCACCAGAGCAGCTAAAACATTTTAGAAACTCACTCAAAGCTACAGATTTCACAAAATATGATACTAACCTGTGCTTTTTGATTTTTTTTAATGGCATAATTGACCTCATGGCAAGACTATGTTATGCTTGACGCATCTACAAAAGTACGCCAGTCCTGATCTTAACATTTTTGTTTGAAGTTTAGCATGTTGATGGAATAGTTACAATAGTCACAAATTAAAATTGTTATCATTTACACACCCTCATATCGTTTTTTGGTGAAAAACGACATGGTGTTTAAATCATGGCGGCCTCCATTTGTTTTCCTGTGCGTCATTCAACACTTCACCCTCCAGTCCAGTAGACGGCGGTAAAGTGCCTTTTGTGTTCCTTTGGTTTTAATGTTGTTTGACAAACGAATGTAAAAGGTGCATTTCAGTGTGATGTTTTGGATGGCACATAAGAGAGCAATGACAGCCGCCATGATGAGATGTGTAAGATTACATCCATAAAGTGCGTGGAAAGTTGTTTTTATTGAATTATTGCAGATTTGGATCGCATTAGCTGTTAGCATCGCGTTGGATCGCATTAGCATTTCCTGCATTGTGATACCATTTGAGAAACAGATTTTTTTGTGTGCTTTCGGGAGTTTACGTCAAGTATCTTTCAAACTAATTGACAAACCTAAGAAATACAAAAAAGGCCTTGTGTTTGCCTGTTTGTTTTTCTTAAAAAGTAACTGAATGCATTTACATGTTAACTACAGAAAATATTAAGTAAAATTTAAATACATCCATTTGATTGAATACACTGAAAAATAACTGTAGAAACAATTTTTCACTCAGAAATTGCTTTTACATTTCACAAATAATCACAAAACAAACACATTGAATTAAGCATGAATTTTGAAATATGAAGCCTGAAATAGTTTTTTTCTTGTAAAACGACACCAATAATCTATATTTACAACTTCAAAAGAAAAAAAAAATGTTTAAGTATAGTACACAATCAATTATAGGCCTATAAGCTTGTGAAAAAAAAAGTGCACTTTAGCATATTTTAAAAAGGCTACCTATTATTGAAATAATATACTTTAAAAGAATACTTCAGTATGATCTGAATATAATGTTTTCAGACTTTTAATTGCATGTTATTTACAATAAAATGAAAATGTATTATAGTTTAAATTTATATTATATGCAATTAGTTGAACTTAAGAGTGCTTTTCTGACCGACTTAAGTACAAAGTTTATATATAATATCATATTATATTGTCTTTGAAATATGGTTGAAAGTATACTGTTGAATATACTGACAAGCATTCATAGTAAACTATACTTTAATGGCATTCCTATCAAAACGTTTATGTATTTATTTTGAAAATGTATTTTAAAATAAAACTTAATTTGACAATTAAATAGTGCACTTTTTAAAAGTGTGTTAAGAAACAGTCATGGAAGTGTACTCTATTAAAGTTATATTACTGGAAGAACATTTTTTTTTTTTTTTTTTAAATAGTTGAAGTATACTACAAGCGCACATTTAATACGATTAAGCACACTTCTTTTTTCACAAAGGTATGTGTGTCTAATCTGTGCTGAGTCATGTTTAGGGAGCAGATCTATGGTTAAAGCTAATTGTAGACTGCTAAAGCTTCTGAAGTTGATCCAGTACGCCACTGGTGTAGCATAGCTATAGACGCCTCTCAGCGTCTCTGAGGTGTGTGCACCGTCTGCACTGGTTCGTGCCAGAGTAAATGTGTCAAGCGTAAACAAAGCTTTAATCCATGTCTTAAACTCCATCTTTGTAGAACAGGCTATTTATTTGTCTTTGTCTGCATTCTAGGTTGTATTTCATGTTTCTGCATTTGTGTTTGTAATTATGTGTTCATCAGCATTGGTTCGCATCAACTCGTAAACCAATTTAGCTCTTGGCGCCCTAATGCAGCTCTGGCATGACGCAGCAATTGCGGCGTTTCAAACTTGTTTTCCCCTCTCTCTACCAGTAAATGTTTACATTTGCTTCAGGTTCTTTTAAACATGTCTCTGTGCTTGACTGGCACAGATAACATTGAGGTAGATGGTCTATTTGCAGTCCAAAAACATGGGGAATGTTGTTAATAAGGCTAGAAAGCCTCAATGTCTTCTTCATCCCTTGTAAAAAAAAAAAAAAAAAAGAAAAAAAAAGTGCACTTTTGCGTACCTTTTAAAAAGAGTACTTACTATGCAAATAATATACTTTAAAGTTAAAATATAGTTTTCAGACACTTAATTGCATGTTATTTATAATTAAATGAAAATGTATTATAGTTTGCATTTATATTAAATGTAATTAGCTGAACTTTAGAGTGCATTTTGACCTACTTAAAGGGATAGTTCAGCCAAAAATGAAAATGCTGTCATCATTTACTCACTCTCAAGTTGTTCCAAACCTGTATGAGTTTTTTTCTTTTGCTGAACACAAAATAATGTTTGAGACCAAACAGTTGTGGGGCACCATTGAGTTCCATAGTTTGAAAAAACAAAACAAAACAAACAAACAAACAAACAAATAAACAAACAAATAAATAACAAGTATACTTAAGTGGCCTTTTATTTCATTAATATTATACTATTGGCAAGTACCATTTTTTTTAAATGCACTTTTAAGATTTAAAGCACACTATAAGTGCACATTCTTCAATACAATCAAGTGCACTTCTTTTTCACGAATATGCTTGAAGAGCATTTTATTGTATTCCGAAACAGCAGTTCATTCTCATTTCTCACTGATTAAACATGGATACGCTTCAGGTTGAAACAGAATTCATTGGAGAGCAATGGAAAGACCTTAATTCTGGTAATTGAATCCCAACAGGGCCAGTTGACCCAGGTTTCTCATTTGTTCCTTAAAGATTTCAGATCCATGGAGTTGGTGTGACTTAATGCAGCTGAATACACAAAGCAAAGTCAAAGTCTCTCTTATAAAACACGGCCATTTAAAGATATCCCGAATTGCTGTCTGATTGCGCGGTTTCATGGTTATGTGAGCTGTGTCTGCAGGTCACGCTCAAGGCAGATGTGCAAATGGGTGATTGTTAGGAGGTAGACAGCGGTAGGGCTTGAAAACCAAGAACAGATTACCAGAATGGAAGTAAATTTAGTAAATAATTTGAAAGTTTAGTGAATAAGTTGCAGTATACACTTTGCATATCAGTTGCGTATCAGTTGCTTATATGCAGTATGTACGCAGGAAAGCTAACTTTCCACTGAATTTACAACAGGTGTGCATGCATGTACACTGTGATGTTGATGAATCCAGATTATTATAAATTAGGTAGCATGTGCCTGCAGTTAGTGTAATTAGATACACGCCCACACCATCTCCATATCCATAGAGGTCTTTAACTCATTTGGTAGCGATCAGTGCACTTTCAGAAACTACACACCTTCCCCAGCTCCACCTGTATAGATCTGCTACCGGGGTTAATTCATGTATATTACATGTGCAGCAGCATGTCTTACATACAGCAATATCTGTGAATATATTGGCAGTAGCAAGTCTCAGTACTTGCTCTGCAGCAGCAGCAGCAAACATATATATATATATGATGTGATCCTATAGTATATTATTATTAACAGATTATTTGACTAAATGATCTATGGATAAATAGATAGTAACAGTTTCAATAAGATGAGTAATGAAATGTACATTACAGTTACATAAAATAATATAAAAAATTATAGAAAAAATATTTTTAAATTGTAAATTTAATCTTTAACGTGGAACAACATAAATGTATACGATTTTCCTCTGAGTTATTGTAAATTATAATTCTACATTCTAATCCTTGAGAAGAGTCCAGAAGCAGGACAAAATGACCCCATGTGATAAATGGGGGGCCCTGGAAACAGTACATTAGTGTGTCTAATGGGCCCTCTGATTGCTAATCAGAACCAGCTAGAGAAAATTGTAGGCTGGGAGACACCGACAGCAGCAGGACCGTCAGATTAATCAATCATTACATCACTGGCATAATCTTCTTAAAGGAAATGTGTACAAGAATAACATGTAGAGATGTATAGGCTCTTGGGGAAAAAAAAAGGTACAACATTTTAGTCTTGAATAACAAGTCATTGATGTATGCTTTGGAAAATAACATCTATGTTTTTTTCTCAGTGTGCTAACGGCTCTCTCAAATGCTTAAAAAGCAAAGCGTGCAATCATTAGAATTGGGACAATTACAGTTAAGGGCTGTTTTTTTTAAGGCAGTTTAAATTCATTAAAGAAAAGCGTCTTGCAGAAAAGTCTCATCACAGTTTGGAGTGGGGCTCAATTTCTATAGATTTATACATTTCTTATTCAAAATATATTGTCTGGTTTTCATTGTGTAAATTATATTTTAACAGAAATGTGTTGCAGCAAAATGATGAACAATAATGTATTTTTTTTTTTTTCCCTTTTTGTTTAATCATGAGTTAAATTTTTTATTTGTTTTTATAAAACGGTTAGTTCCTGTCCTTGATTCTGATTGGTCAATAGCTGTGTTTTATTCACGATAAAACACAGCTATGACCGCTTCGCCCAACGGATTTGTGTATCATTACACAACACCCTTAGCAACCACCCTTAGCAACCACTCTTAGCAACGTAAACTGTATGTTCTCAATTGATATTGTTCATTGAAGCTTACTGTATTTTGTAGAAGAGAAAAAGATCGAGTGAGCAAGTTTATTACCTGCATTCAGATTTAGCATTTTCCTTCAGGTCAGTCCTATGTTCATAATAAAAAATCTGTTTAAATAAATGTCCGATGTATTATCCTGTCCTTTTAACAGTTAAGGGGTTTTCTGGTGACAGACAGCGCTAGTCAAAGCATTTGTCAGTTGCTTCTTGTTCCGTGTTCATAACAATTCAGTCTTTTCAATGTAAAAGTCTTCGCTACTGGCTGACACACTCATAAAGAAGTCTTTGCCTCCATCTAATGGCATAATAATGTAACTTCTGTTGCTGTTCACGGTCAAGGACTAATTTTTCCGGCAGAAGGAAGGCTTTAGTGAAAGTTTACTTCATGAAAGTTGCATTGATACATATTTTTGGCTTTAATATTTGTATTGTGTGGTGACCGTTTTATAAAAGTAAGCAATAAGGTACTCGAGGCTAGTGCTGTATCATGAATAAGTCACGGCTGAAGGGGTTTGCGTCGTGCCTAACAACGCCCTTCAGCCGTGACTTATTCACAATACAGCACAGCCTCTTGTACCTTATTGCTTACTTATATTTTTATTTTATTTATTCATTATTTGATAAATACTTTGTACTTTTGTTTCTTATTACTTTTTAACTATATGCATTACAAATTATCTACCTATTTCTAACTTGTTCTCCCTATTTTTTTTATTACTATTTTATTGTAATTATTATTTAATTATTTTCATTGTGGGATTATTGTTTTATGTCAATATATAAATATCTTTTTGTTAAATATATACATGCATGTGTGTATTTATATATACATAATAAATATACACAGTACACATATATATTATGTAAACACAAAGTTTTATTTTGGATGTGATTAATCATTTGACAGCACTAATTTTAGAATATTTAAACTGAAGTTGAAATATCATTTAACTTAATAAATATAATAAAGGTTTATGAGCTATTAAAATGACATCATTGTATTTTGGGGGTTATTTGATAACATATAGTTGTTGTTTTTTTTTCTGTGTACAACTGTTCAGAATTGTGCCAGCTAACCACGTGCTGATTATCATCTTTGAGCTAGGCTCAAAAGTATCTAAAATTGTCACAACGAAACTTCACCACATGTTTCGGTCGTGACTGTTTCAGTAGTGACATCATTGTTTTGGTAGTGACAAAAGGGAACACATAATCGTTTATTTGGGGGAAATAAACAAAGTACAGTTATGCAAATCATTAGAAACTATGTTTTATTATGCACAGTCGCGGCGCTACTAAAACATTACTGTCACTACCAAAAATGTGCAGTCATGACCGAAACATGGGATGCTTTGTCAAAAATAAAGTATATTGAATTATCAACTTGAATTATCAGATGTTATTATAGTGTTTGGTTCATTGTATATTCAAACTAATGAATCCTTAACTTTGAAATCAGCATGATAAACTTCAAAATACAACAAATTTTATAAATTACACTTGAAATATTGTTAAAATTGTAATTGTTATTGATTTACCTGTGAAAACTTTTTTTAAAAAAAAAAAATAGCAAAAACAATATATTTACAACGTAGATGTAAACAAAATCTTAATAGGTCAATGTAACCTTTTTATTAAATTATTTATCATTTTGTTTCGGTAGTGACAAATTTGGGGAGAGGAAAAATATTCCAAAACTTTCAGAATTTTTTTTTTTTTAAGATGTTTCCAACTCTGACTTTGAACCAATTCTGTAGAATGGCCCTTATATGTATTATTTTATTATTAAATATTTTAGTTTTTTGTAATACAATTAAAATACGTAATATATATATATATATATATATATATATATATATATAAAACAGTACAACAATTACAATATAACTATCTTTAATACTTTTTTTGTATTACAGTAATGAGAATTTTGGGGAAAATGTGCTTAATCCTTAAATGCACACCTCAGGTCTTTATCGACCTGAGACGTCATTCACCGTCATTCATTTTTTTAAAATTAGACATCAACCTTCTTAGTATTCCTCAATGTATTCATTATAAACAATACAAGAAGAAAAAAAATATGACAATGTCTGTTTTCTAATTAATTTTTTGTTAAAAGTGTATGTAATAGTGTAAGTATATTTTTTCTGCGCAACAATAATTGAATCTCTGATGACTCACCAAGTGCAGTTCACCTTTTTTCCTCAAGGTGGCAATGTCTGTTACACATTGGTGACGTGATGTTTTACTCATATTACCACGTTCATAAAACAAAAGAATACACAAGTATCATCAGCAAAACTCAAAATGACTGGAAATGATTTACTGCAGAGCAAGTTATGTGCCCAATCAAATATTAGTGTCACTGTCACTTGATGGTGGATCTGGTGAAGAAGCTTTCAGCGATCAAATTATTGATTTTGAAGTTGTTGAAAACGATAGTTTGGAGAATATGTGTAATGTATTGATCCACTGGAGGCAAGTTGCAGTGAGAACCCAAGTGCAGTTTATTAAACATAATACGTGATTAATCCAAGAAACAAACACAAAATAAACAAAAGACTAGGCAAAGCTAAACATGACATGACTTGACGCATGAACCAAACATGAACAAACAACTTACCAACATGGGTTACATGAACAAAGCTAGACAAGAGAACAATGAAACAAGAGGCCTATATATACAAAGAGACTAATGACTAATAAGGAACACCTGTGAACAATCAAGACAATGACCCAATCACAAAACAAAACTGAGAAACCACATGACTAAATCAACAAATGACAACTTGACATGGCTCCCGACGCCCAACAAAACCAAAACTAGACATACAGTCCCGGAGTTTGGTGAAGCGGAGGTGGTCTTGGGGGAGGGATGGCGGGCCAGGCCCGTGAAGGGAGACAGGACCTGGACCATGGTAATTGCAGAAATGGGCAATGAAGCAATGGTGGACCTGGGCTGTGGAGCAGAAGGTCCTGGTGCACTGGCGGTCCTAAGCTGTGGAGCAGAGGGTCCTGGTGCACTGGCAGACCTGGGCCGTGGAGCAGAGGGTCCTGGTGCAGTGGTGGACCTGGGCCGTGGAGCACTGGAGGACCTGGGCCGTGGAGGCAGGCCTGGATCATGGAGCAGTGCATTTGATCACTGGCATAGCATTCATGATGTGACTTGACTCTGGCATGGCGGCCATGATGTGGAGAGGCTCTGGCGCAGCGGCCATCTTGGTTGATAACTCAGGCGTGGTGGCCATCTTATCTGAAGACACTGGCTTAGCGGCCAACTTGTCTGAAGACACTGGCTTGGCGACCATCTTGTCCGAAGACACTGGCTTGGCGACCATCTTGTCTGAAGACACTGGCGTGTGGGCCATCTTGGCTGCAGACTCTGGCTTGGCCTTGATGTGAGGAAACTCTGGCTTGGCGGTCATTGGTATGGGGGCCACAACACTTAGAAACGTAGGTTGAACAGCCCTGACGTGACTTGTCTGTGGCATTGAGGCCTTGATGTGATGAGGTTTTGGCATGGCAGGCATGACATGAACAGGCTCTGGCTTGGTAGACATGACATGAAGAAACTCAGGCTTGGCAGGCATGACGTGAACAGGCTCTTGCTTGGTAGACATGACATGAGCAGGCTCTGGCTTAGTAGGCATGACATGAACAGACTCAGGCTTGGCAGGCATGACGTGAAGAGACTCAGGCTTGACAGACATGACGTGAAGAAACTCGGGTGTGGCAGGCATGATGTGAACAAATCCTGACATGACGACCGGGGTGTGGAGACTCTGGTGTGGTGGGTACTGTGGGATTGTGGAGCCCCTCGTCCAAAATACCCACAGTAAAAGGTGAACCGGCCAGCAAAGGAGCATGGTCAATATATTTATCAAAGTCCAGCTAATAGAACCTCTAGGCATCCTAGAGGAGACTGGTTCATTTAGACCAGCATGAAAAATGTCTTTGAGGGCAATGTCATTGAAGCCCTCCTAGTTTGAAAATCCACAGAACTCCTCGACATAGTCTTCAATGGGACGGTTGCCTGTGTCTAGGTCTAGCTTTGTTTGTGTAACCTGCTGTTTGGTGAGTGTTAGTTTATGTCATGTCATGTCAAGTCAAGTCAAGTCATGTTTAGTCAAGTCTTTGTTTATTTTGTAAACCTTTATGTTAAATAAACTGCACTTGGGTTCTTCAAGCTTGCCTCCAGTGGAATATGTTACAATGTGGTTGATTGTCATGAAATTATTGTTACAATGGAAATAAATCTTAATGATCTTAAAACAGGCTTTATTTTCCTTACACAAATTATAATTATTTATTACTTTATTTCTTACCCAAACATTTTACATGAGATTCAACAATGCATTTTTTATGCCAAGATTATACCATTCAACAACATCTGCCATTTGGTAAGGTGATGTTCCCAGAATGCATTTCACACAGAAAGACTACATTTTCTTGGAAGATGTTCACATAGAGTCTACAGGGGCTAATGTTTGCGATGATAGGCATGACGATGAACATGTGTTTGGCTAAAGTTCATGTTTGTGGAGCTACATTCCGAGCCATTGGAAGAAGATAGAATGGTTACCATTGCAGTCTAATCATCTGAAACACTTGTACCGATGTCTGTCATCTAACAGTTTTGCAGACAAGGAGTGTGGTTAAACTAGTGCCATATTATGATGAATGGATATATCAATAAGCATCTGTGGAAAAAAATGTATTATCGTATGTGCTGCTGTGTCACACCGTCCTTTTGGAAACATCTTGTCTGCTGAATAAACTGTCTAGCCATGCATGTGGGCAAGAAAGATTGAAACATCAGAATGCTTGACTTTGCTGTGTCTTGAGAAACTGGATCCGTCCCAAGCTGCAAATGCAATGAGTTGCTTGCTGAAACAGGGCTTACGTTCATGAATGACTCACACAAGGAACAATGTGCCAATCTTCACCACAGACGTTTAAAGACTCCATGAAATCCAAAATGAGAGTTTTGTGGCTTTTAGTGCATGTCTGTAAGCTTTGAGGTCATCTTTATGCTAGTGTAGGCCTATTCCAAAAAGAGAACAAATTTAACTTTTGGCAGATGGGTCAATGACTAGTAAGAGTGTAAAGAGTAGTTTAAAAAACATGCGTCAAGTTCTTATGAATGTAATATTTGCTTTAAGGTTGGTTTTATGTGGTTATGAAACACTTTAATTTAACAACTAAAAATGTCAAGTGGTGTAACCATCAAATAAAAAGTAACACATTTTCATTAGTGTAAACATCTTTATAATTATTATTATTTTTTTTAAAAAGTTGTGCCCCTATATATATATATATATATATATATATATATATATAAAGTTGGTTCCAAAACGCTATAAATCCATTTTGATTAATTTGAGTAAAAATGTGTTTTCTTTACCAAGAAAGTGGCAAGATGAAAACCACTATTTTCTGTTTCAAACTTTCACATAGCACCTTTCGGTTATAATAACATTAAAAATTCAAATCCAGATTTTGATTTTCAAACATTTATTATAAAAAATTATTATTTTTTCCCCAAAATGCAATTAATCCATTGAATCAATATAAAAGTTATTTTTCATATTGAAACTGTTGAAAATACACAACAAAGTAAGTTGATCCACATATATGACAGCCTCTGAACTTGGTCAGCACTAATCTTATATACACTGGACTAAAAATACATTCAGGCATCGCTCCTAAAATGAATTCAGCGGTGCATCTTGTTAATGCTATAAATTAATTATGTCTCCTTTTGTCATTGCCGATTAAAGAGTATCTCGTGCCACCGCACGGTTAAAATAAAAACAACACATTTGCCGGGTACATTGGAATTAACTGCAACTACCTAGTGGCGTCACTATAGCCTACTGCAAACATTCAAATCATGTTATGTTTTTTTTTTTTTTTTTCTATCAGATGTTTAGAATCAAAACTAGCAATGCCAGATTCAAGAATTAATCATTCTTGGTCAAACGGCTTTTAAAAACTGTTCATGATTCAGTTTTGGGGACGGTGACAGAAAATTGATGCTGTCCTGTGAGAACAAGCAACAGTCGGCATTTTTCCGCCTCCCGAGTGCCTCATCTTCTTAATCTCCTCACATAAATGATTACATTTCGATGGCTTATGTTTCTTACCCACGGCAGAAACCACCACATGTTCATCAATGCCGTTTTTGTTGATCACAAAGCACAAAGTAGATAAGGAAAACTAGGATGCCGGGTGTATTCAGAGCGCCGCCATTACTGTTTACAGTGCGTGGAATGGTGCCCTGTGATTGGTTGAGCGGATATATCGCATTCTGCAGGGAAGGGAGAGTGGCGTTTGTCGTGGTTTGGAAAGAAAGGGAGAAAACATGACAGAATAACACGGCGAATATCGCATTTTGAGTAAAATTAAAAATGGACTTTTCAATACTGACCAGATACAATACTGATGTTGTGGTTAAGACACTGTGTAGGCCTACCTGTTGCTTGGGCATATACTATTTCATAACTACAGGACGAACAGCGATTTATGCCAATGTCGGTTATGTTATCGCCATCTTATTAATAGATTTCATGTAGAATGATATTTATCATTTCAACTTACCTAGAGTGTGCCAAGGCAGTTAACATGTATTCTCAAACGAAGCACCTCAGTTGATACTTTAATATATAATTTTGGCAAACGCTCCACTGGGTATCTGTGTTTGTGCTCTGAATAACATCGGGTGTTTTTTATGCGGTGTGTTTTGCAGCGGCATAGTCACACATAGTCATAGGCCACTAGAGTTAAGCCATTCGGCGTGGTAGCCCAGGCACACATAGCCATATTGTTCATTAGAGCTAAGCCATTCGGCGTGATAGCCCAGGCGCACATAGCCATATTGTTTAATAGAGCTAAGCCATTTGGCGTGGTAGCCCAGGCACACATAGTCTAATAGGCCACTAGAGCCAAGCCTTACGGCCCAAAATACTTAGTTTAGTGGCATGCATACACTGGTATGTAGGCACATATGTAGCTAACACCACATTGGTAAGTCACCAGGGACACCCCTTAAAAAAAAAAAAAAAAAAAAAATGGGTACACTAATTCACATAGGGCTAGTGTGCAAGATGCTTCACACGCCTTATATGCACCTCATAGCAGCCCACAGTCTAACGGCTAGATCTGCTTGGGGGGAATAATGTGTAGGCAGATCTAGTCTGACAAGACCAAGCATATGCCTCATTTCTCATACTCAAAACTAATGGGCCAGGCACACATAGCATACACATGGTTCCTATGGCTCTTCGGAGCAGCAGCAGTACATATGTTTTGGCGGTAGATCTGCTGGGGGGTGAGGACTGAATTGTCATCTTGCTTTCTGCGTGATGGGGGATTTTCTGACATACAGTACCGTTGGCTTGTATTGTTCAAATATCAAGTCACCTGCTCTGTTGGGGGGTAATTCATGTACGCTATATTGTACAGCAGCAGCATGTCTTACTTGCTCTGCAGCAGCAGCAATAATCAAAAGTGGCAGCAGCAATAAAAGCAGCAGCAGCGTAGCAGATCTAATCCGCCAAGACCAAACATATCAACAATGTCATACCCATTACCATGCCAAACACTCTGAGAGTTGTCATGACAGAAATATATATTAGTGCTGTTAAAATTAGCATGTTAACGCATGCGATTATTTTTTTCAGTTTATATTTTATAGTAAATATTTAACGCAATTACCCAGCATCCGTTTTTTTTCTGTAATAATTTGGCTAGCGTTACATTATATGATCACGCTCTTGTTCATGCAAATGCTTTTAAACCATTCAAGTGCCACAAGACAAAGGAGAACACGCTGTCTGTGAATGTCGTGTCAGTGTGACACACACACGACTCGTGTGCACAGAGAGACACGCTGAACAAACATTAACACAGAATTATGCCAAAATGCCCGTTTTGTCAAGTATCCCCATAAGAGCAGTCTTAAATCTTTAAATAACAGGAAGTGTCCTCATAAACCATGTTTACGTTGTAATACCCATGTCATTATACACATTTGTGTCCTCATAAACCATGTATACAAGAACACACACAGAGAGAGAGAGAGAGAGAGAGAGAGAGAGAGAGATGTCTTTGAATAATTTTTATTGTTATAATTGTGATTTCATAATATGTAGATATGAATCCAACTGGAAAAACTTGTGAAAAGATGTCTTTCAGTTAGTCAAATAGCAAATAGTGGAGCTCTGCAGCCATCTACTGGTAAAAGTGATACTTTTTTATTTTTAAAACTGCATTTTCCAAAAGATGGGCAAAAATCTTACACTAAACCATGTCAAATTATCCATGTTATCCCCATGAATAAAAGTTAGAAATGTGGGTCTTTTATAAAGTGAAATGTACATAAAAAGCTGGTTTAGTGTAAAAACCTATTAATATATATATATATATATATATATATATATATATATATATATATATATATATACACAGTATCTCACAGAAGTGAGTACACCCCTCACATTTTTGTGAATATTTTATTATATCTTTTCATGTGACAACACTGAAGAAATGACACTTTGCTACAATGTAAAGTAGTGAGTGTACAGCTTGTATAACAGTGTAAATTTGCTGTCCCCTCAAAATAACTCAACACACAGCCATCAATGTCTAAACCGCTGGCCACAAAAGTGAGTACACCCCTAAGTAAAAATGTCCAAATTGGGCCCAATTAGCCATTTTCTCTCCCCGGTGTCACATGACTCATTAGTGTTACAAGATCTCAGGTGTGAATGGGGAGCAGGTGTGTTAAATTTGGTGTTATCACTCTCACTCTCTCATACTGGTCACTGGAAGTTCAACATGGCACCTCATGGCAACGAACTCTCTGAGGATCTGAAAAAAAGAATTGTTGCTCTACATAAAGATGGCGTCGGCTATAAGAAGATTGCTAAGACCCTGAAACTGAGCTGCAGCACGGTGGCCAAGACCATACAGCGGTTTAACAGGACAGGTTCCACTCAGAACAGGCCTCGCCATGGTCAACCAAAGAAGTTGAGTGCACGTGCTCAGCGTCATATCCAGAGGTTGTGTTTGGGAAATAGACGTATGAGTGCTGCCAGCATTGCTGCAGAGGTTGAAGGGGTGGGGGGTCAGCCTGTCAGTGCTCAGAGCATACGCCGCACACTGCATCAAATTGGTCTGCATGGCTGTCGTCCCAGAAGGAAGCCTCTTCTAAAGATGATGCACAAGAAAGCCCGCAAACAGTTTGCTGAAAACAAGCAGACTAAGGACATGGATTACTGGAACCATGTCCTGTGGTCTGATGAGACCAAGATAAACTTATTTGGTTCAGATGGTGTCAAGCCTGTGTGGTGGCAACCAGGTGAGGAGTACAAAGACAAGTGTGTCTTGCCTACAGTCATGCATGGTGGTGGGAGTGTCATGGTCTGGGGCTGCATGAGTGCTGCTGGCACTGGGGAGCTACAGTTCATTGAGGGAACCATGAATGCAACATGTACTGTGACATACTGAAGCAGAGCATGATCCCCTCCCTTCGGAGACTAGGCCGCAGGGCAGTATTCCAACATGATAATGACCCCAATCACACCTCCAAGATGACCACTGCCTTGCTAAAGAATGTCTCCAAACCTAAACCCTATTGAGCATCTGTGGGACATCCTCAAATGGAAGGTGGAGGAGCGCAAGGTCTCTGACATCCACCAGCTCCGTGATGTCGTCATGGAGGAGTGGAAGAGGACTCCAGTGGCAACCTGTGAAGCTCTGGTGAACTCCATGCCCAAGAGGGTTAAGGCAGTGCTGGAAAATAATGGTGGCCACACAAAATATTGACACTTTGGGCCCAATTTGGACATTTTCACTTAGGGGTGTACTCACTTTTGTGGCCAGCGGTTTAGACATTAATGGCTGTGTGTTGAGTTATTTTGAGGGGACAGCAAATTTACACTGTTATACAAGCTGTACACTCACTACTTTACATTGTAGCAAAGTATCATTTCTTCGGTGTTGTCACATAAAAATATATAATAAAATATTTACAAAAATGTGAGGGGTGTACTCACTTCTGTGAGATACTGTGTGTATATATATATATATATATATATATATATATATATATATATATATATATATATATATATATATTCTTACAAAATTACATTGGAGCCTGGGGTCGCCAAAGACCCTGAGTGTACACCCCAAATGAAGACCGCATAAGGGTTTTAAATGAACTTATGCGTGTCAGGTCTGCATCATGTTCGGCAGTGGCAGGCCTTAAAGTCACAGCAGCCTAATAAACCAGTTGCTGTGATGTCTGCCATTAATGTTAATCAAAGAACAAAGGTAACAGAGAAAATTCTAGATTTAATAAGGATTAAACTATATTTAATTTATAATTTATGCAGTGAAGTCTGTAAAGTTTTTTTTTTTTTTTTTTTTTATAACTGTATTCAATTTCTGTATATTTGTATATTATATATATCTGTTAGACAGGTAGGAAGGCCACAGGTAAATATGACATTTATGTGAAGATTGTTTTAAGTTAACTTAAATTAAATGTTGTTGTTTTTTTAAAGCCTAATAAATGTTGTATCAGTGATACTGGCCTTCATTCATAAAAAGATGCCATTAAACAAATATTTAAAATATACTGTCTTTAAGTTGTTTCTACATTACTGTGAGATTATTATAATTTAAAAATATGAAAAATTCCAATGTTTTAATTGCAATTAATCACAAATAATTACAGAAAAAAAATGTCTGATTAATTAGTTTTTTAATTAATCACACATTTCCGATCTTGGGTCTGATCCTGGGGTGAATTTGTAACGGAGACGTTACGTTGGACTGACGTCATGGGGTCTCATCTGGGAGCCCAATCACCTCCAAGTGATAACTAAACAAGCCAATGGACATTGGCCAGTGAGATTTGCATGCCGAGTCACACCGACCCGGACATATGGGTATAAATATGACCGGCATTACTCACTTTATTCATTTTTTGCCAAATTAGGATCCCGACCATTCAGGGGCGTCCTTGCCTGCCACCGAGGTAAACAGGACTTCGCTGAACCTGGGGGGACGCCTGGCAAACTGGCACCAAAGGGACAACAAACGTGGGGGGCAGCGAGGAGTGATGGGGCCTAACCCGGGAGGCATGGCATCCTGAAGTAGAGGCAGTGAGTGTGGTGCACTTACCTGGCTCCGTGGTTCCCATGAGGGACTGGCTAGGGAGGCATGAGGAAGCAGCGCATCCTCGACACACAAACTCCCCACCCGTGGTGAATGAAGGGGTGACTGAGAGTGAGGAAATGGAGTGTCGCTCACTGTCAGGACAGACCCAGTATGGCCTAGAGGTTGAGGAAATGGCTCTTTTACTGAGAAAGTGGGTTCCCAAAGAAAAAAAAAAGAGAGACAGCGATCGTGGTCGTCAGATGAAGTCAGGAAACGGCCGCATCCAGAAACACACAGACGGAAAGACATCTTTAAAAAGACGCCGACCGGCCATGCTTGCTCTTTTAGGGAAACTGCACTGAACGCCAAGGGGTGAAGCGCTGCACTCTCCGTGCACAAGCTGGATTGTGCAACACCGCTGGATGTGCCATCACACCGGCAGAGAGATCCCACGATGAGCTGCAGAAGCAATTAAAATGACTGTTTTCAGAGAAAATCTCCTAATAGCAATTAAAATTGCTGTTTGCTCTTTTCTGCTGTCAGAAATTTACTCTTTCTTGCAGGCCAATTGGAATGAGCGATCGCTGTACAACCGCTTGGCTCTGAAGCAAAATTTGAATAAAGTGAGTAATGCCGGTCATATTTATACCCGTATGTCCGGGTGGTTGTGACTTGGCATGCAAATCTCACTGGCCAATGTCCATTGGCTCGTTTACCACTTGGAGGTGATTGGGCTCCCAGACGAGACCCCATGAGACGTCAGTCCGGCGTAACATTGAACGTGACTGACTGAATGGGAAACGTCTCAGGTTACGTATGTAACCATGGTTCCCTGAGAAACAGGGAACGAGACTCTGCGTTTGAAACGCTATGGGGAACGTCACACGTGACCCGGTGTCTGAAAGCCAACTATCCAACAACTCCAATCCCTATTGGCCGGCGACAGCCTATGACGTAATATGGCGCGACCCGGAAGTATAAAAGGAGCGCCTGGAGAAACAGTCAGTATCTATCGTCTTGAGGGACTGTTCTGCGGCAGGCAGCCCGAAGCATGGCAAGGAAACGCAGAGTCTCGTTCCCTGTTTCTCAGGGAACCATGGTTACATACGTAACCTGAGACGTTCCCTTTCGAAAGGGAACTCGCCCTGCGTTTGAAACGCTATGGGGAACGATATACCCACACCGCCATGCTTAAGGAGAGTGCATGCCAAAAAATATGGCTGACAAATGTCGAGCAGTTTCGAAGGAAACGCTTAGCAACTCACCCTGGGGTCACACCAGGCTGTCAGTGACAGCATTCCCTACGGCCAACAGCCCAAGCTGAGCCTCAAAGCCTACTAAGGCTGCTCAAGGCATCTGGGACCAACTTTTCAGAGGAAAAGTGGTCCCTTAAAGGGAATGTGGCCAGGGAACCAAAAAGAGCCCCGGCCAGTCACTAGAGGGGAACGAAGTCACCCCCAATGCCACCAGGGAGGCCGACCTGGTCTGATGCAGGACAAACTTAGTCTTGGCCAACCCTGTCTGAATACAGAATCTCCATAACGTATTCTTCAGAGAAGAGAGCAGGTAAGAGCGACTGCAAGAAGGGCAGTAAACAACTCAAACCCACGCGTAGAGACGGGCATCCTGGAGAGAAGAACTCAGCTGAGTGCTATGAACCCTCGTATTGAGGGGAGTATAATCCGCTCATCCTAGGATCTACTCAGCACTTGATTATTTGCACTGAGGAGGCTGTGCGCTAAAGAACCCTGATACAGGGGAGCACAAGCCAGCCTGGGGCTGATCCTCAATGGGAGGCCTCAAGGAAGCCTTCACCAATGATCAGCTTAGGGAGCTAAGCACTATTACACAGACAACCCTAGCAGGGAAGTACAAAGCTCGACCTAACAGGTAGACCATACTGTGGGCACATAACCATGGAGGCCAGAAAGGGCCTACATTATGATAGTAGTTCTATGTGGAGTACGACTCACATAAGCTAGAGTACTTTGTCACAACAGTAGGAGATTCAATGGTGGCCTATGAAGGCCACCTTGAACCCCTATCTTGCTGGAAGCAAGAAACATGACTTCAGTATACAGCAAAATGAGACTGTGAAGTGCCCACATTACAGTCCACCTAACACAATCCAACAAGCAGTGTACTCCGTAAAAGAACCTTTTTACTCTACTTTACTTTAAATCTGTACTAAGCCCTAGAGGACGAAGGCTAAAAGCTAGCACCGTCAACTCAAACTTGATTAAGAAAATCAAGTGGCTCAGAGGAAAAAACATTTTCCATAGCATGAAAAGTTCTAGAAGTGGGGCCTAGCATACACCTGCATAACTTATCTACGCAAAGATAAGGACCTACCACCTAAGAAAAACAGCATCAGGGAGTCTAAAAACAGTCTACAACCTACATAAAATATATATACATGTATATAAATAAACATACATATATATATATATATATATATATATATATACATATACATATATATAGGAGGTGAAAGAAGAAGAGGAGAGGGTAGATATAAATCGCCCTTGCAGCTGGGGGATCGATTACAAACGCAGAGGTGTTTACAATCGATCACCCATCTCACTCTCGCTTCTTCCTCCTCCCGTCTGTCTGGGCTCAGATACAAATCTGAACGGCTAGGGGTTTTTCCATGCCCTCCCGATCTCAAACGCGGAGATCCGGAAGGAATGGAAAGCTTATGGGTGGTGCAGCGTTCATGGACAGAAAGGAACTGCTCGTCGAGCCGTCCGCACGCGGCCCCTTTCTTAACACGCTCTCACAGCAGCTGCAGCCTGCCGAAAAGCGCGTCCCAAAAACACCAGTAGCTCCACATCCACAGCAGCCAGAGGAGCACTCGCTGCCGGACGCGATGATGTCAAATACGGACGTCATCGTCATCCAACAACTCATCCTCGTCAGCCCCGGGGGAGCTGAGAGAGAATACAACTCTCTCAAACTTCCCAACGAGCTCACCTGCAAGCCCTATGATTGCAGCCGCCGTTTTGCCTCAGCACAAACAGGGCCAGAATCACCAGGCACAGATGCGGACACATCTTCCCTCGAGAAGAGTGCCGAACGAGAACAGAGCGTCCCAATAGGAAGACGCTCACAGTAAATAACAGACAAACACACAGACAGCGCCCTCAAGCACTGTCTATGCGCGCTCCTCTCCAGACAGAAAACGTGTAAACGTCCAGAAATGTGTATATCAAGTGTCAAAACCTGGGACACGGATGAACACACTCTCTTGAACATTTGTAAGGCATATTATAGAATCCCTTACCGGAGTCGATATAGTCGCGATCAGACAGAACAGACCCGAAAGACGAAAAGATACTGACTGTTTCTCCAGGCGCTCCTTTTATACTTCTGGGTCGCGCCATATTACATCATAGGCTGTCGCCGGCCAATAGGGATTGGAGTTGTTGGATAGTTGGCTTTCAGACACCGGGTCACGTGTGACGTTCCCCATAGCGTTTCAAACGCAGAGCAAGTTCCCTTTCGAAAGGGAAATTAAGATTTCATTGTCAAATCTGATATTTCAAAATTCATTCAAATATTCATAACATTCTTTTCAAGAATTTCATCTTTCTCTTTTTTTTTCTTCTATATGATAACAGGACAGTTGTACCACTTTTACTTTATGCACTAAGAATAGCATATTTATTTTATGATATATTTATTATTTTAGAAATCATTAAAAATTAACATATTTATAAAAGAAGAGGTACATTCAAGTCATTGTATGTATGAATTGTTTTTTAAATGTATTTTAACTAAAATAATAATATCATTATTAAAAGATAATGATATTTTACTAAGAAAAGTCAATACTGTAGTACACAAAAAGAAAATGGACATTTGGTCACACTTTATATTACTTTTCCTTATCTACTATATACTTACATAAAAAATAAGTACAGTGTACTTGTGTTCATATTGTATTGCAAAACACTTGTGCTGCTATTGAGGTGGATACGGGTAAGGTTAGGGACAGGTTTGGTGGTATTGTATGGGTATGTTTAAGAGTTAAGGGGTAATGGAAGGCTCAACAAAGTAATTACAGCTGTATTTTTTTTTTTCTTCTTCTTCTTTTTTTTTTTTTCAAATAAGTACATGTATGTAAAAACATGTATGTACACAATAAGTGCATTGTATCAAATGATTCATTTACAGTAAATGTTAGTACAAAGTAGTTAAAGACACCTTAAAATAAAGTGGGACCAAACATTTTTATTTACACAGCACATTTATTTTTGTAGAAATATGTTACATGTAAACTGGAAATTCACAGTCTTTTTTTACATTTTCTATTATAGTATGTTTTCCCCTAACACCACACATTCTTCCCATATCTTCCTATTGCTCTTCCATGACAAGCAACTGTGTTTTGTCAGTTTATATGTAACACATTTCTACAAATAAATAAACTGCTGTTGCTGTTTAGTGATTTAGACGTTCCTCCATGTTCAAAAATGGTAGTGATTGTGCTGGGCAAACTCCATGTAACCTATACTGTATGCTTCCAAACTTGATTGGTTGATTGGTATGATTGTGATTCCTATTTCATTACAATGGCAGGCCATTTGACTATTCAGCAGACATTACAAATGTCAAAGGTATTTATGGAATATACATGCATGTCTGACAAATTTTGATAACTGAATGGATCATTTTGCATGTGGAGGCTCACATGATGAAATAAACTTTAGAAGTTGTGAAGAGTTTGACAATTTCACTGAGAATCAACTTATCAGTTTTGATAAACAAGCCATATGCATTTAGATATTGTGCAAATTGTAGACAATAGTATTTACTGTTTTGCACATATGTGGCGAAACACATGCAATTTGCTTTAATCAATAAAACATTTGTTGTGAACAAGAAACTAATTGTTCAGAGACCTGAACGTATTGTTTTGAGGGAAAAAAAAATTTAGCCAAAGCGATTGAGAAAAACTATTCTGAGAAAATTTTTTTGCCTTAGGCTTAATTGTGAATTTGATAATGTCTTTATTTTTTATTCTGTATTCCAAGGGCAAAGGAGACATCATCAATATTCCTTTATGTTTCTTGAACATTGTAATTTTTGCATTGGTTTTGCATGAAAGAACCATATCATTATATAGAATTACTAGTTTCTTTTATCTTGATGTTGTATCCATGTATTTTCAACATAACTGGCCCCATGTTCTCACTCTGTGGAGGTGTTAATTAGTTCCTGTTCTGAGACACATAGCTGGGGTCAGTCCAGCGCAATTGTGACTGTCACAGCTTTCCATTGCTAATTTCTTATTCAGTCTGTGGTTTTGTTCTATATATAATGACTTCTTCCACATACTCTGTTTGATCTTGCCTACTGATTTTTAACTAGAATATTAAAAGTTGTTAGCTGGTTTTTCTGCACATAACACACTATGTTTGACCTATTATTCTAACATGCACTGATAAAGGCAAGCGGTAAAGCCACATTTCATGTGGCCAGTCCAGTTGTACAAGCATGTAAATGCTTCTCCTGAGCAGGCATTGTGTTTTTTCCTGGCAGAAACCTTTGAAGGGTTTCCAGAGTACCTGTCTCACCTATTATTTAACTCTTATTTGATGTCTTGAGACTTACATCACCAATTAAAGCTCTAGGAGGAGTTTGTTAAAGTACAACGTATGGAAATGGCAAAAGGTGCGCAAATTTTGCAGACAAAATTCAAAATATCTGACTTCCTGTTGGTTTTCAGATTTTGCACTAGGAGACTTTTTTGTAGGGATTGGGCTGTTACATGTGTGTACCGAATTTCATACCTGTACGTGAAATGTGGTGTGAGGGGCACTTCGTTGAAATTTTGTAGGTGGTGCTATCGAGCCATTTTGCCATGCCTAATTCTGAGACCCATAACAGATATAAATTTTCACCACTTCTGACGCGTGTGCAAAGTTTCATGAGTTTTCGAGCACGTTTAGGCCCTCAAAAAAGCGATTCATTTGGGAGAAGAAGAAGAAGAATCGGAATAATAATAAACGGAGCAATTCCAATAGGGTCCTCACACCATCGGTGCTCGGGCCCTAATTACAGCTGCAAGCAGCGAAAACTCAAGATCTTCGCAATTTAACATTGCAAAGGCCTTTCGATTAGACTGACACAATATGATGTTTAGCTGATAAAATCTCTGGGAGGAGTTTGTTAAAGTACAACATCTGGAAATGGCAAAAACTGAAAAATTTTGCAGAGAAAATTCAAAATATCTTACTTCCTGTTGGGTTTTCAGATTTTGCTCCCAGGGACTTTTTTGCAGGTGTTGGACTGTTACATGTGTCTACCAAATTTCATACTTGTACATGAAACGTAACGCGAAGGGCGCTTAATTGAAATTTTGTAGGTGACACTATCAAGCCATTTTGCCACACCTAATTCTGAAACCCATATCAGACATACATTTTCACCACTTCTGACGCGTGTGCAAAATTTCATGAGTTTTCGAGCATGTTTAGGCCCTCATTCATTTCGGAGAAGAAGAATAATAGACCGAGCAATTACAATAGGGTCCTCACACCATCAGTGCTCAGGTCCTAATAAATACTTAACATGCTTACCTTAAGGAAACATTTTGTTACACACTTACCGTGTATCTCTCTTCTTTGGCTCATTTTATTTGCTTAACAAAGTCACCCTATATAGCAACCACTTACCAGCACTGCTGCGACATGAATGTGTACTATATAATGTTCCAGCTATTCAAGCTTCTGCTTCCTTGATTAAATATGTAATTTATGAAATTAATTCTGGGTTAGTTGCACATTAAATTCTTGCTGAATAGGCTTATTATCACTGACTGCGACTC
Source organism: Mylopharyngodon piceus (assembly GCA_039654765.1). Lineage (NCBI taxonomy): Eukaryota > Metazoa > Chordata > Actinopteri > Cypriniformes > Xenocyprididae > Mylopharyngodon > Mylopharyngodon piceus. Next base: position 19,366,164 of record CM077438.1, read on the forward strand.
CCTGCTGTGATTATTGATCCATTTGAGTTGATGTTTTTCATTCACAAATCTATTTGAAGATGGCTGCATACTGTGCCTGGACCTTAATGAGTTTTTTTTTTTTTTGCTGTTTTGAGGCTCATTAACACCCTGTTGGCATCAGGCAGACATGCTGGATATTGATCTAATTGTCCAAGAGTGTCGTTCTGGCCTCCGACTTTCCTTCCCAGTTCTTTCTAATGAGAACTCAGCGGTGCCAATTTCATTGACTCTCTCATGCTTCGTATTTATAACGAGACTGTCACTAATTGCCAATTTTCTGTTTCACTGCTTTGTGATCAACAAAGGTACTGTTGTGGCATGTCACTGTGAATTTAACTGTTTGCATTTGAAAAATTGGTGCAGAATAAAATGCTGGCATAAAAGGCGTAACTTAAAAAAGTGGATTGTTGAGGGGAATAGAATCAGGCTGGATTCAAACCTGCAATGATGATCCAATGAGTCCACATTCAATAAGATATTCTGTGTAATATTCAGTGTATACAGTACTGTTCTTATATTTTATGGCTGGCTGACCATGTCAGGATGTGGGGAAAGGAAATTAAGCTTTGATTGCTTAGCCAAGTTGACTCTGGACTTTTGACAACATTCTTTGGAGTAGAGACCAAATCATTGAAGTAGACCTGGAGAGATGGTCAGTTGTGAGTTAGGGAATATCACGTCAAGTTTACAGTATTTTTGGGATAGTGATCTGGCTGGCAATAAAAGCCATACTGTTGTACATATACACAATATAGCAAAATATAAGCATTTAAGTTTGATTAGCATATTGTGCTTGTATGTGGTGGTGATACACCATAATGTAAGTAAGCAGTTAGTGTAGTGCCGTTAGCATCAGTTTACTTGGTGAAAAAAAAAAATGGGGTTGGGGTAGGGGATGGGGTTGTGGGGGTTTAAAAATCTTGTTTCGGGGTGTAAAAATTGCTTTCCGTGGTTGCAGCAACAGTGTAAAAACAGCCCAATTCCACAGGAAAACCCACAGACTTGGGAACACTGGTCACCGCATTTGTTGAGTATTTTTCATATTCTGGGCATTCAAATGCTATTGCAGTTTGTTTTCATTTTTCCCTTGTTCTCTAGGAACCTAGCCTGAGTAATGTTAGCAAGCTAACAAGCGAGATCTAGCTAGCTATTTTTCTTCTTGACAAATGAGTATGGATGAGAAATGAGGCCTATTGATTATATGTGCAGTTCCATATTGTTTGGGCTTCTGGTGTACTAAGGTAGTTTTAGAAAGCATTTCGTTAACATGTTTTAAGCTGCCTTTTAGAACGACATGGTGTAGTTACTGTATCTACCAGCAGGGACTATCTAAAGTCAAGTCACCTTTATTTATATAGCGCTTTTTACAATGCAGATTGTTTCAAAGCAGCTTTACAGTGATAGCAAGAAACATAATTTTGGCTGTATAGCATCTCTAGAAGAAAAAGGTGTCATTGTCCAGCTTAAGTAAGTTTTTTTAAGTAAGTATTTATTCATTTCCATTGTAAAAATCATTAGTTATTAATTTAGCTCAGTTATCTATACAGCAGCTCTGGAGAAAACAATGAAGTCATCGTCCAGCTCAGTTCAATTCGCATACAGCGGTGTCAATGCAACACGCCAATGTCAATGTCACTGAAGCATGCTAACTAGCCAAACCTTGCTGCCTTGATATAGTAAATTTTGTGTTCACACTTTAAATGATTCAATTTAGCAACCTTTATGAAGGTATGGCATGCTAATTTGCTATGTTGACAACTCAGCCTTTGGGAGTCATTAACAAGTGTTTCCTGATCCCTGTCGGCTTTGTGAAATGCTTAATTACAGTAACAAGCCCTTGTGGTGATCAAGGCATCTCAAAAGTTATCTCTACAGTTCCTTTATGTCTGGGACTTCCTTCCTACTGTAGTCATGTGTACAGTCATGCCAGCAGGAATTAATCGGCATCTCTGCCCCCTGTTTCTTCTTGGACGCATCCATCTGTATTTCCACAAGCTTTCTTTATTTATCAATTTCTTCATGTCAAGCTCCCTGGGGACTGGAGACATCTGCTGCGTACACTTTGAAGATGCCCCTCTTGGCTCAATTATTAACAGGGCTGTGGCCTTATTTGCATTCGGTGGCATGGAAAGTGCATCGCTAACAGGTGGTGGAGAGAATGCACGCAAGCTGCGCTGTTTGATAAATAAAATATATTATGATAATGACACTTTCAGAAACGGAAGATCTGACTGGAGATAAGTTGTCGTCCTCTGTACCCACAGCTGTAGAGAGAGGAAGTCAGATGTTTGCTAACATTCACACATAGAAAAACACGTAGTAAACCCACCAATGAACAATGTGATCTGAACTTGCTCCACGGTCGCGTGACTGGTCAGTGGTTCAGGATCCAGCGGGAGTTCTGAGACAATGTGGCTCCTGCTCAGGAGGTGGAGGTTGAGGTCATCTATCAGGTTTTTGATCTTATTTCAACTCCATTACTTTAGAGTTACTCTCTACGCTCTTCAAAATAAAAGTTCAACAAAGGTTCTTTGCAGCTTACCTTATGGAGCTACCGTTTCACTCTGGAAACGATAGTTCAGAGTCAGTGGTGTAATCCTAAGAAAATTATAAAAATATAATAAAATTCATGACAGTAAATGTGCTTTTATGTTGTTGTTGTTCACTAGTAACATTTGTTTCATTAAAGAACAAATAAATATAGTGCATTCAAAAATTGGTTGACACATTTTTTTTTTTTTTTAGATTATTTTTGGGCCTGTTTATACTTGGTCACTTCATGTGTTTTCTCTGATAGGATAGATATCAGATTGTGAAAAGACCAGGTGTAAATGCCCTCCAAAATGCATTCGAGACAGATTTAAATCCGATTGCTCAAACTACTTCAAGAGGTGGTCTGGGACGTATTTCAGTAAAAACTGAACAAGTGTAAATGCATCTGGTTGCTGAAACCACATATGTAAATTCTACTCCTTCCAAAAATGCTAAAAAATAAACGTGTGAGAGCGTGTTATAGGCTATATTGCCAGATATGACAGCGCTACTGCATCACGCATCGCCGCAGATGAGCAGCTGAGTCTCAAACTGCCGCAAATGAAACTGAAAGTAAGCCGCAGACGCTCAAAACACAATTATCTTCATGAAAAGTAATGAGACTAAATGATCTTACCAGTGCTGTTGCCGTGCTCTCTCCTATTGCTGTCTTTGATTTTGAAATTAAACTCACTCTGAGGACATACAGTACATGTGCGTCAAAATTTGACATACATGTATGGGCACACTTAAAAAAATGGTAATTGCTATTAACTACAATACAGTATTATGATATAAAATGCTATACTTTACGAATGCATTGGTGTACCATTGGGTTCTCTCACAGGAGCGTGAACACGCACCATCAGTCAATGATGGATGGGAAAAGGTATAATGATAGAAGTTCTTTTACAACAACAAGCAATTACAACAAAGGATCGCAAGTTTACACAACAGCATTGGACACACATTTACATAGGGGAAGCTAACATGACAGTAGATTATATACTTTCGAAGCAAAAAAACAAGTGGGTATATGCAAACCCTAACCCTAAAATTTCCCCAAGAAGATTTCGTAACAGATTCAAGTTGGTCACATAGATTCACCTTGTTAACCAACAGAAAGCAGCTTGATTTGAAAGTGACTTCTGTGTGAGCTGTGCTTCATCCATCGCTACACTATTAACAATAAACAATGGACTTTTTTGCTTATGAAATTTTGCCAAAATTTCACTGTGATCACACCTTTAAATTCTTCTCAAATACCTTGTGTAGTGGGGAGGGGAAAAAAAGAGTAAATAATTGAGCAAAACTCAATTAAGATAAAATTAAACTCAGTTGAACCTCTTGCAACTGGCATTTTCACAAATAACCTTTTTCTCCCCTATAAACATGAAATAACATTTAATTTGGAAAAAAATAAACAAATAAATAAAAAATTGTGTGAAGGCACTTCCTAAGTGGCACCTCCTAAGAAAACTGGTTTCAGACAGGCTTTTGAGCACCATCTCTGTCTAATGATCTAGAACAAATTCAAGTAAGCTTTAGAGATTACCAAGCAAATATTATGTGACTGCAGACCAGAAGACGGCATCTTAGTAGACATCTTCACAAGGCAGCTTTTGGTAGACTCAGATATGGCTTTTTGCTTTCTTGCCTTTTTATACTTTCTCCAAATGCACTAGCAATGCATGCTGGGACCTGGAACTCCACCCCCGCTCAGCTTCAGTAACGCTACATTACACATTTTAAATTAGCAGAGTACTAAATTAAAGTACATAATTAAATGGACTGATGATGTTAGATTAAAAAAAAAAAAAAAAACTTCCATTAAGTACTTCCACAAGGTCATTACCCTTCATGTACATCCACCCTGCGTTCCATTCGGAAGGGCTCATCCCTATGCCCTAATCCCTTCAAAGGGTTTACCCTCTGGAGTGAGAGCTTCGAAGGGATGAAGGGTGTAGGGGTCAAAAAAAACTCTTTTTTTGGAACGCACTTCAGCGTCATCTTAACGAGACAATCAAGGAGGTGCCTTCGTCTTTTTTCCCCTGGTTTACTCTTTGTATTAAATACGCATTCATTTACCGTAGTAACATTATAAGCTACTGCCGGTCTTTTACATTAAATATAATGTATATTGTGTCTATGTATTTGAAACATTTGAATGAACTGATAAAGGGAGCTGTAAAGTATTTTTGTTGAAGTACAATGTCATGTTGACCATAATAATGCACCAAATCTAACTCATATAAATATTACAGTAGTACAGAAAAATACTATACATACATTTATATGTAAAATCGAACTCCGAGCCTCCTGTACCCATTCTGTGACGTCAAACAACTTCCCTGTGCAAAGGATCATGGGGGCCCGAGGTGTCCATCAGTTGTACCCTTCGAAATCCTTCATTCCGAAGGGCCCTTTGAAGTGGCCAGTTTTGAGCACTTCGGTTTGGAACGACCCTTCAATATGGCGGCCATGATTGTTTTCACTCCGAAGTGAATATATCCCGTTTGGAACGCACTAAAGTCAACGAAAAATAGTCATGATGTAAATGGAATAAGTTTTTTTTTTTTTTTTCTACTAATTTATAATTATTGCGCATGGTCAATTAATTACAAGATTCTTAAGTTGCCTATATGCTTTTAAGGGATTTTTTTTTTTTTTTTAGTTCTTGGTGTTTCATTATAGGTTTTTCAGATCAACACATTGCTTTTTGGTTCCTTTAATGCACCAGTACATGAACATTGTTTTATAACTAGAAAATAAAATGTTCTTTGCGGGACATAAACACAGTCTTGTTGAATTGGTGGTGGTGGTACAATTTCACTCATGTGTTTTTGTATGATCTGCCTACACCACACTGAGGGTTAGATTTAGGGCTGAACCTTCATGCTTTTCTAAAAACTGTACATTTTCATACTACTCAATTCATACAAATTAATACAAAATCGCCAACTAGTAAAATAGTTAAGTTTTCTCATAAAATGGGTTGGACATAAAATGGTTCTCCAATGGCATCAGTTTGTAAAATCTCTTAGTTAAAACTTATTACAACATAAATATCTTTTAATTCTTGTTACGTTTCATTAACTAATTTTTTTACCTGAGCAAAGATTTGAGACTTTGCTATACCTTTGAGATATGTAATTGAATTGATTCTGCTGGCCTACGCAAGCTTCTCATCACAGGAGTCTTTGAGCTGTCAATCATTAGTCTAATGATGGGGCAAAAGGGTGAGGGTGGAGCTAGGTTAATGAAGGACCAACAAACAATCAGCCAGGAAGTCTTTTCTCCTCTGATACCTGGCGTTTCAGGAATCAAGCCCAGATGTTTTCGGGGGAAAGGGTCTCAAGGAAGTGCCACCTCAACAGGTCACACACGGCCAGCATATTTACTCCTCATTGTGCACAGCTGTGGCTATGATCTACCTACTTTGACCTTTGAACCCTGACCTTGTTGTAGCCCTCTCTAAGAATGTGGGGCTATTGGTTACTAGGGGTCTTTTTCTCAAGTTGTGCTCCCAGGCCATTCAAATCACTAATGATAAATGGTATCATATAGTTTTGTCCATATTAAGTTTCTTCATTTCTTCATTGGTTTTCTAAAGTAAAAGTTTTCTTAGATATTACAGGTTGCCCAGGTTGTAATAAAAGCAGGATCTCAAATGAGATAAACTGAGAGACAAATAAAACATGAGAGCTTTTAGTAAAAATGGTTTAACCTATTTCAAACATTCCCAGCCTTTAGTATTGCACTATTAATCCATCATGGTGCTGAATGTGAAACATTTAATAAAATGTGGAAGAAAGAAAGTGAACAATGTGAAACAGGAAACTCTATCCCGCATGATAAATTTCTCTCTGTGAATGCCAGAAACAGAATGAGGAAGTCTGTGGTAGTAATGCGTTGAAAGGTTGTTGGAAGTGAACTTTATGTCGAAGTAAAGAGTAAAGAGCATTGGAAGTTGGGATGAGAATGAATGTCAACCAGCCTATGTGCCTTGATCAGCATCCATCCAGTCATGATCAAATACAGAGACACTTTATAGTTGTAGTTGACACTTTTTACGCGAAAAATCGCATAAAAAAAAGTTTTGGCATAATCTTAAAAAAATGAATGAAATTGCAATTTTGTCATGTGGTATGACCAGCAAAATCATATGGTGCAACCAAGAAACAGGCAGAAAAGGTCTTAAAATATCAGACAAATCCTTGTTTTAAAATGTCAAGTGGTGTGACTAAAAATATAGATAGCAATGAATTAATAATTCATGTTATTTGTAAAAAAAAAAAAAAAAAAAAAAACTTTTTAATTATGAAATAATTATAAAAACTTTTTTGAAAATAATGATATAAAGCCATAATAAATAAGCCATTTCTTACTGTAGCACAAAAAAATAAAATAAAATACAATAAATAAATAAAATAAATAAATAACAGCATTTGTTTAGCTAGTTTATTGTTTGATTTTTAAGACTTTTTTGTTGAGGATGTTAAGTCCATCCAGTCCTTTTAGGAGGAATTCATATATTTATTTTTTTCATGCTTGAACTTAAGCTGTACTCATAGATCCTGAGATCTGGCCATGACTTGTCCTCTTGTTCATTATTTACATTTAATAACTGTTTAATAACTGTGAGGAACGCCTGCGCTACATGCAATAAAGTAACTGTACACCTCCATAGAAAAAATAATGTATTGTACTCACATTTGCCAAGTCTTTTATAGACATATGGTGACTGAATTTCATTGAGGAGCAATAGTTCAACAGAGTTGTGAAAGTCTGGATATTTGCACATAGTATTTAACATTCTTTTTGCTCACAGTGCAATTTATCATATAGCTTGATCACAATTGCTTCGAGTTAATATCAAAAACTACAAAGCCATATGTGATAGCCAGTGCACGTTGAATAGTTGTCTTTCTGTTCTACATATTTATTGGTACATCGAGTACATTGGTGTATTGTATATTCATATGTTTTAAACCTAAAATGGATTCATTCCTCTTTATTTTATTTGACTGAAAAACGTGTTGCTTTGAATGACTTCCAAGCAGGATGTTATAAACATTCTCTCAAGTGAAAATCATAACAGGTCTGTTTTACAGCGGAGGGAAAGTGTTTAATGGCCTTGTAACCTCATCTTTCTCCACTATGGCTCACTGAAAGAGTAAAACATAATAAAACCGCACGTCAAATGCTTCAGCTGTGACAACTTCCTATTCTTGGAAACATCCAGTGTCATTCAGGGTCATCCTGACAGATTCCTACATTAACCTTGTCCATCCCGTCAGAATTGTGTCTCCTGAACTGTCGCTGTCAAAACTGCATCTGCATTTGCTCCCACAAGTTACCTCCAAGAAACAGACAATAGATGAAATTATGCTTTCTGGCAGGATTTTCCTTTGCTATCTATGTTTATATTGGCTGATAAGACTGTGTAGAGATTTTCTCATTGTGAACACACCAGTGATTAATGTGTACAGAGGTTTTGTTTTGGTTCCAGTAGCTGAGGAAACAATGTTATTGAACTACATTTTTCAGAAGTGTGACAGTAGCTCAGTTGTTTTCAAAATAGTGTCGATTTTCTGGTAACAAACGACGTTTGTGACACTACTTGGTGTTTTTAATGTCACATTCTATTTCCAGAACAGCTTTACAGCTGAGTCAAGTGAAATAATAATAATTTTAGCAAAATATTTAATAAAATAAGATTTATTTTTGACTATTTTTTTATTTTCTTATTTATTATTTAGCTATTGTTGAGTTAATGCTGTCAGCATATTAATGTAATGAATGTAATACGTGTGTGTGTGTGTGTGTGTGTGTGTGTGTGTGTGTGTTTGTGTGTGCAGTTTTTGCAAATATTGTAATTTTATATGATCATGATAATCCTGTCAGCATTGAGATGAATATTTAAAATATATAAAACTCTTTTATATAATGATAAAAATGATACAAACCCTCAGATAATCAAATAATAAATAAATAAATAACAGTATACTGTAATACAATCAATGTTTAATAAGTTTTAATATAAGTATACTTTATTAAAAAATAAATATAAATACAATAACATTGTAAAACAATTATTTTCATAATTTAATAATTTTAAATTATTTCATTAAAATTTCTAATATTTAATATTAATGCTGTCAGCATTAAAATGTATATTTAAGATATACAGTATACAAACTTTTTTAAGAATAAATAAATACAATTACATTACAATACAATTAATTTTTATATATCGTAATAATTTTAGTTTATTTTATTCATTTTTTTTTTTCAATTTTTTAGCATAATTTATATGATCAGTTTTAATGCTGTCAACATTAAAATGCATATTTAAGGTATATAAAAATGTATAAATAAAAAAACAAACAAATTAGAAATTAAAAATAAATAAACAAAATATAAAATTTCATTAGTTTCCTTTTTATAGTGCTGTCAAATTGATTATAATAGATTTGATAGATAATTAATGATTATACAGAGCTAGTATCCAGAATATGGATTACGTAATCAGATTCCAAAAATTAAGTACTTGCAATTAGATTATATTTTTATATTGAAATACTCATAGTTGATTGATTCTCCCCACTACTTCTTTTTTTTTTTATCTTTTAACTTTTTCTTTCTAAAAAAAAGTCTACTGCTTATATGTTCAGAAGGTCTTCCAGGTTTGTAGAACTGCACACACAGACCAGCCACTAGTCCTGTGAATATCACTGGAAACTGTGACACAGATAGCATTTGATCACTGGATTTACAGAAATCATTTCACTTTTTAAAAAGTTTTTTTCAACATTGCAGCATTGCATATCTAATCAACTCCTGACGAACACATTAATTATTATTTTCCTATTCATTCATTTCCTATTCCTATTAAATTTTCCTATTCAAATCAATGTAATAAATAAGTTTGATCAAAAGTAATCTAAAAGTAATCAAAAAGTAGTCAGATTACATTACCTTAAACGTGTGATGTAATGGATTACGTTACTAACTGCAATTTTTGTCATGCAATTTGGAATCAGTAACCGATTACAATTTGTAAGTAATCATATATATGCCATATATATGTCTTTCTCAATAGCTAACACCACAATTTATGTTTGTGGGATCAAATTAACTCATATATTGATTAAAACGTGATCAAAAGAATTTTCCTCAGACTGAATCGCCCAACCTGATTGACTGGGGCACATTTTGCATAAGCAAACAAAAAAGGTAAATAGGGACTTTATGAGAATAATGTGACCTGCAGAGCATCTAGGGTTGGGGTCAGGCCAGGTCAGAGGCAGGAGCCGGAGGAAGGGGTTTGAGTCTTGAGGGCTGTCCCTGGGGTGCCCCACACATGTCATGTCATGAGGTCCTGTACGCCCACTTCCTCATTGATAGATTGCCCTTCTAATGGGCACTTCACCCAAGTAATTGTTTTAAGAGAACTGCTGACTTGCTGATTGAGGAACTGCCAGATGCACAACGGTTTTCAACACCTCAACAACATTGGCAAAAGTGATTGCTATTGAAAGACCTGGCAGAACGAATAAGCAAAGACAATATTGCCATATTGACGCCAACACCGTCAATTGACTGTAACAACGGCTTATGGCAGGACAAACGGGGCGGCTTTTGGCTGTGCTTACATCAGTGGGTCTCATGTTTTGTTTTGTTTTTTTCTTGTTTTGAGTTCAGTTCATTTCCTCCCATTAAGGGTATGTTTACACAACAACAATGTAATAAAAACTGAGTTTTTAGTTTTTCCTTTGTTTTTCCTTTGCGTTTTTTTTGCATACAGACAACAACGTTGTCAAAATGATCCTCGTTCACACGGATTCATGAAAACGACTAAGCTGTATTATTCATGTCAGGCCAGTAGTTGGCGATGCCACTTTGTAAAGAAACACTATGTGCCTATAGACTGAACACATAATACGCATGTGCATGACGTCAACGTTTTCACAAATTCAAGTTTTTGTAGTTTATGCGGAGACAATAACGGTATCATTTTCAAAAACTCACACTTTGAAACCCGTTTTCAAAAGTTTGCATTTCCAGGCCCCCAAATGCTGTCGTTGTGTAAATGAACGACCAAAACACATAAAAAAGTTTTACGTTTTTAGTTGAAAACTGTCGTGTAAACGGCCCCTCAGACTCATGGCATTTATTATTATTATTAAGATCTTGAATTTGTTAATAATCACAAAAGAAACCTTGACTTTTTTTATCTTTATTTTATTTTATTCCATACATTAAGAATGTGTTATATTTCAAACTTCAAATGGTGTTTTTTATGAAAATGTTTCAAATGAACATTGTAATACTCAAATGAAGATTTTTAAATGAACCATAAATAAAAATTCATATTACTTAATTCTTTAAAAAAATATTTTATATTAACAATATTTTTTTTATAATGACAGTGTTATCATTATTATTTTTTTATAATTTATTACTTTTTAATTGTTCAATGTTTTTTTGTAACACACAACATTAAAATCTAACAAAAATTTGTAAAAACATAATTGTCACGTTTTGAGTTTGTCTTCTGATCTGTTCATGTCTTTTTTTCTTTTTTTTTTTTTTCTAGGTTGTTAATTAGTTAAGTTCTCCTCGTCTGTCTGTCTCCTTGGTTACTGATTAATTAGTGTCCTCAGTTCAGGTGTGTCTAGTTAATTAGTCTCATTTGCTCCTCTGTATGCATGTGTATATAAGTCTCAGTCTGTTCTTTGTCTTGCATTGGTATTTTGGTGGTAGTTATTCTCCTAGTTATTCTCTTGGTTGTGTTTATCATTTTATTACAAGTCTTCCAAAGGATCTCCTTTGTCGTGCGCATCTTTACAACCACTGAACCCTGACAGAATGCAAGACCCAACAAGATTCAGAACAGCTAAGGTGAAAACAGAAAATAATGGATTTGCCAGCTGTTCAACTCCTCTGCTTAGACCAAAAGGGCAGAAACCCTGAGGACCACACGAGGGATTTTTTACAACTGCTGTGTCTGACATAATTTCCTGATCGCTCACTTAAGGTATTTTTCCATACCAGCCTTAATGAGCAGACGAGGGCACGCCTGCCCATTGATGGTCCTCGGGGACCTTTGCAGACTATGTTGAGTGGGTCTGCTGCTCCGGCGTCGGCTCCAGCCCCTGAGTCCACTCCAGAAAGTTTTCTAGAGGCCGCCCTTCCAGAGTCTCGTCCCGTCACGGCCGCCCTTCCAGAGTCTCGTCCTGTCATGGCCGCCACGCCTGAGCCTGTCCCCAAGAGAGAATTTCCTGAGCCTGAATCTGTTTCTGTCAATAAAGCACTGACTATTATGGCCACAGCCATATTGTGTGTGTGTGTGTGTATGTGTGTGTGTGTGTGTGTGTGTGTGTGTCTCGGCCTCAGTCAAGATGCCCACCGCCACGCCTATGCCCTTGGTCAAGATGGCTGGCCGTCACCACGACTGAGCCTCCCACCAAGATAGCTGATGCCGCAGTTTTCCAGTCTACTTAATTCATTAAGAAGACACGAGTGTGGATCTTTCATTCTTTCATCTTTCATCTTTCATTTTTTTTTTTTTTTTTTTGAAAATCTTTTGAATGAATATTAAACAATGTAACACTAAAATGAATACTTTTAAATTTATAAAACTTCATATTACTTAAAGGGTTGGTTCACCCAAAAATGAAAATTCTGTCATTAATTACTCACCCTCATGTCGTTCCAAACCCGTAAGACTTTCATTCATCTTCGGAACACAAATGAAGATCTTTTTGATGAAATTTTGAGCCAGTTCTGAAATCTCCATTGACAGCTATGCAACTACCACATTGACTCTTAAAAAAGTTCATAAAGAGATTGTAAAACGAATCCATATGATTTAAGCGGTTTAGTCCAAATTTTTTGAAGAGACTTGATTGCTTTATATGATTGACAGATTGAATTCAGGCTTTTATTCACAAACAATGATCGGCGAACATGAACAGAAACCTGCTTGACGCTCAAGAAAAAACCTCTTGTGGAAGCTCAAACGTGCTGCTTGACACACGAGAATCAACCTCTTTGGGTCTCGCATGTCAAACGAATATGTTTGAGCTTCCGTTTAACACAACTGATGTGTGTTGATGAATGTTTATATGTGAACAAAAGCAATTCAATCTGTTCATCATATAAAGTAATCAAGTCTCTTTAGAAAAAGTGTCAGTTGTTTAGCTGTCAATAGAGGAACAGTTGCCATTTTGATGCCAACCATTTTAACTGACGGTACGTTGAGACAAACGGGATGGCCTTCGGGTGGGGTGATAGGCCACTCAGCTCACACAGCTGTTGAGGAAAGCAGAAGCAGAGGCCAGGCATGGCATTCCTGAATTCTGTCCCGTCTGAGCAGCTCAACTCTTGCCCTCTTAGATCCCAATCAATGTTGGCCGCCGTGCAGACTAACAGGCTTCACCTCTTCCCGATTATGCCAAATAATGAAGTCCAACAAAGCAAAATGAGTTTTGTCTTTTGCAGAATTGAGCTTAATGAGGAGTGCCAGGTAAATCGCTGAGCACTTATCAAAGCGGGAAACACTGATAAGGTGTTTATAAAGTTAAATTTAGCCTTTAATAGTCTTAAGGATGTTTCAGTCGTGTTGGTTTGAGCTATGAACAATCAAAATAATGGGGCGGCAATTACAAAAACTGTACAACTCCCTAAAGATATCGAACCACTCCTTAGGCACCAAAAGTACATTTCTAGCTCCACTGGCTCCTTCTAACAGACCATAAATGGGTAAATAACAACAACTAAATATCCAGACCTCTAAATAGCCTGCTTACTGAGGCTGATCTCGTAGACAAAAGAATCCCACCAGGTTAATTTTGTCAGCAAGACCAAGGGAGGGATTGCTGGGAAATATTTTGAAAGCGAATTAACTTCACCACAGACTAATGCTTGACTTAATTTGACTTGAGTTTGGACTATTCTTCAATCCCCTTGGCAAGGAGAACAGCTTTATTCTGATTTTCTTTGGTTTTGCAGGATTGATTCAAGGCAAGGAGACCTACCTTAACAAAAAGAAGGCAGTATTTAATGAATGAAATGAGTGCAGTGAGCCAACAAATTTTGGGACAACACTGAGATTGAGTTACATCAGATCACTGGTGGCGTTTTATTGGCTGCTCTTACATCTTTTTTTTTTTTCTTTTCTTTTGGTCACTCCTCTCTTTAAAACTTAAAGACATTTTGTACCCCCACCTTAATCTGATTGTCTATCAGTATTTTTGCCAAATCTTGGCACTTAAAGGTGCAATGTGTAAAATTTGGGAGGATCTATTGAGAGACATGCAATATAATATACATAACTATGTTTTCAGTGGTGTATAAAGACCTTACATAATGAACCGTTATGTTTTTATTACCTTAGAATGAGCCATTTCTATGTACATACACCAGTTATATTCAGTTATTTCATTATATTTAATGATAATTTTTAGTTTTTTTTTTTTTTTTTCTCAATTTAATATATATTTTTTTTATATTTGTAAACATATTATTAAATTATTTCAGAATGTGTAAAATTATTGAAAAAGGTGCTAGGCTATATTTTTGGAGTTTTTATGCAATGTAAATAAATAAGGGTAATGTTATATATATATATATATAAAATTAAAAGAAACAAAAAACAAAAGTTCTTTCATTTTGAACTGTTTTGTTGAAAATACCAGTTTTACTCACTGAGGAAGGGTTTTACAAAATATCTGATTCACTGACACAGTATCACCAGTCATTGGAGCAGCTGCTGTGTTATCGGTCAGGGTATTCTGACTGTTAAAGTCCTGAAAGGGACTTGTAGTGCGACACTCGTGCAGGCAGGTCACTGCAGGGTGAGATGATGCCGAGTCAGGGAGTGAACAGGTGCTGTCTGTGGCTGAAGAGCAGCGGGGATGTAGATCAAAGCTAAGCGTCTGATGGTGAACCCCAGGACTGACTGAGCAGACACTCCGCTCTTATTTTTAATGGAAACTTGTGGACATATGAGCACTCTGTACAAACAAAAAACTGCTTTGCTTTGAACACAAATGAACACTGTTTTACATTTCTAATCTGCCATTACATCACTGTGGCAGAAAACACTGAATAGATGGAAAGTGGCTTTAGATGTCAGTAATTGTTTATTTACATATCTCTGATTATTTTAACATTAATCTATCACTGGACTTTAGTGATCCATTCTGCAATCATGTTTGGTCGATCTATCAGAGGTAGACTAGGATACGTTTACACGGCAATGATGTACTAAAAATGGAAAAAAAAAAAAAACGTCCTTTGTGTTTTTCGCATACAGACGAATACATTGTCAAAATGATCCCCGTTCACACAGATCCACAAAAACGTTTAAAAACGCTGTATTATGCTGCCAGGCCTGTACTTGGCGATGTGACTTTGTAAAGAAACACTACGCGCCTACAGACTGAACACGTAATAAATATAAATAAAATAATGTTATGTCATTTAATTAAAACTAAGAAATTTATTTTTTTTATTTTTTTATTTAATTATTTTTATATTTATTATATAAAATATAACTATTATTATATTTCTTTTTTTTTTTTATAATTTATTTTATTTACTTATTTTATTTATTTTTCATTTTAAGTGTGATTTAACGAGACACATTGCCTGTAGTAGATGTTGCTGCACTGATTTTAAAATATATATTGAAATATATATTGAAAATATATATTGAAAAATGTTCATACTGCTCTTTTCTATAGTTTTATTTTATTTTATACTAATGAATTAAGGTAATGACAAACCTTGCTTGCATAACATTGAATTAATGAATAACTCAAACTCAAATTTCTAAATTAATGTGAAACCATCCTGACATTTGTTACTATTGATCTGATTTACTGGTTGCTTTTTAAAAACATTTACTTTTCTTTGCTGGTGATTGAAAGTAGCCCAAGACCATAAATATTAATATTTTCATAATGTGTCTTATGTAAAGCATCTCTGAAAAACGAAACAACAACAAACGATTTGTGTCAAAGAAGTTAAAATACATTTTAAAATATTTAAAATATTTCTAAAAAGAGTATGTAAAGACAACTAAACAAAGGATTAATCCACATATGGCAGGTGTGCAGAACAGCTGGAAAGATCCATACTGGATTGAATTTCTTGGATTTGTGCTCTACTAATGAACTCTTATTTTGGCTAGCTAACGTGTAAACTTTGATAGTGGAGGAAACAACCAGCTGTATGGGAATTGAGGCCATATTCGTGATGTCAAATGCTGCACTTCATTACTTCCACAGTAATAACCTCATGTTTTCCATTAATCATTTAAAATCACTTAGAAAGTATGAAGAAAAGCTATTTGTCGGCACCTCAGTTTCCTCAAAACACTTAAACGTACGGTAGGTCATTTTCAGAGAGGCTAGCAATAGCGAGCTGGCTTTGAAAGCATAAGATCCCACCCTCACTTCAGGGCGTATCCAAAGCCAGGCCTCCTCCAAAACACATGAACGAGTACAGCAAAGAGCAAACAAAAGCGTCACAAGAGACGGCATTAAACAACCTTATGTCTCAAAGCACCTAACATTACAATAATAATGAATGAAAAACAACTCGCAGCACTCTTACTTGTACCACCTGACTGCTGCAGATTCATTTCAGCATTGATAGTGTTCCCATTGAAAAACATAATTGCGAGTCACAAACCGCTCCGAGTATAACGGTACGGTTTCCATCTCTTCCAAATTACAGTAGTTATGGCGTGAACACAGCATAATTTTGTTGCATAAACTCTCACCGAGTTACAACCCATGTAAACATCTTTGTATTCTTTCATGCTAGAGTTGTACAAATGAGGATACTTTCTAACCTCTTCAAACAATCTCTCATCTATGTAGGCCTCCACTGTCGCTGTAGCTTGCATGCGTTCCGGTCTGTTCTGTTTATGCTGTTTTTCTTCGACTACCTTGTGAATTGATGCCCCCAGGGCATGGTTGTCACCTTGTGGATAAACTAATTACTGCAAAAAAAAATTACAACCCGAATTGGAAATGTTGGGACGTTTTTTAAATTTGAATAAAATGAAAACTAAAAGACTTTCAAATCACATGAGCCAATATTTTATTCACAATAGAACATAGATAACATAACAAATGTTTAAAGGGATAAATTTTACACTTTTATCCACTAAATGAGCTCATTTCAAATTTGATGCCTGCTACAGGTCTCAAAAAAGTTGGCACGGGGGGCAACAAATGGCTGAAAAAGCAATAAATTTTAAAAAGATTCAGCTGGGAGAACATCTAGCAACTAATTAAGTTAATTGATATCAGGTCTGTAACATGATTAGCTATAAAAGGGATGTCTTAGAGAGGCAGAGTCTCTCAGAAGTAAAGATGGGCAGAACTGTGAAAGAGTGCGTAAAAAGATTGTGGAATACTTTAAAAACAATGTTCCTCAACGTCAAATTGCAAAGGCTTTGCAAATCTCATCATCTACAGTGCATAACATCATCAAAAGATTCAGAGAATCTTTATTGGAAGACCTTTATTGGATCCCCGTGGTCTTCGGGCCCTCAGACGACACTGCATCACTCATCGGCATGATCGTGTCAATGACATTACTAAATGGGCCCAGGAATACTTCCAGAAACCACTGTCAGTAAACACAATCCGCCGTGCCATCTGCAGATGCCAATTAAAGCTCTATCATGCAAAAAGGAAGCCATATGTGAACATGGTCCAGAAGTGCCATCGTGTTCTCTTGGCCAAGGCTCATTTAAAATGGACTGTTTCAAAGTGGAAAAGTGTTCTATGGTCAGATGAGTCCAAATTTGACATTCTTGTTGGAAATCACGGACACCGTGTCCTCCTGGCTAAAGAGGAGGGAGACCTTCCAGCGTGTTATCAGCATTCAGTTCAAAAGCCAGCATCTCTGATGGTATGGGGGTGCATAAGTGCATACAGTATGGGCAGCTTGCATGTTTTGGAAGGCACTATGAATGCTGAAAGGTATATAAAGGTTTTAGAGCAACATATGCTCCCCTCCAGATGACGTCTATTTCAGGGAAGGCCTTGTGTATTTCAGCAGGACAATGCAAAACCACATACTGCAGCTATTACAACAGCATGGCTTCGTAGAAGAGTCCGGGTGCTGAATTGGCCTGCCTGCAGTCCAGATCTTTCACCTATAGAGAAAAATACATCAAAGACAACCACAAACTCTTCAGCAGCTGGAAACCAATATCAGGCAAGAATGGGACCAAATTTCAACACCAAAACTCCAGAAACTCATAACCTTGATGCCCAGACATCTTTACACTGTTTTGAAAAGAAGAGGAGATGCTACACCATGGTAAACATGCCCCCGTCTCAACTTTTTTGAGACCTGTAGCAGGCATCAAATTTGACATGAGCTCATTTTGTGCATAACATTTTAAAATTTCTCAGTTTAAACATTTAATATTATCTATGTTCTATTGTGAATAAAATATGGGCTCATTTGATTTGAAAGTCTTTTAGTTTTCATTTTATTCAGATTTAAAAAATGTCCCAACATTTCCGGAATTAGGTTGTAAATGTGCATGTGCGACCTGCACGTACATTCAAATCTGAAATGTTAAGTTTGAAACCACTATGTGCTTTAAAAACACAAGTTGATAAAAGCTACAAATGGAAAAGCTCTAAACAAAGCACCAACTTCAGGAGGCCACTTAAGTGGCACTTAAAAAGAGTATGCTTTCTTAAAGTGTTTCTTAAGAGTACACTTTCTTAAAGTGTTTCTTAAAACAGTTAAGTACACAATTTTATAATAAAAGTTTTAATTTAAAGCACAACAAAGGACTATTAAAACAATGATTTAAAAAGTGCACTTATTTTAATGTTTTGACTAACATACTAAAGCATAGGTAAAGCACTTGATAATTTTAACTGTAGTGTGTTATTTGATATTACATTTAAAGTTAATATATTTTAAATGTACTAAATGCAACTTCATTACAAATGTGTAATTAGAAATATATTTAAATGCAAGTTTCAATAGAAATGACATTAAAGTATATTTTAGTGACAGTACATTTTACATCGTTTACAATGAAATTACAAATAAAGAAGTCCTACTTAAGTGGGTCCAAAACACTCCGAAGTTCAACTAATTGCATTTAATATTTTAAACTATAATAAATTTTAATTTAATTGCAATTATCATGCAATTAAATGTCCAGAAACATTGCATTTAGTTTGCACCTTAGTATATTCTTTTAAAGTATTTTATTTGTAAAAGTGTACTTTTTTTTCACACTGGTATCGATTAAGATTCAATCTATTTTTTCCATTTTCCATATGGTGTCTGTGCTCTATGGGTAGAAAAAGCCCAATGAGTGATTTGTTGTAAAGGATTTAAACTATTAATGAGTTTTTGATGACCGTCCAGAGACAATTCATCTAAAAGGGGAGTGGATGGCGTGGCTGATGGATTGATGAATGTCTGACCCTTGTGTAAACAGCCTAAGGAGCACATATGCGTGGACATGGCCCCCTGGGGCCCCCCGCACATTGCACATGGGATATCTGTGAGCCTGTGCTGACGGCAGTGTGGGAGGATGATAGATGAAGATGTATGAGTGCAGATAGACCATCAGATTATCGGTAAGTCTATCTGATGCAATGCTGTAATCAATCCCATTTCCCATTGGCTCCTGACTTACGAGCCACATCTAGCACTCCACGCCAGTCAAACAGCCCGAGTACATGAAACGTAGCCCAGCGCTCAGCATGCTTTCATTTCAAACCTGATTTTCTTTTCCCTTCGTGTTTGAGCTGAAGTGAACTTACCACAGGCGTGGAACTCAAAGCCAACGGCTTTAAAGAAGACTCATAGGACATCTTTTGATAATTATGTTGTTTTGCTATTTTTTTTTTTTTCTTTTCGCCTTCACGCGGATGTGATGTGCTTGAGCCACATATCAGGCGTTCTCTCTCAACTCTTGCCAGCACGTCTTGTTGAGATGAGCTAACTGCTAAAGGGACAGTTATGGTGAGCAGGATGTAATGGCCGCCGGTCAATGTGGGAGACACATGTTGAGTACGACTGGAGCCAGAGCTCAAAGGAAGCCAAGCCACCTTCGTGAAAACATCCAGTGGGACTCCAAACTCGTGAAAACAGCTAAATGCGGGGGTAAACATCCAGATAAACGGGATAATAATTGAAGCCTTTGAAACTGAACGCGTTCGTAGTCTTCGCTTTAACGTTAGCCAAAGGCCAAAGACTTAAACAATGACAACATCTGCAGACTTTGAGAAATGGTTTCATCATGTTCAGTTGATTTCACAATAAATCATCATGTTGCCAGACCTCCTAAATGTGGTGGGCCGGTTTATGATTGATGTGTGTTAGCGATTGCAATTATGATGTGTGTTCCAATTAGTCATCTGTGCAACTGAAAGGTTCTCTAGGATTGATACGTCTACCCTTCTGCTGCCCTATAGCAATGATGGTCACAAGTGCAAAACACTACTTAAGGTGCTGTCAACATTAGTGATATTTCAGCAAAATTTCTATGGGCAAATACGGTCCATTGTCTATTGTCAATAGCATAGAGATGCACAGCTGACACAGAAGTCACTTTCAAACCAAGCAGCTTTCTTTTCGTCAATGTAACACATTCCATTTTTTTTTTTCACCCTCAACACCCAAACGTGCAGATTCCTTTTGAAATTACTGGATTATGCCCATGAAATTTTACCGAGCAACATTAAATGTGACCTTTAAACCAGCCTTAGCTGGTTAGCTAGTTACCAGGTTGGGTAAGCTTGTTTAGCTTGACTGTATTTATGGTTTTAGAGGGTTTAGTGCACTTGCCAGGGCTGCGTTTCCAAAAAGCATCATAAGCCTAAGTAGATCGTTGAACCATTGGCACCAGTGGTCTCTACAATCAACTTAGCTCACAATGCTTTTGAGAAGCGTAGCCCAGCACTAAACCACTTGGTGTTTCATTTGCCATTTTCAGGAGGGATATGTTGCATTTTGGATGCTAGCCTCCAGAATGATTTCCACCAGACTCATTAAATACCTTATCCAGCAAGACTTGGCCAACCAGCTTGACCAGAAAGACCTGGCTAACCAACATTTTTTATTATTTTTTTTTTTTTTCTCCTGGTGAACAGCACCAAACCAGCACAAGTGTCAATAATGTGGCACTCATTCTTTTTATCCCCGGCCAACAGTATTTATTAATTTATTCAAAATACGCTAGCAATACAGTTCATACATACAATGGCTTGATCACATTCTATGATGACCATGTTTTTCCATTTCTGAATGTAATTAAGTTTGATATTTCTTTGGGAGCATAAAATCTAAAACAACAGGGTGGTATAACTGTCCTGATACTATAATAAAGAAATAAATGTTCACAAAAATCAAAAATTCAAGATGTAAGGAAAATATATTTTTACTTTTCACTGGTTACACCACATGAAATTTTTAGTCACTAACTTTAAACTTCTATAAGAAAAGTATAAACGTTTTACAAAACAGTATGAAACCAACATTAATACAAAGAGTACATTAATAGTACTTTCTTTTAAGCAGGTTAACTGGGTTTGACAACTATACAAAATGCCAAAACCTTCCTAGAATGTTGACTGACTTGTTGCAATCACTTTTTTAGTAAACAGCGAATGTTCTTCATCCTCAGGGGCCATTTTAGTTTAGAAATAGTTACATAGGGAAATAAGAAATGATGAATTAATTGACAGCTTCATACAGTGTTGGAGCATTACCAATTACCAGGCAGTTTCAGGACACTTGGCAGGATCTATTCGCCCTGTCAAGCATGTTGCTGAACAGACGCAAAGTGAGCTCTCCGTTCATGCTGTGCATGGCATCCAACATCTGGCTGTTCTGACAGATAAAGAGGAATAAGGTGTTAGTGCAAAATCAGCACTAATGGAAGTACAGTAAATGCTTTACCTGAGGCCCTCAACAGCTTGCCTTCCTCTTTTTCTTAAAGAACCACATAGTTGGGTCTGGTTAAAACACAGATGTTTGAATGTTTTCTATGGAAACTGGTTTCTGCCATGGAATAAATAAATAAATAAATGAATAAATAAAGCTAACTTAGACTTTTTATCTTACAATTCAGACATTTTTTTTCTTAAAATTGTGAGTTTGCATCACAATTCTGATATTATTTTCTTTGCGGTATTCTGAGTTTACATCTCACAATTCAGATTTTTTTTTTCTTCTCAGAATCCTGAGTTTACATCTCACAATTCAGATTTTGTTTTTTCTTCTCGGAATTTTGAGTTCCCTTTCAGTCAGTCACTCTCGACGTCTTGTCGATGACCGACGAATTGGGATCTCGCTTCGAGGGACCAATCTACTTTGAATGTAAACTAAATGATCCAATGCACATTGGCATGTGATAATTGCATACAGCTGGTCTGCCTCACAGAGCAGGTATAAATGAGCAGCAGGTGCAAGCGCATATCAGCTTTTCACTTCGGAGCCGAGCTGTTCATTCTTTGAACACTCGACAAATATCAGTCTACAGATTGTGTTTTTTTCAAGCCAGTTCTTTGGGAAGACAGCATCTCAGTGGTGGCCACGTTCTCCAGCTGACTTCAAACAAACAGCTGTTTTCACAGCTACGGAGAGTGAGTGCCTTCAATGAGCTGTTGATCATTCAGCTGTGAGTGAGCACACTGAACAGGCTGCACTTTTTCCCTGTCAGTGTCGTGTTGGCAGGTTCCCCTGTGTGCTTCAGCACTTTAAAGAGAGCGTTTTCCCTAAAAGAGCTTACACGGGTGTGAGTTTGCGTAACATTCCACTCATGTGTTTAGGGATGCGGTTGTTACCTGCGCCGACGGATGTTCACGGTCACTGTCTCACATGTCTGGGCATTAAGCATGTTGACATGGTGCTCGTGGATGAGTCATGTTGCCACAGCGGGGGCATGGCCATCTTGGAGTTGTGGTCACGGCTCCAATACCTCAAGAGAGGTGGGGTTCCCATGCCTCTACCTTGACCTAGTTCTCGTCCTGGTGGACACCAGGCCTCCTTCGGGAACGGTAGCTTATCAGGTCGTGGACGGCACCTTTTACTTTCTCCTCCCCCCTCACCACCCTCGATGGTGGGGCGGCTAAGGGGTATACAGGGATCCCTTCAGTGGAGTGGTTGGTTGTGATGCAGTTGTGTCCAAATACCGCCTCCACCTGGCGTGGTGACCCGTTGCTCCCTTCACGAGTCTGTAGGTATTCATCTAGTCTGACTGGAAATGCCTACAGAGCCTGTGGGGAGGCTGCCTCCGCCTTACACGCTATGGCGTTACTGCAAGTTCATCAGGCTAAGGCACTGAAGGACTTGCACGAGGGTGGTCACGACCCGAAAGTTCTCCAGGAACTCCATACCACAACGGACCTTTCGCTACAAGCGACCACCTTGGTGGTCCAGGAGCGCCATCTCTGGCCGTGTCTGGCCGAGATGAGGGATGCCGACAAAACACGGCTCTTAGATTCCTCCGTGTCCCAGACCGGCCTCTTCGGTGACGCGGTTGAGAGCTTCGCCCAGCAGTTCTCAGCTGCACAAAAGCAGACTGAGGCCATCAACTACATCCTGCCCCGGCGGTCAGCTGCTGCGCCCACCCGACCGCCGGCCACAGCACCTGAGCTGAGGATGAGAGCCTCACCACTCTCATCCTCCTCTTCTGTCGCCAGTGGGCAGCAGTGGGTGGTTCGAGAGCATGAACAAGTCTACTCACGCACCCTTTTCCCAACCGTGGAACCAGGTAGGTGTTGCACCACACACTCAGAACCCACTGCGGGCCGCCTTGAAGAGAGAGCCCCCTGAGCCGGGTTCCTGTGTTCTACCTCGCGGCCCCACTGCGGATACGTCTGTGGGTACCTTGGTCTCCACTTGCGCGGTCTCTGAGAGCCTGGCTAGTGCTCCCCAGTCCATCTTGCTGGCTCCTTCGGACTATCAGACTCGGCTATGCGATTCGCCTGGCGTCCCCCCACGTTCAGAGGCATCCAGTTCACTTCTGTGAAGGCTGTCAATGCCCCTGTCTTGCGAGCGGAGATCACAGTCCTATTGGTGAAGGACACGATAGAGCCGGTCCCTCCAGGTGATATGAAGGCAGGGTTTTACAGCCCCTACTTCATTGTACCCATGAAAGGCGGTGGGTTACGGCCAATCTTGGATCTGCGAGGTTTGAACCAAGCCTTACACAAGCTGCTGTTCAAAATGCTGACGCAGAAACGCGTCTTCGGATGCATCCGTCCCTGAGATTGGTTTGCAGTGATCGACCTGAAGGACATGAACATTCAGGTCTCGATTCTCCCTCGACACAGGCTGTTTCTGCGCTTTGCGCTCAAGGGTCGAGCTTATCAGTACAAAGTCTTACCCTTCGGGCTGGCCCTGTAACCCCGCATCTTCACGAAAGTCGTGGAGGCTGCCCTTGTTCCCATGAGAGAACAGGGCGTTCGCATTCTCATTCTCATTCTCATTCTCATACTGGCACAGTCTCGGGATCAGTTATGCGAACACAGGGACTTGGTGCCACCACCTCAGCCAGTTGGGTTTTCGGGTCAACTGGGAAAAGAGCAAACTCTTGCCAGTGCAGAGGATTCTTTTTTCTCGGGATGGAGCTGGAGTCTGTCGAACAGACAGCACGCCTCACAGAAGAGTGTGTTCAGTCAGTGCTGAACTGCTTGAAAACGTTCAAAGACAGGACAGCAGTCCCACTGAAACTTTTTCAGAGGCTCCTGAGGCATATGGCCCTTCGTTTCTTTGGGCAGGTGTGCCCCTAGAACAGGTGTCTAGGCATGCTGTGGTGCACATGGATGCCTCTGCCATCGGCTGGGGTGCCACGTACAACAGGCATGCAGTCTCAGGGGTTTGGACGGGACCCCATCTCATTGGCACATCAGTTGCTTCGGGTTGCTGGCAGTACGTCTTGCTCTAGGCCGCCTCAGAAGGCCGCTACATGACAAAGACGCGCTGGTCCGTATGGACAACACTGCGACCGTTGCGAACATCAACCATCAAGGTGGTCTATGCTCCCGTCGCATGTCGCAACTCGCCCGCCATCTCCTCCTCTGGAGTCAGAAGCATCTGAGGTCGCTTCGGGCCATTCACATTCCCAGTGTGCTCAACCATGTGGCCGATGAGCTCTCATGAGCTGCGCTCCCGGGAAAGTGACGACTCCATCCCCAGGTGGTCCAGATGATTTGGAGTCATTTCAGAGCCGCACAGGTAGACCTGTATGCCTCTCCAGAAACCACCCACTGCCAGTTGTTTTATTCCCTGAAAGACACTTGATGCACGGATGCACTGGCACACAGCTGGCCCGGGGGCCTTCGCAAATATGCGTTTCCCCAGTGAGTCTTCTCACACAGACCTTGTGCAAGGTCATGGAGGACGAGGAGCAGGTCCTGCTAGTTGCACCCTACTGGCCCAACCAGACCTGGTTCGCAGAACTGATGCTCCTCGCGACAGGAAGGATCTACTTTCTCAGAGACGGAGCACCCTATAGCACCCGCATCCAGACCTCTGGAAACTCCCTGTCTGGTCCCTGGATAGGACGCGGTTCTAGGTGACTTACCCCAAGAGGTACTTAACACCATCACTTCAGCACGAGCACCGTCTATGAGACAAGCTTATGCGCTGAAGTGGAACCTGTTCATCGAGTAGTGTTCTTCTTAACGTGAAGACCCCCGGAAATGCAGCAAGGTTCCTTAGGGGGGCGCTTACGCTTTTAACGCTTTTAAATATGAATCCTGCAAGTTTTTTCTCAGTGTGAATTAATGGGGCAGATCGACGTGCAGTTTCGTTTACTACACGTAACTTACATTACTAAATTGCCATGGCTATTCCCAAACTATATTGCTATACTGAGATGAGTGAAATTGACTGAAATACGTAATAAATACTGAAATAAAAAGTGTTAGCAATGTATTAAACTGCACATTAACATTTAGGCTCTATATAAAATATATAAACTACCATAGAGGTAATATGAATGTTTAGATGCTTTGCATCACAGAAATACGTTATTTTTTAAAGTATATTAAAATAGAAAAACATTATTTTAAATTGTAATAATATTTCACAG
Organism: Mylopharyngodon piceus; assembly: GCA_039654765.1. Classification (NCBI taxonomy): domain Eukaryota; kingdom Metazoa; phylum Chordata; class Actinopteri; order Cypriniformes; family Xenocyprididae; genus Mylopharyngodon; species Mylopharyngodon piceus. Next base: position 19,391,830 of record CM077438.1, read on the forward strand.
TATTGCGTTTTTTTGTTTTGTTTTTTTTTTTTTCTGTATTTTTGATCAAATAAATGCAGGCTTGATGATCATGAGACTTCTTTCAAAAACATTATAAATAGTAATGTGTCCAATCTTTTGACTGGTACTGTAATTTTAAAATTATGCCTATACAATCATGTGCCTATACAATCTTCTGTTAAGAGTGGACATTATATTAACGTGATATGATCCTGTTATCAGCATGATCACAGAGGGTTTTTTTCTTTTATCTCACAGATTTGATAATCATAGTGACCAGATATTGGCCCACACTGGACATTCTGAATGAATATAATGGTGAGATCACTGACTGGACGCAGAAAAGTTTTTTTTTTTCTTTCTTTCTCCAGTGCAGAAACACAAAACACCTTGGAATGCCAGGTAAGTGATGTTCACTTATATCTTTGAACAGGATTTATTTCCAGGTAAAACTCTAAAATGTGCCCTCATTTATTCAAAATGTGTCTCATTTATATTGTTAACTATATTCTGAATAAACTACCAAAAAAAAACTACTTTGTACTTTGATTTCTCATGTGTGAATCACAGCACTTCTCATGTGTGAATCACAGCATTATTCATGAAGATTCACGCCTCCCGCATACTGTCTTTCTTGACAAAAAGTGTCTTACAAAATTTAAATCAATATATTGTTTTATATGAACGAGTTTGCGAGCTCACTCTACTTGAAGTGTTGCATCCTCCTGGGCGCTGGCATGTGGTGCCTCGCTGACAGATATTTATAGAGCCGCGGGCTGGGCGACACCTAACATGTTTGCTAGATTCTATAGCCTTCGTGTTGAGCCGGTATCCTCCTGTGCCCTCCTTCAGGGAATGAGGGATACATACATAACCGAGACGTTTACATCTCACAATTCTGTTTTTCTCCCCCGGAATTCTGAGTTTACATCTCACAATACTGATTTTTTTTTTCTTCTGTGAATTCTGAGTTTACATCTCACAATACTGATTTTTTTTTTTCTTCTGTGAATTCTGAGTTTACACTTCACTATATATATATATATATATATATATATATATATATATATATAAAAAGGTAATTACAACTTCTCACAAATCTGACTTTTTTTCTCAGAACTGCGGGAAATAGTCTGAGTAGTTTCCTCTACTGAGACTTTAGGAAGTAAACAAATTGTTGATTATAGAAGTAAAGAAAAAAAAAAAAACGAAACAAAAAAAACAAAAAAAAATTTTCTTTCTTTTACAGCAGATGTTCGAGAGTTGTTGAATTGCATGTGCAGTTTGCAGTTAGCGATGCTTATTACAGAAAACTTTGAAGATCTACACAGAACATGGCAACTTTATAGCATGATGAAAAAACGAAGCTTTGGACACCAATTGGGCAAAATAAAATTAGCCCAACTTTTGCAGCTAATTAGTTACACATGGGAGGCTGCTTGAAAAAGTAGGTTGTGGGAGAGTTACTTGAAAAGGTGATGACATTTCCAACATCTTGCAGCATTTTGTGGTGTGGGAAACTTACTGCAAACAATTCTGTCCAGGACATGAATGTTGCGGCAAACTCTTCCAGCAGAAATTCCATGCAATTGCAAAAGAATAAAGGCAGGATGGGCTCTAGGCTAATAAGTGTTTCGTGATTGATTGCTCAGATCCTAATATTTAGAGGGGGTAGAGGCTTACGATAATTAGTTTCAAATTTGTGTGACGACGGTCCAGCCCTTCCTGCTATCTTTCTGAAATTCAGTTCAGATTTATTTAGATAGTTCTTCTTTTAATGTTGTAAATGTTTTATTAAGCAGCTTTATAGTGTTTATGCCTGCACTTTCAAAAGATGTGCACAAAGCAAGGATATTGTGAGGAATCAAGACTCAATAACAGTAACAACAACAAACTATTATTGATGTTTGTGGCATCAGAGTTCATTGTGGCATCAACATTCATATTTCAAAGAATGGTTTCCTTTCAGTTCATCAGTTTGAATTTAATGAACTGCAATTCAGCATAGTCACACTACAGAAATGTCATTAGTCTAACACAAACTTTGCGACAAAAAATAAATAACATAAGTCTGACTAATTATGCATATTCCCTAGTGTAGTTGTTTACAATTTAAGATGCTTTCACAGATGCGAGCTCCAGGCCGTCAGTTCTTATGTAGATAGTGGTTAAACGAGATATAATTCATTTGGAGTATATCAAACTGCCAATATTTCGTCTTATTAATCTACTAGTTGTTCCAAACAATTTGGGTTAAGGAGAAATGTAAGTTTCATAACTCTATATTTAGGCTATATTTCACTTAAATCCTGTACAGTACTACAGTGCTACTTTTGTACGTTTGACTGAATTTGTTTGCTTGAATTTTTTTTTTTTTTTTTTGGATTGTTTTTATTGATTGCTTGTGTTTATGTCTACATTTTATAATGGCTATCGTTGTTAATTTAAATATTGTTGTTCAATAAATATTATTTTATATAGGCCTAAATAATATGCCGTATTTGATATTGAGAAAGGGTCCATCAATAGTATCAGCGAAAGTTACATTACTACGCCTTTATATGGCGACAAAGACTCTCTTTATGAGTGAGTCAGAACAAGGAAGTTGTTTTAGCGCTGTGGGAAATCCCCTTAACTTTTAAAAGGACAAAGACAAAGATATCGCTTTCTTCAGTGGATATTCAAACAGATTTTTTATAATGGATATAATATTATGGACATCGACCTGAAGAATGAATGCTATATCAGAAACAGGTTATACACTCTTTTAGTCAATCTCTATCTCATAATACCATAATAATATAAAAAATACAAAAAGCTTCAATGAAGCGACTCAACATTTCTTCGTTACTAGTTCTAAAGTGACGTTTTAGAATTAGAAATATATAGATCAGCTTGAGATATAGAATGTCTAAAATTCTAAAAGTCTACATTCTCCACCATATTTTGCACATTTGTAGATAACATTTTATAACATTTTAAATTATATTCACAATTAATTTTTACTTCTGTAATAAGGTGTATTTCAGAGTGAAACAGAATGTTCACATAGAAAAAATAGATGGCCGGACTTGATTGTGTCCATCAGGAATTGATTGGCTGTGAAAATAAGGTGTTACCAGAATGTGAGTTTGCAGTCAATTATGGAAGACTAAGCACTCTTGAAACATATTGAGGATCAGTTTTGATTTCATGTTGATACTGAACTCTTTTTGTGAGTACAAAAAACTGTTGCTAAAAAGAAAGGCAATATCAAATCAATCAAAACCTAAAAAAATCAATCAAAATGTCAGTCAAAATATATCATTCCAGTTCATGAATCAGATTAAAAATGTACCTTTCTTTTCCATGGAAGAAAGAAAATCATATTGGTTTGGAACGACATGAAAGTGAAAGTGAGTAATGACAGAATTTTCCTTTAAAACAGATATAGAGCCCAGTTTAACTTGTCAATGATGCCGGAATAGCTTCCGAATTGTGTCTGCACCGATGTTCCCTTGAGCGAGGCCGTTAACCCCAGCTTGCTCCAGGCAAACTGTCCATGTAACAAGTGTTCTGAAATTCCCTTTGGATAAAAAAGCATCTGCTAACTAAAAAATAACTAACAAATGTTGCTGACACTCAAAGGTCAACTTGTTTTAACTGCATCTGGCCCTCCAGTGCCTGAATCGAGCTCAGGGCTCCAGTCAAATTTTCTGAGATATATTTCACCAGCACATTGAGTTCTGCTCTACAACTTCAGTTTAAAGTGGCCACTAGGGGATTGACGTCTGGAAACAAACAGACAGCGGCCTTGCCAGAAATCTCCAAAACTGAGTGCAGCACTGTATTAATTTCATTAATCAGCAACACATGTGAACATGGAGCAAGACCGAGTGATAGAGAAAAGGGAGAAGAAATGTGAGGTAGAACGAAAGTACAGAGTGAGAGAGAGAGGGGGAGCTGGAGGACTGTGGGATATGATGAACACAATGAAAGAGAGCTTTAGTTCACCCAAAAATGGAAATTAAGTCATTATTATGGCATTATTTACTCACCCTTGTCTCATAGCAAAACTATCTGCTGTTCACAAAGGGTTTTTCATGATCTTCTAGTTTACATTCCCTTTAACACAAAAATATAAGGTCACATACAGTAAGTTTATAGTGAAATTTATATCTTCAATAAAAATTCCTCGTGGTTTTAGAAAATCAAGGTTATTTATTACCATCCTATTCCTTGGTATGAAAAGAAATCACTAGTGGAAATACACAAATCATGGACTTGAGTTATAGTACACTGTAAAAAATATTCCGTAGTTTTTACAAAATAATTTTGGCAGCTGTGGTTGCCAGAATAATTTTGTAAAAAATACAGAAAAACTGTAAACACATTTACAGAACAAACTGTAAATTTTACAGTATAAAACTGTAATTTACAAACAAGAAAATTTGAATGTAAACCAGTAAATTCAACAATGCACACTACTACTAAAATCTGTTTTGTACCTTTAATATATACTGACAACCACCATAATAATGCAGGGGGTAAAAGAGAAAGCCACATGAAGAATCAAGGTTCATCACAAATAGCTTTTCCAAGAGCTAAAGTATATACTAATACAAAGAAGGTGCAAAGAGTCATTCACGCAAACGCAAAACACCATCATGGTAACCCACAACACTTACATAATGCAATAAACATTCATTAAACAACAGAAGATGTAACATAAAACCCTAATGTACATAACTGATAACAAAAACTATTAAGAAACATGATTTTTTAAACAAAATACTTTCAAATGTGGAGCGTCACACAGGGAATTGTGGGAATATCAGTTTACAGTTTTTGACTGTAAATTATACATTGATTTGTTCTTTTTTACGTCTAAAAATTGTAAAAAATTACAGCATTTTACTGTGAAAATTACATAAAATGTCTGGTAAGAGCTTTTACAGTTTTTCTATTTACAATTTTTTTCCCGTAGCATTTTTACAATATTTTACTGTTAAAATCACATTCATTTTTTACAGTTTATGGACACCTTGATGAAATTTTACTCTGTAGTAAGTACTCCTTTTAATTCACTTAAAACATACAAAAAGTATTTTATTTTTATGTACTTCAGTATCAATCATAAAAGTACTGATCGAAGGACTAGTTTATGTGTTTAGCAATTGCAATTTGATACATTTACATTTCGCAATTCTGACTTTTTCCCTCAGAATTCCAAGTTTACATGTCGTCGATTAACGACATTGGGGCTCCCACATATGACCCATAATGTCATCACTCGACATTACATCTCTATTCCCTGTATCAGGGAACGAGGATTATGTCAGTAACCGAGATGTTTACATTTCACAATTTTGACCTTTTCCCCCTCAGAATTCTGAGTTTACATTTCACATTTCTGACTTTTTTCCCTCAGAATTCTGAGTATATATCTTGCAATTCTGATGTTTTTTTTACATTTCACAATTCTGACTTAACTTACAGTCATGTCTTTATCAAGTAAATAAGTAAATAAGATTTTAATTTACAATTAACAATACTAACATTAAAGGGTTAGTTTACCCAAACATTTCTGTCATTAAGTACTCACCCTCATGTCGTTCCAAACCCGTAAGGCCTTCTTTCATCTTCGGAACATAAATTAAGATATTTTTGATGAAATCCAAAAGTTTTTTTTTTTTTTTTTTTATCCCCATGCATAGAAAGCAATGTAAGTACCACATTCAAGGTCCAGAAAGGTAGTAAAGACATTGTTAAAATAGTCGTTAAAACAGTCAACGTGACTACAGTGGTTCAACCTTAATATTATGAAGCGACGAGAATACTTTTTGTGCGCAAAAACAAAACAAAAATAACGACTTTATTCAACAATTTCTTCTCTCTCCTATCATTCTCCTACACTGTTTACATTGCAGCGCTTCCAAGTTCTACGTCAGAACGCCAACTCAGTATTGGCTATGTCGGCTAAGTCAACCTGGAAGCCTGCACCATCTATACAACGTAAACAGTGTAGGAGACTGACAGGGGAGAAAAGAGATTGTTGAATAACGCTTCATAACAAGGTTGAACCACTGTAGTCATGTTAAATATTTTTTTTACTACTTTTCTGGACCTTAAATGTGGTAATTACATTGCTTTCTATGGAGGATTAAAAAAAAAAAAAGAAAAAAAAAACTCTCAGATTTCATTAAAAATATCTTAATTTGTGTTCCAAAGTTGAACAAAGCTCTTACGGGTGTGGAACGACATGACGGTGAGAAATGAATGACAGAAATTTCATTTTTTTTGGGTGAACTAACCCTTTAAGCATTTGTAACTTACTTTTTATCGCTAAATCCTCCGCACATGCAAACTCTTAGGATCATATTACTCTGGGTTCTTGGCTCATTTTGATTCAGTAAATTGTTAAAAGGAGATTCGCTGCGACCGGATCAATGAATCAGTAAGTCGAGAAGAGATGCAATCAGATCAGTCCAGTTTGTGAATGAAATGTTCAATGCGATTGTGAACTGATTCAATGGGTTCAGTCCAAAAGAATGATTCGTTCACAAAACAGACATCGTTATCACATCATGGAGGGGAATTCTTCATTTCGAAATAACAACAAAACATAGTTTTTTTGTTTTCATAGTTTTTTGTTTTCATAGTTTTTTTTTTATGAAATGTAGTCACATATGAAGATAAGATCTTAATACTCTAATAAAGTATAGCCAATTAAAAATGTAGGATACTTAAATACAGTACAGTAAAATATTTCGCCCCTGACAAACACACTGTTCCTGCCACATAGAATTAAGGTAGATATTTCTTTACAGTTTAACAGGGGTTATCTCTTTTCACAGGAAAGAACATTCCTGTAGATGGAGAAATCTTGAGAAGCACAGAGATAAAAAACTGAATGTAATTAATAACAGAAAGCAGCTGAACGCTATAATTTGTCAGAAAGAGAATATACATCCTAATTCACTGATAATATTGTCCAGTAGGCTTTGGGTGTATAGTTATTCGTAACATATTCCCTGCAGTCCAAGTAGCCTAACATTTCAGCTGTTTAAAAGTATTTGCAGATTCTTTCTTCAGACATTTTTGGCTCAGAACTTTCAGGAAAATTCAAAACATGACCTTCGAAAGTGCTCCCTAATTTAGCTCATAGCTTGTTAGAGTAGTTGAATACCTCACTGGAGGTCCTTCATTGGAAATGAATGGTTTTTGATATGGTGTTTTGGATTATTGACTGTTCAGTACAGCTCATGCAGTACAATTGTTTATGATTTGTCTATGATTTTGTAACAGCGTTCCTGGAACTCCATCTATGCCTGTTCCACATTGTCTCTACAGAAGGAACTTGTTTCCATCATATTTGCTAAGGTCAAAGCTGTCTAAAACTATTTCAACACTGTAAAACATTTTCAGCTGGTTAAACTTAGAAATGTAAGTTCACCTGCTGCCTTAAAAATGTGAGTTAACTCAACTTGAAAATAAGCTTTGTTTCAACTCAAAAATAGTCAAGACAACGCATTACTTTAAGTTAAAATTTAAACTTAAAATAATGCATTGTCTTGACTATTTGTGAGTTGAAACAAAGATTATCTTCAAGTTGAGTTAACTTATGTTTAGTTGAGTTAACTCACATTTTTAAGGCAGCAGGTGAACTTTCATTTCTAAGTGTAACAGCCCAAAATATTGAATAAGATAAGGTTTTTTTTTTTATTGTGACACTTTTTTCTAATAATTTTCGAGCTGATATTGAGGAGCAATGCTCAAAAAAAAAAAAAAAAATCTGAATGCTTGCACAAATATTGCTTGAGCTTTACTTATGGGACTATTTACAGATTTATTTTCAATGAAAATAATTTGAGAATTCATTGATTTTTTTCTTTTCTTTTTTTTTTTTTTCTTTTCTTTCTTGCTTTAAGCACAAATCTAGCAAACTTATTTATGTATTTATTTATTTTCAGTGCAACATGTTTTAAGCCAATATTCGGGAGCAATGGTTCAAAAGTGAATGCTTGGGAAAATAATTCCCTGAGTTTTTCTCACAGGAGATTTAGGTGTTGAAAAATCATCAGGAAGATAATTGAGTGGTAAGCATAGCTGAATCATTAGCAAAGGGCTCTTGGGTCTTAAATTAAGACCAGTTTTGACACTTCAGATTGACTTGTGCTCAAGTGTAAGACAAATTCCAGTCTAGGACTCAGGCAGCTTGCAGGGATATCACTGGTGTTATTGAAACACCACTCTCCGGCAAAGTGAAAGAATCCCGGGACACAGGCGGCAGCACAACGTCTCCATTTAGACCACTGAAAAACAGCTGCATCCAAATGTTCCCTCACAGTAACCCAGAGGGGTCCTGAGCCACTGCCTCCAAAGCCTTCAGAGGGCCCCTCCGACCCCCCTGATCCATCGCTCTAGACTAGAAATGGATTCCAGCACCGGTAATGCTGAGCAGGAACAAATGGGCTGTAGACCACCCCTACAACCCCAGAGCTCCAGCGCTTACACAAATAAACCGGCAAAGATTTAATGACGTTGGGCTTTGGGATCTTTTTTTCGTCCCTGCTTGTTCATTGAAAGATCAAACAGTCCTCAAGCACCAAATGATTCTGGGAGAGCAGTGATATATTCATCTCGCAGCTTCCCAGCAGCTGTATATTGTCTTTTCCGTGTTTAACTCTGAAGGGGCGAAACGCATATGAATTAACTCTCGCCGTTTTGAAGACAAATGGCCGAGTTTTACTTTCTAGTTTATGTCGACAAATGATGCTAATGCTGATGTTGTATAACCTACTTTGTGAGGCCATGGAAACTTTATTTCAGCACATCGCTGTTGTGCGTATATGCTGCGGACGTCAACAAGACACTCGGGTTTGTTTACACATTTAAGTCATCGCCTTAGCTGCACAACATGTAAAGTTTGCATTGCTAAATCGTAGCTATCCGTCAACGCTAGTTTGAGATGTTTCCAATGCTGCACTGAAAAGTATTTCCCCTCTCGTGAGCGTCTACGAGCTTCAAACATATTTTCACCTCAAAGAGACCAGGGATCATGTTCTGGATAACATATTCTCTGGACTATGTCAAATTCCTTCCTTCCTTCCTTTGATTCCTGTCGTTCACCCAGTTCCAGCTAGTTTTTTCTTACAAAGAAAATTTGTACAGTCCTAACCAAAATATGATTTTAAATAGTATTACACATTGATAACAAACATTAAAATGTGATCAATAAGCAATTTCACAGATTGGCCAGAAACTTGCCCTGTCATTTCCGACTTTGACAGCACGTTAAAGACTTTAGCAGTGTGAATATATGCAACTGTGAGAACAGTTAGGCTTTCTCAGAGGACAGCGATTGGACTCAAAGCGCATTTGGCAAGATAATGTGTTTTTCAAACATATTAAAGATCACTTAGGCTATTTCCTCTAAAGATCCTTCTGGGTTTGAAAATCCTATTGGGCAACTTATCTTAAGTTCAGACGTACTTGTGATTTTGCATAATTTCCACCAAACTGCATTCAGTTTATGTCACTTGCAATTATAGGCTAAATTTAGTTTGGGAAGTCTGGTGACAAATGAGAAATTTAAATAGATACTTAGAAAGGATTAATTTTCCGTGGCTATATAAGAGTTGGACAACCATAGTCTAAAGCTCTTTATGGCTCTGTCCAAAACCTAGTGAGCTGTTTTACTTTTTACTGTCTATTGCCATATACATTCAAAGCAAGCTACATTCTAAACCTGCAACTGTCATGGAACCTTTTTATAATTATACTGAACTATTTTCAATTGATATTTTGGTATTAGGCAAAAGCAACATCACAACACATCATCATCATCATCATCAACATCAATAATAAAAATAATAAGGAAGTTTATCCTACTGGCAAATAAAGTTGATTAAATGGAAATTCACCCTATTGATTTTCCAAATACTGATCTTATTATAAACAGTTGATCTTGCATATATTATGTTGTTATGTAACTAAAACAAACAAACAAACAAACAAACAAACAAAAAAAACATATACATATACACAAATATTGGGAAAATTAAGTACATTTAAAAAAAATATATATTGAACTATTTTCATTTTTTGGTATTTAGCATAAAAATTAGGCAAAAGCAGCATAAATCACAACAGACTGCAAAAAGGATTTATTGTTATTATTAACATCATCATCATCAATAATAATAATAATAATAATAATAATAATAATGATAATGTTTTAAAAATATAAATGTAAAAATGTCTAATTATCCTTACAGCAAGACAAACTTTTAAATATCTTTAACAGTTTCTTTTTCTTACCTTACTGCCAAATTATTATTATTATTATTATTATTATTATTATTATTATTTGTTGTTGTTGTTTTGTTTTAAAGAAAGCATGAAATGGAAAATCTTCCTTTCTATTTTACTATAGACAATTCACCCGTGCATATGTGTTATTTAATTATTTATTTATGTAGGTTTACCGCATAAACTCCACCAACTTCTTACAGTCGACTGCAAGCATTCACATCTGATCTAATCAACAACCAGTGAAAAGGTCCAAGTTTCCTCCCTAAATGTTTCTCTCTTTGATAATTCTCTTTTTGATAATGTACATCGCAACATGGAAGAAAAGGTCTATCGCTACTTCCATTACATTGCGACTTTAAGCATAAATTTAACTAAATTTAGTGGGTCTTATGTTTTCAACAAAAATGTGTGTGTGTGTGTGTGTGTGTGTGTGTGAGAGAGAGAGACATGGTCTTCTGAACATGTAGAAGAATACCAGCAATGTTCCAAGTTCTGCTTTGCATGTTACAATTGCCAGGGGTAAAGATCTGGCTGGTGGGCTCTGGCCCACAAAAGTGTAGGAGAAAATGCTAATGCAATCAAATATATTAAATACATGTGCATGCATTTAGAACGAGAAGAAAATAGCTTTGTTCTGATCCCCAGCTCACAACCTCTCTGTTCTTGTTTTCTTCTTCCCAATTCCCACAATGTTTGATGTCTAATGTTTTCTTTTTTTTTTTTTTGTTCCCCCCCACTATAAGAGCCAAAAGACTTAACAATCGACCTCAGGGGATTTTAAAGAATACTACCATGACATCGACTCAAAATAGGTAAGGAATATTTCAGCAAAAAATGTAAATTCTGTCATCATTTACACACCTTCATACCATTCCAAACCAGAATGACTCCTGTGGAACATAAAAGGTAGTAAAGGTAGTAGAAAGTATCTGTTACTCTCTTCAATACAATTATAATAAATGGAGTAGAGCTTTATTTATGTGAATATGTTCAGAATTCAATCATGATGCTATTAAAGGAATAATAAAAAAAATAGAAAAGCCACAAGACATAAAAAAAAGTGTTAAAATGATTTTAGCATGAATAACCCTTTTCTAACCTTTTCTGTATAAAGTTATATCCAACATAATAATAAGCAAAATAATACTAAAGAGAGAGAGAGAGAGAGAGAGAGAGAGAGAGAGAGAGAGAGATTATGTGCAACTTAACAACTTAACAGCTCAAATATTCAGTATTTCAATATTCAGGATTTAACAAAAGAATTAATGTAGGTTCACATTTCTGCTTTTAAATCCTCAAAAATGGGCCCCATTTACTTCCATTGTACAGTAAGTGCATCAAAATGTTTGTTTGTTTGTGGCAATAAAATCAAATCATTTTGACAACTGTTGAACCCAAAATATTATTTTAATGGTGGGGTTTTCACTACAGGGCTTATACAATAACTGTAATTGAAATGCATACGTTTAATTCACAAACAATAATGTCAGGGATGTAATTGAAAAATATAGTCAAAGACAAATGTGAGGAATTCAGGGAATGACTGCTTGGTCAGAATTGATATGACTCTCCAGAACTCTGCCTAGAGCCCAGGTCCTGCTCGCAGTATCAAGTATGTCCAAAAATAACTGGGTTTTCTGATAGCTAGTGTGCACAAGACAAGCAGTGTGTGTGGCCCACGTTTCCCTCTCTGCCACATGTTCACACGTACTCAAACACATTTCACTTGACTTACATGCCTACACTCACCCCATCACTACAAAGTCACAGATGTCGCGCCATGGCTAGGCGGGGTTGGCCGGGTCAGAGGAAGCAAAGCAGATTTTCTACAACTACATATCACAAATGTGTAGAGTTGTTGCAACTAATTAAAATTTTACCAAAAGATTTTGGCAGCTTACCTAGGCAATATCTGTGCTAGTATAGCACTGTATGCTACTGTATGCATTTAACTAATTGTTATTCTTTTTATTGCATACATGCCTCTTTTGTATGTAATTTAAGATTATTATACATTGCACCTTCTTCATAAAAATTGTTATAACTGCAGAACACCATAGCAACAGCCTAGCAACACCCTAGTAACAACCCAAAACACCTGATGACCTATCAACCACCTGAAACACCATATCAGCTGTTTATCAACACATTAACGAACACTCAGAACACCCAAGCAACCATCAAGTAATGCCCTAGTTACCACCCAGAGCACCATAATAACCACTTAGCACACTAGTAACCCTGGCCTGAAACATCAACTGATTAGCAACATACTAACAAACACTCAAAATACTCAAGTAATGATCTAACAACCAAGAATGTTATAACAACCATCTAGCACCACCTTAAAAATGCTCAGAACACCACATCAACTTCTTAACAATACCCTAGCAACCACTTGAAACACCACAGCAACTTAAGCTATGTGCTGACACTTGGAACACCCTAGAAACCACCTAGCAACATTAGCAACCACCAAAGACACCATAGCAATCACTTAGCAATGCCCTAGCAACCACCCAAAACACCATAGCTACCACTTAGCAATACCCTAGCAACCACCTGAAACACCACATCAACTGCCTAGCAACAGCTTAGGCAGAGTGTGTCTAACAAACACTCAGAACCATCTTGAACACAGAACATGGCAAATAACAACCTATAGCAACACCCTGGCAGACACCCAGAACACTATTGCAACTATATAGCCACACCCTAGTAACCACCCAGAACATTATAGCAACCATCTAGCTCCACCTAAAAATCTACCAAGAACACCATAGCAACATATTAGCAATACCCTAGCAACGACTGAGCAATGAGTTGACACTAAGAATGGCCTAGCAGCTTACAGCCACCTAACAAAACGCTAACAACCACCCGAAACACCATAGACACCACTTAGCAATACTCTAGCAACCACCTGAAACACAACATCAACTGCCTAGCAACAACCTAGGCAGAGTGTGCTTAACAAACAGTAAGAATGCCCTTGCACCCAGACCAATGTTGTAAAAACCTAGCAACACCCACGCATTTCTTTTTTTTAAAGCAGAGGCTTTGTTCTTTCTTTTGATATATTGACTATTTACATATTAATACAACAAAATATTCTGGCAGCCATCGAAGTTTTATGAATTTGATCAAAAATCTAAAACTTTTTTAGTAAACACTGGCAGGGAAAGAGTTAAGTGAACTTTAAATTGAAGGCAAATAAATGAAAGTGATAGCTCACTGATAAAAAAATGACAAATCTTTGATCATTTGTTGTTTCAAACCTGTATGACTTTCTTTTGTAGAAGATATTTTGAAGAATGTCTGTTTTTTTCATACAATAAAAGTCAATGGAGTCCAATGTTTTATTGTTTTGGACCCCGTTGACAGTTAAAAGATTCTCCAAAATATCACAAATTCTATCATGAACTTACAGTATGTGAACTGGGCACTGGTTTCATTCTGCCTGATGTTCGTATGAACTCTGCATAGCTCTTTTGAGATGCTTGAAAGTGCTGAAATGTGCCAAGGGTGTACAGTGCCATCTGTCAAGACAAATGAGCTGCTGCTCTTCATTGTCAACCTGAGATGTGTCAAACAAGGGGAGAAACACTTGCTTTGAATGATTGACGGGCAGTGATCCCACACTACCTCAGTGAAATCCACCACTTTTACCTTATTTCCAAATGTCTGACAAGGCAAACTGGAAGATCTCAGCCACAGGCTAGTGCTGAAGCACAGAACAACAGGTGCTGGCTTCTCATCTTACAGACTTTTCAGCCTCTGTTGTCAGAGCTGCACAAAAATTGTAGATGACACTGTCAGAATTTATTATTATTATTATTATTATTTAATTTTTGTTTTTATTTTATTAAGCGTCAATATTTGCCCCCTGAAATTATTTCTGGGACAATACTCTATTGACTGCTAGATGACATGTTGCAAAGTTACTTATAGTTAGTAGAATGTCTAAAGTGGACCATCGAAATAAAGTGTAACCTCCACTCAAAACCTTTTCAAAATAATGTACATTTGTCTGCAAATCTAGCTTTAACCATTTATACAGAAGCTTTTAGATGAAAAGGTTTTTAATATAAGAAAAACAAAGTAAAAAAAAACAAACAATAAACAAATCCAAACTTGAATTTTTTCTTGTGACGTTCGTTCGTTCGTTCGTTATTTATTTATTTTAATGGATATCTGATTGATTTGATACCAATTTGACACTCTTTTTTGATCATAGTTGAGCCAATCCCATGTGTTCAGAAGAGTCCTAACTCAAATTTGACATTTTTGATGTGCCTTTGTGAGACAAAGATGAAAAAATAAATAAAATTAAAATCATTTTGAATGACCTTTTAAAAAATGTCCCAATATTATATGAGGTTAAAATAATGGTTATGCAAAAAGAAAGAATAATAATCAATCTTAATGTCAGTTGACACAATTAATTAATCAGTGCCTAATTGTGGTTTATATTTTGACTGGTAAAGATGCTGAGCAGTAATTTTGAAAATTCAGTTATACAGAGATGAATCTGTGTTTTAGCATTGCAGCTGAGAAGCCAAACACACAGGAAATTCAAAACACCTTCAGTCAAGCATAAATGCATAATTTCTTCAAAGACTGACTTTTTTTTTTTTTTTTTTTCCTTCTGAACTATGGGTTTCAGATTTCAATCACTGACATTACTGAGATTTTGAAAAACAAAACATGATCTTCTCTCTCACACTGCCTGTGGCGGGCAAAGGTTAAGCCCATTTCAAACAAGCTGGTTCAAACTTATGCATACACACACACACACACACACACACACACACACACACAAACACACGTATCCTGAATGATAAATCTCACCACTCCCCTCCACTTGCCCCCAGACAATCCCTATACTTGCCCTTAAAACATTAAAAAAGCTGCTTTGTGGGGAAGTGTGCAAAGTTTGCTCCATTGGTGGTCACTGCAGTAATAAAGTCGAGAGAGGCTGCGTACTCCATAAAACCCAGCCGAGCACAGCTTTTACATGAGCTTTAAGTTAGATGGCTTCTTTTCATGGCCAAAGCCCATCTTCTGAAAATCCGTAAGGTAATAATTTGTTAATAGTCGCACTGGTTTTTAGCAAATAAGTTTAATTATGCTGAGTCAGATCATTTACTATTTTCCATTTGGTGTCATACAACACACTTTCTCTGCAAGAGCTACTCTAGGTTTTGAGTGTATAAGAACTAGAATGAGTGCAAGGAAAAACAGGAACATAACTTTTCCGCTTGTGAAATATAAAGCCAAGTTTGGGACCAGAGTGAATCAGAATGCATTAGACACTTTGAAATCTTGTAGGAAAAACACAAGACCTTCTCCTGCTGGAGCTTACTTAGACCAAACATCCTGTTATGGCTACATCACCTCGCATAATTCAGTTAACCTAAAGCAGATTTCTCTTGCAATAATTTTAGGTGCTTTTTTGACTGAATCACTGACATCCTCTAAGAGTCTTAAAGACCCCATAAAATCAAAAGGGCTTGAGGCTTTTAGTCCATGAGTGTTATCTTTGAGGTCATTGCAGATATACACATTTAAAATACAGTCTCATGTTAGACAGTTTTACAGACAATGTTTGACAGACAATTTCATATTAGACAGATTTAATAGTATTACCATAGAGAGAAACTTATGGGAGCCTAAAAATAAACAAATAAGCCTAAAAATAAATAAATAAATAAATAAATAAATAATAAACAAAATAAAACATAAAGTTGCAAAATTCACTGACAACCTGTGAATTAAACCAATTTACAAAATATGAAATTGCAAATATGAGATAAAGTCTCAGTTATGAGATGTGAGGTCACAATTGTGAGACAAAATTGTAATTATGAGAAGTGGTAGCAATTGTGAGATATAATGCTGGAAATACATGATAATTTGCAATTGTGGATGTAAAGCTGCTATTGTGACAAAGTCGGAATCACAAATATGAAGTTGTAATTATGAAATATAAAGTTGCAAATTTGAGATAAAGTTGCAATTATGAAAAGTAGTACCAATTGTTTGTATAAAGTTGGAATTACGAAATATGAAGGTCACAACTATGACAAGTAGTAGCAATTGTGAGATACAAAGTCACAATTATGAGTAGTCGCAATTGTGAGATATAAAGTCGTAATTATGAGATGTGACTGTGAGTCGCAACTGTGAGATATAAAATTAAAATTGTGAGATGTGAATTTGCAACTGTGACATGAAAAATTGTGGTTTTGAAAAAAAATGGTCACAATTGTGTGATACAGTATAAAGTCATAACTACGAGATGCGAAGTCACATTTGTGAGCTAAAAAATTTGAGATGTGAAGTTGCACGTGAGATAAAAAGTCGCAAGTAGTCACAATTGTGATATAAAGTCATAATTACGAAATGTGAATTTGCAATCGTGAGATAAAAAGTCAATTATGAGTAGTCACAATTGTGTTATATGAAGTCATTATTACGAAATATGAAGTCGCAATTGTGAGATAAAAGGTCGCAATTATGAGTTGTTACAATTGTGTTATATAAAGTCATAATTATGAAACGTGAAGTTGCAATTGTGTTATATAAAGTCACAATTACAAAACGTGAAGTTAAAAATTGTGAGATAAAACTTTGCAATTATGAGTAGTCGCAATTGTGTTGCATAAAGTCATAATTACGAAATGTGAAGTTGCAATTGTGAGATAAAAAGTAATTATGAGTAGTCACAATTGTGTTATAAGTCATACTTATGAAATGTGAAGTTGCAATTATGAGATAAAAAGTAATTATGAGTAGTAGCAATTATGTTATATAGAGTTATTATGTTACAAGTCATAGAAAGTGTGTTTGTACAGCAAACTCATGTTGTATCATATGTATAATGATTACAGTACATGTAAGGCAGCATTCACTTATAGTTGTCTCTGTAAATATAACTGAAATAGACATTGCCTTTAAAGTTTGCAAATGTAACATTGATTCAAATACTCCCACTGGTTGAGATGAGAGATGGTTTCAATTAGAGTGGCGTAAAAATCGGTTTGACAGGAGATGTTGGGTCAGGATTGGCACGAGGTTTGCCCACTGCTGTCATTCCCCAAAAGGATTTCCCACCCAGTCCGTAGACACACATCTAACCTGTCTTTAATTTCAAACACATTTTTTTTTTTTTGTACAAATTATTACTAAAGCTCATATCCAAAAATGAACTCCTGCATTGGGGAAGCTTAGAAATCAAAGACTTCAAAACTACAAATGTATTATTATTATTTTTTTTTTCTTTTGAATAATGGTGTCCCATCTCAATTTTTTATGCTAAACACAAACATGCTAAACACATATATATATATATATATATATATATATATATATTTTTTTTTTTTTTTTTTTTTTTTTTTTTTTTTTTCCAATATTATATATAATATACTTTAAAAATACTTAAGTGTGAACTGAATATAATGTTTTCAGACACTTAACTGCATGTTATTTACAATTACAGGAAAATGTAATATAGTTAAAATTTATATGAAATGCAATTTGTTGAAATTGTTTTCTGACCCACTTAAGTACATCTTATATGTAATTTCATAATTACTTCTATTGTATTTGAAATATGGTTAAAGTGTACTGCTGAATGTACTGACAAGCATTTATGGTAAATAAAATGTACTTTAATGTAATTTCTATTGAAACTTGCATGTCATGCATTTGAATGTATTTTTTCTATGTACACATATGTAATGATGATGTTGCAATTTAGTACATTTAAAATATTATAACTATAAATGAAATATCGAATAACATACTGCATTAAAAATTCTAATCAAGTACTTTACATGTGTCACAGACTTTTAGTTATATTGTTTTCTGTTTCATTATCATGGACTTTTAGGTTGTTTTCATTCATTTCCTGGTTTCCTTTGTCTAGTTTCCTGCCACTTATGAATTGTCATGGTTAGTGATATGATTAGTCATTCTGTTCAGCTGTTTGTCATTAATTAACCTTGTCTGCCTGAGTATTTAGTTCCCTTTATATTCAGTTCTGTTTGTCAGTTATCGTTAACACCTGGTCTAGTTTGATTATGGTTATCTTTCTTTTAATAATTCTTCATCCGCGTCCAGTCTTCAACCTACACCATGCCAAGACTACGTGACAGAACAACCGACCAAAAAGGAAAAGAAAGCATGGACTCACCATCTTTACGACTCATCATGCTCCCAGAAAGCTACAAGTTGCTGGAGTGGTTGGGCTGGATGATCCAGCATGGCAGCCTTTCACTCACCACCATACCAGCACCCAGCCAGCCATCACCCCCCACGTCGACCACAGATCAAAGGTCAGTGCCCACCGCAGACGGGGAGCTTCTACCTGCCACAAGGGAAGAGCCAGAACCTGATAAGAGTACAGCGCCGACCTTGCCCCGGAGCAGAAGCCCCAAGGCAAGTTTGACCAGGTGTGCGGGCCAGCTACATTCATGACCATGGGAGTGACTGTGGAGCTAGACACTGAGGAGAACCTAATCGACTGGGAACCTAAGAACCTAATTCTTCCCACCCTGCCCACCTGTGAATCTTCTCTGTATCCGGTTCCTTCCTGCATGGTGTCATTGTCACTGATCTCTCCCAGTTCAGATTCTTCGTCGTCACAAGTCCTGTCCATCACAGAGTCTTCGTCACCACCAGTCCCAGCCATCACTGAGTGTTCGTTGTCGCCACCTGCCCTGTCCTTAACAAACCCTGCTTCCTCACCTACTCCTGCTCTCCTGCACGCTCCACCAGAGCCAGCCATTCCCTCTGCTCCACCTCCGCTGGTTCCCTTCAGCCGCTCAGCTCCACCATCAGCCCAGCCAAGCAGCCCTGATCCGCTGTGGGGCTTTCGGTACCCAGCTCTGCCCCGGAAAGTCGACCCATGGGCTGCGCCTCGATCCTCCGAGCACTTCGCTCCAGCTCAGCCCGTCGACCAGTCGGCTCCGCCTTGGCTCCTCACCCCCTCAGCTCCACCTGGGACACCCCCTCGTCCTCCTTACAGCTCCGCCGGGCTCCCTCGTCCCGCCAACTCCACCTCGGTCAGTCGTCGCTCTGCCATCGCCACAAACTTCCGGGTCTTCAGCTGCACCTTGTCCCTCCACCTCTACGGATCTGTTAGGCTCCTCCTTCCCTCCGACTCCGCCTCTGTCCTCTCTTGCACTGCCGTCGCTGCAGTCCCCCAGCACCCAGGCTCCACCTCGGCCGCTCGTCACCGCGGCTCCACCTCGGTCTCCCAAATCCTCAGCGTCACTTGGTCTCTCCGGCTCTCCGCCTGGGTCTCCACTTCCTTTGGCTCCATCTCCATCGCTCGTACCCATGGTGTCGTTGAGGGCATCTCCACCATGGCTCCTCCCTCCCTCGACTCCACTGTGGGCCTCTGTCCTGGCTGCTTTCTGCGTCTACTCTACCTGGCCACTCGGTCACCGTGATTTTGCAAAGTAAGACATGTTCCTGGATCAACATATTTTGTTGATCCTGGAACAACATTCCTATCCGAAAATTTAGTCCTAACCTTTTCCCAACCCCTAAACCTAACCCTACCTATAACTTATCCCTAAAATCAGAGGGAAATGATAGTTGAATAACACTGTTGTGGAAGCACCTAACCCAGGTTGTAAGCCTAAACTTGACATAAATGGTAAACTTGTCCCTCAAATCTGATTGGTTGATTGGAATGTTGTTCCAGGATCAACAAAGATGTTGATCCAGGAACATGTTGTACTTGGTGAAATCACATTCACCCTGGCCACTCCTACCATCATCCCTCACCTTTTGTTCATTGTCCATCTGCCTGCCTTTCTTCGGCCCTTCACCAGCTCCTTGACCTCCTCAAAAGCCCCCACCTTATAAAAAGTATACAGTTGTAATATAAGTGTAAGTACACAATATAAGTGTAACAGTCAAATAAAGACACCTGAATGCCACTTCAGCTTTTATGCTAAACTTCTTCATTTATTCGGGGTTTGTTAGTTTGTTTGTTTGTTTGTTTGTTTGTTTTGTTTTATTGGTGTGACTAACAATCCCGTGTGGTACATTGGCATGATAGCTGCAAATGAATGCCAGGTATAATTACACTCAAGATTACAAAGCTAACAGATCTTATTTTAAATAACCACAGAGGTTCGAGTTGGCGCTAATGTAGAGAATAAAGCAGTTCTTGTACTATAATGCACCAACAGGGACTAAGCGCAATTAGAATTGTACAACTTTTATGAATAATCATTAAGCTGTAACCTACTTACACAAATACCTTTGTTTTCCACATGGCCTCATGGGATATAGAGTAGGTCTACTTTTGTTATCACAAGCTATATTGACACAACAAATTCTGTCACATATCGGTCACATCATGGAGTCACTGCTCTGTACTACTTTTAAAAAAAAAAAAAAAAAAAAAAAAAACCTTCTTAGCATTAAAATATTATTGTATTAGAATAAATTAGACTGTTTTCTACATTTTACATCTTTTACTGAAGATGCAGTCACAATGCTGGCATGTTGAGTTGTAGACAAGGCTGTGTTATGTGATTGTGTCTGTGTTTTGACTTTTGAGTTTTTAGTGATTTGTTATAGCAGAAAGTAAAAGATAGTGACACTGGTCTAAACAGAAGTAGGAGGTGAATTCTTTAGTGATTTGTTATAGCAGAAAGTAAAAGATAGCGACAGTGGTCTAAACAGAAGTAGGAGGTGAATTCTGCTTTTAAGAAAAAAAAAACAAAAAAAACTTTCCATGTGTCCATTATGAGGTAATTTAACAGTGCATTTCATTACTTCCCATTCAGTGAGTTCATATTAGATATTAGAAAACAATGTGTCTGCTTCAGGTAATGTAGACTTCTCATTGAGGTTGTGTGGATGATATTGTTAAGCCGAGAATGATCATATGGTAATATGATAATGAATTTAAAGGGATATTTCACACAGAAAAAAAGAAAAAAAAAAAGAATTCCAAAGAATGTTCATAGCCACTATCAAGCTACAAAAAGGCCTAAAGGACTATAAAAAGTCTCATGAAAGTAGTCCATATGACTCTAGATCTACTGTATATTCCAAGTCTTCTGACACCATACGATAGCTTTGTGACTAAACTTTAAGTCATTCTTCACTGATAATGCTCACCCTCTGCTGCAGCTCTCAAGTCAAATATGGCGGCCAACGTAGGGTGTAAACATCAAACTAGCATTTATGGTAAACTACAATGTACTTTAATGTAATTTCTATTGAAACTTGAATGTCATGTATTTAAATATATTTGTAACTACTAGGGCTGTCGATTTAGCACGTTAATTTAATTCACTATAGGAAAAAAATAACACGTTAAAATTATTAACACATTTAAGGCACTCGGCCCGCCCCAGACCTACGTAGGTCATCATACATTTCATACAGTTGATTGGTGAAGAACATGAAGCAGGACAACAACTCACTGCGTGACCCTAACATTCAAGATATAAGGGCAAAAATGCCCCTATATGAGTATTTGTAGATGTTGTGTGACGTAGACGGAAGTACTATGGTAGGGCGAAAAACTCCATCTCATCTCCTCTAACTTCAAAATCGTCCGACATCATGTTTTATCTTTTTTTTTGTAAAGGGATTCGTATGTTTTTTTTTTTTGCTAAATCGTACGTATTTTTTGAGTTGCCAAATTCGTATGAATTCATATGAATTACCTACCCCTAACCCCACCCCTAAACCCCAATGGGGTTTAGACAAATCGCATGAATTCGTACAAGTGAGGTCGTACAAATTCGTACGAATTAGCCACCTTGTAAAATACGGACGAAGTGGTCATGAGATAGTGTTGGGGAGACTGTAGACAGCTGTGATTCATTGTATTGCATTAATAGAAAACCAGATAATATAAAGATTTGTAATACAAAGTATTTTTCCAACATTAAGTTTTATAAGTATTTTCGTGCCGTGACAGTGGGGGCAGGAACATGTGTGACGTAGCCATGCACACTTACTAGACCGTTCTCATTCTAGCATTTAATGATGAGGAGGACTCGAGCCTACAAGCCTCTGAAGGACTGAACTAGGAAGGACGCAGCCTTGGTAGGATGCAGACTTCTGTTTAAGAAATATGTTCAATTTACTATTTCGTTCCCTCGATTTATAAATCATGTGCATGATTTATAAATCAAGGGAACGAAATAGTAAACCGTGCGCATCTTTTAGTAAATCGAGATAAGACATTTACAATACAATTAATCATATTTTAATCTTTTTTTTTTTTTTTTTTCTTTTAAGGGGTATCATGCCCTGTTAGTGAACTATTCCTGATATCATGGTATATTGTATATTCTAGGCCAAGAACATAATTTTATAGTATAGCCCCACAGTTATGTTGACATTATTTTCTCAAAAACCAGACAACTCAAGACCGAGGCAGATTATCCTGTTATCCTGACATTATCCTGTAACAAAACACCATCACACACATCACTGATCTTCTTAATAAACCGAAGCATGATATCATATAGGGTCAACAAGGAGTCAAGGGAACCTTAGTCTATATCCTGTACAGGAAATGTGAAAGCATGCAGGAAGGCAGGTTGTGTCCTTCTTTGATCATGTTTACCGCTCACTCTTACCAAATGACTAAAGCTGACATCATCCACGTGCAGGGGAAGTGTGTTAGAAGTCCTGTGCCTACATTTAAATGCAATGTTGCACATAGGATTTTGGTCTTCATAGGAGTTCTAATACTCCACACTTTTTTTTTTTTTTTTTTGATTTACTATCAAAAAAAAAAAATTTCCTTTTGTAGTAATCAAAATTATTCCCTGAACTGAAAATGCACATTTATTTCTTTGACTTGCATCCAGACATTAGTCACCAGTGACAGTTGCATTTGAAGGAACCCCACAAAAATCCTCTCCAAGTCACACTTTACTCAAAAAAAAAAAAAAAAAAGAAAAAAAAAAGAAAAGAAAGATTTTTAGCAAATGAAGACTAATTTATATAATAATAAAAACAACAATAATAATAATACACTCAAATAGAATAACAGCATGTTTATGTTGTCAAGCTAGCATTATTAGCTGGTACTTCTTGAGGTGTGTGGAAAACGCAGAGCCCAGAGAAACAACCTGACTGATTTTTTTTTTTTTTTACACAAAAGGAAACAAGCAATCACGCTGAACAAAAATACTTGCTTTATGATGCCCAAAGAGTTCTGGTTTCCTCTTCTCCTCTGTGAGTTTTTAGGTCATGTTCAATAACAGACTATTTATAATTTGCGTGGAAATAGAAATATCCATCTGACTCATGATTTCCTTCTACCTGGGTTTCTATAATGATGGCAGTGCCTGGCCAAAGCTGACCCACTGCGATTTAAAACAAATAATATATAGAGTGTGAGAGTTCATATATAATGTTTAAGAGCTGCTCATGAGAAAATAAATTTAAAGACCATTAAAATGTTTTAAAATATAATGTTACCTAATTAAGCATTGACTAAATGTAACAATAGGCAGCTGTGACATTGTCCTGGTTCCATATCATGGCAGCATGCCACAGGAACTGACTGAGCACCGCAGCAGCGTGTGGTAAATGGAACAGGCTTATTTTCTTAACAATTCATTCTTTGGCCCGAAAATGTAAATTATTTAGAGGAATGGCCATCTTCACTGTCAATAGACCTCACACGAATGTAATCACCTATTAATCTGATCTATGATCAGCTGTTGTTGACATTCAGTGCCAACCTGAGGTGAAAACCATATGTTCAGCCACTAAGGGTACATTTACATGATAACAATGAACTAAAAACGGAAAAGTTTTTCATTTGCGTTTTTCGCATACAGACAACAACAGTGTCAAAGCGATCCCTGTTCATACAGATCCTTGAAATCGACTAAAAATGCTGTATTCATGTCAGGTCAGTAGCTGACAATGTCACTACTGAAGAAACACTAAGCGCCTATAGACTGAACACATAATAAGCATGCGCATGACATCACAGTTTTCACAAATTCACGTTTTTGTAGTTTACATGGAGAAAATAACGGTATCTTTTTTAAAAAACTTGGCTAATTCATACGAATTCATACGACCTCACTCATACGAATTCATAAGTTTTTTGTCCAAACCCCTCCCCTAAACCTACCCGTCACTGGGGTTTAGACAAATCATACGAATTCGTACGAGTGAGGTCGTACGAATTCATACAAATTAGCCACCTCATAAAATATGTACGAATTGGTCGTGAGATAGCGTTGGCCAAAACACATAAAAAGTTTCACGTTTTTTAGTTGAAAACGGTGTTGTGTAAATGGCCCCTGAATTAATGAATCTTAAAAAAAACCTGTCAGGTCAAATTTCACCACAAAATGCAATAACATTATTTTCAATTATTTTTAATTTTATTATTATTTTCTAGCAATGCCCAATCAACCACCTATCCAACACCATAGCAACCACCAAACACATAGCGTCTGCTTAGCTAAAACCCCAGCACCCTAACAACACCCAAATATCCTAGAAACTGGCTAGCAAACACCCAAACACCCTGGCAACTCCCTAGCAACCACCCAGAACAGTTACCACCAAGCAAACACCAAAACTTCATAGCTACCACCTAGCAACCACCCATAACATCTTAGTTACCATCTAGTAAACACCAAAACTTCATAGCTGCCACCTAGCAACCCTCCAAAACATCAAACACCCAGAAGTTCTTAGTAATCCCTAGCAAGTACTCAACCATCCTAGCAACCACATAGTAACCACCCTGAGCATCTTAGTAACCACTTGAAAAAACCCCGAACATCCTAGTAACTGCTTAACAAACACCCAAACATGCTAGATACCAACCAGAACATCATAGTAACAAAAAACACCCAAACTTTCCAGCCGCTGCCTAGTAACCACCTAGAACATCGTAGTAACCACCTAGCAAACACCCGAACACCCAAGCGACTACCTAGCAACAACCCAGAACATCTTACTAATCACCTAGCAAACACCCAAACACCCTAGCACCTACCTAGCAACCCCTAGCAAACACTTAACCTTCCCAACAACCACGTACAGTAGTAGACACCTAGCAACGTCACAGCAACCACTCCAAACATATATGTCTATCTGTGTATCTATTTAATGTTCAAACTTATTTATTTTATTTATTTTTTTAGCGGCAAAGCTATTTGTCTATATCTACTACATTGTTTTTGTTGCACCAAAGTTGTAGAGTTCATAGTGTTAATCTACTTTGTAGCGACTTTCATTTTGCATTCATAAAAGCCCTCCAACAGCACCATTTGCATTTTGATAGCACGCTTTTCGCCTAAAGCCCAAAGTCCTATTGTGAGTTGATGGATTCAGTTTACGAAGCACTATATATGCATATCATCCATACAGTAATATCAAATCAGCTAAATTACAGTGCTTCATTTAAGAGTTTTCAGACAAAAAGAGCTATCAGGTTATTTTCAAAGGACATTTCATAGATCATAAATATCTCAAATAAAGCCATTTATCGAAAGATGATCCTTGGTAATCGTTTCTCGTGCTTATATGAAGGAAATAGAGTAATATTGCAGAGTACAGTATGAGGTACAGGCACAAAAGCTCTTTTTGTTGCAGTGGTCCGGAGAGCGCGGCCCCTCCACTCCGCCTATTAAGCACTCCGATTTCGATTTCAAATTGGCCCTCGTTATTAATCCCAATCACCCAGAACAGAAAGACCACAGAGCTCTCCAAAACACATGTGCAAACCCCCACTGCATGGGCTGATTCTAATTAATTAATTACATCCCAGGTGATTTCACTTTAAGATTGGGGAAAAAAATAGGGATGGAAACACTTCCCACAGGCTATACCAAATTGGCAGCTCTAAGTCTTGGAAAATAAGCACAGTATATACTGCCCTCAGGACTTTTTATGACTTTCGAGGTACTCCTACGCTCCCCCATTCTCTCTAAGGAAGGCCAGGAAAAGTCACCCTTTCGTGCTCCTACAACATGATCTTCATGTTCTAGACAAGTATTTTTAAGCCGTTTGATCTGAAGTCAATGGTGTAGGTGAGTCAAAGCATGAGCGGCTACTTCGAGAAAAAAATATTTTAGAAATCTGATCAGAGAACCGGAGAATTTTTCTTCCATGTCATCCATGAAGCTAAAGCAAAACATTCTGTCTGGAAAATGTTAATCAACAAACAGAAAGTTATGAGTTATTCCTCACAGCAGATATTCTGTGGAATATATAAATGAGAATCATATTTATGCCTAAGAAGATTCGCTATACATACACTTGCATACAATACAAAAACAAAACAAAACAAAAACAAAAAATATATACAATACATGTATTTTACAATACATAAAAAAAGGGGGGTTTTCGCAGCGATGCCAGAAAAGACCCATTTTTTGGTTCCCCAAAGAACCTTTCAGTGAACAGTTCTTAAAAGAGCCATTTCTTTTCTTAGTGTGCAGAACATTTTAATAATCTAAAGAACCTTTTTTCCCTATAAAGAACATCCATGGATGTTAAAGGTACTTCATGAAACCATCAATGACAATAAAGACGTTTTATTTTTAAGAGTGTACCCTCTTGCTGAAGGCTTCCAATGTGTTTTAATTGTAATTATTTGTGTGCTGGTTAAATATTGGACAGAACTAGGAATCCACAGATATTTTGGATAAAATTCTGGACAATATGGCGATAATCATTTTCATGTTATGACTGAAAACTGATACAGTAAATAACCTGTATTTAAATTCTAAGCTACTATAAATAATTTGTTTAAATAATCTTAATAAAAAATAAATAAATTAAATGAATTGTACAATATAAAAAATATATTCACTGAAAGATGTGATAAATATTACATTTAAGGGGTATTACATTATTACTGTTATTAAAGATTTAAGTGAGTGTTATATAAAAATATAACAAATAGGACCAATACCAATAATGGCAAATATGTTGATCCAAAATTATTATATTTATATTTAAATTTAATTTTTAAATAGCATTTATTTGTAAAGCAATAAATATTTAAAATTAGATAAATCAGCAACCTTTAAAAGTAAATATTTATTCATTTATTATTATTATTATTATGGCCTTTTTAAAACCTCTTCTCAACAAGCCATATGATTTGAGGTATCATTAATGTCTACAGCACAACTAGCATGGGATGTATTTAAAAGTATATTGATTGTATATATTTAATACAGTGTGTATCATATTTAAATTTATTCCCTACACAATTTCATATTGCCATTTTATTTGGGAGACTGATAATACACAGTGCAATGTGTGATTAAATATGCATACACTACAGAATGGTTATGGTGTTTATAGAATGTCTACATTACATTGTTATCTTGTTAAATTTGCGCTGACGTATTTTGCATCTGTATTTCACACCCCAGTTCGCAACACAGCCAATTATCTCTAGGAGCTAAATAAGGGCGCTTTGTCCCTGGGCTTATTGCCCTACAAGATTAAGTCACTGGAAAAGTTAAAGTTTTCCAAAGTCATCACTCCAAACAATAAGTCTTAGTTATGTTAATATCTGACTGGCTAGTCTTGAATAATTACCCACCACAGCCTTCAAACATCCAATGTGGAAATGTAGAGACGTTGTGGGATTAGAGATGAGCTTGTTGGAAGCTCGGATATCATTTACTTTGGTTTTCTTCCCCGTTGGCGGAACGGTAATTAAGTTGTTGCAGGTCCCTAATTCCTTGTTCAGCCTCTGGCTGGTGGTCTCGAACGCATTGTTCGTCCATTATAGACATGTTTACCGGCTCTGGTAGCTCGACCCGTATCACTGCCCGGACTCATAAACACGAGGGACTTGAGTGGGCTCCAAGGTTGGTGTTCTCACAACCACAGCGAGACCTCTAGCCTGACAACCATCTGAGGAGAGGATGTATAAAGAAAATGAAACCCAAACTGAACGTGAGGTTGGGCTGCAAATGATATGACAACAGTCGAGATATAAACAACTTTTTCAAGTACTTGTGGGATAGTTTTGTTGAAAAACTATAATACGTTGGTTGCTAGGATGGTTGAATGTGCTTGCTATGTGATGAGAGAGTAAAGGTTTGGCTGGTTAGTAAGTAAGCATTTAGCTAGTTAGCACCTGATGGTGGGTGCTGTAACAACTGTATTTTGGAGGTAAATGTATTTTACTCCATTTATGGCACATATAATAAAATGTGTGTGTGTGTGATAATGTTATATAATATAATATAATATAATATAATATATAATATTTCACACACATACACACGTTATACATTATGTTATACATTACAAATGTTATAAATTATATATGAAGACTTCAGCAGTGGTGGAAAGAGTACTGGAAATCTGTACTTAAGTACAAGTCCTGTTACATTGCTGAGATAATACCCAATTATAAGTAAAAGTACTGGTGTTAAAAAAGCACAAAGTACTCTTCTCAAGAAACTACTCAAAGTTCTATAGTTACTTTTTAACTGGTGATATATTTAATGAATTATCAATAACTATTGAATCAAATCATAGATCCATATAGAAAATAGCTACTTTCATCAAAACATTTTTATTTTTATTTATTTATTTATTTTTTTTACCTTATTGATGAAGCGTATGAATTAGTGTTGTCACAATACTGGAATTTCTAATTTTGATACAATACCTTGAAAAATATTGATATTATATACCATGAGAAAAACTGCCATATACTGTATAATGCCATCTCTTTTCTTTATTACTTATACAAACTTCTAAGGCTACATCCACATGAAGCAAGAGCTTTCCCTATCCAATCTTTTTTTTTTCCTCGTCTCAAGAAATATCTGCGTACACACGAAACCACTGAAATGACTCAAAATGATGTAGTATACATGCCAGATCAGTATGTGGCGCTGTAATTCTGCAATAGAGATACACTAAAAACAAAGAATAAGACTTGGAGCATGCGCATATACCTTGCGCGCTGTATACAAACTTTAGTAAAGCTTAGAAATAAAGCTTTATTTAATAAAGCTTTAGCCTCGGTAGCTTCTGCAGCATGAACACAAGCTGTTGTTGTTGTTGTTGTTGTTTTGTGCTGTTAGCGGTGTCTGACTAGGGTAAACACATGGGGTGATGACATCATCGTTTCACAAAATATACGGATTGGCTGTACACACGAAAACGCAAGGGCGTCGTTTTCAGATTTATCCACTCTGGGACCCGGTTTCAAAAAATAGCGGTTTCACCTTCTGAAAACGCCGGATCCGTCTGGACAAAACGCCTATACAATACAAAATTTTTGCGTATACAGCTAAACTAGTCTCCGTGTGGACGGGGCCTAAGTCATAGGGCTGGAAACTATCCCAGTTTCCTAGGCCAGAGGCAGGGGAAAACACCCTGAATAGATGGCCAGTCCATCGCAGGGCTCTCTCACACACAGGCAATTTTGACTGACAAATTCACCTATCGTGCATGTCTTTGGACTGTGGGGGAAACCGGAGTACCCAGAGGAAACCCACGCTGACACAGGGAGAACATGCAAACTCCACACAGAAAGGACTCCTGGCTCAGCCGGGGACCTTCTTGCTGTGAGGCAACAGTGCTAACCATTGAGCCACCATAATGCCATTAAGATGTTTTAATATCTCATGAAACAAAGGAAATCATTATTTCCAAGCTTCAAAAAGCATGACACATAACAGTCATCTATATAAATGGAGCGGTTTAGTCCAAGAATTCTGAAAAGACATGTTCGCTTAATATAATGAACAGATTTTAAATTAGGCTTTTATTTACATTGATGAAGTACCATTATAATAATCTCACTAAATGTTTGCTCACTCAATGTATTTGTGTTTTTACAATGGGGTAACTTTGTTGCAATAGCTCACACACAGCACAAGGAAGCTTGATTTCAAACTCTGAATTAAATTTACAAAAAATACAAGTAAACAGTGTGGTAGATTTTCCAAGACGCACCTGACTTAAGTTACCTGTTCCTGGGGCGTCTCCTAATCGACACCCGAGCGTCTCCAGTCGACACTCAATAAATTTCCTGATCTTTCGGAGCGTCTCCAGTCGACACTCAATAGTACTCGAAGCGTCTCCAAATCGACACTCAATAATATATGATCTTTTGGAGCGTTTCCAAATCAACACTCAATAATATCTCGGTCAACGTCTTGACCCTCAAAAACCTAGTGTTCCCTAACCTGACTTGCTGCAGCAATAACCAGAGACTCCAGTTTTTGCCCTTCAAAGCTTTAATCACGGCCGGGAGAGTTCCCATCAATTCCAGGGAATCTCTCTCCGAACAAATGAATACAGCAGGTTTTATAGGATTTCAGGTACATTTCACAGTCAGTATGGCATGATCTATTACTCATTATCATCAGTCTTAATATGATTGGTTCAGATTTAAGAAAAACATCTCAGTTCCTCTGTCCCGCTTACTGGCGGAGTAAATTTAGATTTAGAACAACTGAATCACAAGATCATCAAAAAAATATCACCGGGTTAATAGTTCAGATTACTCAATAGGTTAAAACAATTTTTCAAAGACTATTTTTTATCCTTAGAAGGACGCTGTCTAGCCAGCACAGCAGAATTTTTCCACTTGTTACAACACTCAGTCCTAGTGACTATTTCTCTATTTCAAAGTTAGCTTATTAGGCCTGTAGAAGAAAAGAAATGTTAGTTCATTATTAATTAGTTCAAAATTTCCATCACAACAGTCAGTAATAAAATAAGAACAAATAAACAAATTTAAAACGATAGCTTAACAATCAAAATACAAATGCAATAAACAGTACTGTTTGATTAAGATGAATTAGTGACACAGACAGCAGCAGTTATATTAGGCTGCTGTCACTTTAAGACCTAATGCACAGATCTATAATGTTAAACATTTTCTTTCTCACGGTTTAAGTGCAGTGTAACTGTGAAAAAGAATTTTATTTGGGACTCACAAGGTGTTTCACAGGCAGCTTTATGTGCGCGCTCTGAGTGTGACCACGAAACCTGCGGAAATGATTAAAAGTACCCGCAAACCCGTGCCGAAATTTAGGCTCTGTAACATCAACACTGCCAACACTATCCGGATGAGTGAGTGACAGGAGATGGGTGTGTGTCAAACTCATTGTCGGCCAGTATAGAGCGAGAACACAGAGCTGCAGCTCGACAGTTGAAAGCTAGCTCATTCCTTGTACGCTGTCATTAATCTTAAAATCATATGATTCAGTTCCTGTCTTCTGATTGGTTCTGTAAACTTAAAGGCTTTTGCTGGCAAAGGGAAGTGGCGTTTAGAGGTTTCTGCCAATGAACTCTGTGTATCCAATGAATCTGTGTATCAATAGTGCAGAAAATGAGTATTGGAAGTGTCAGATATTTCAGTACTGATATGTATCGAAATATCGATATTTTTTGCAACACTAGCCTACCATGTAGTTTGTTTCTCCAAACCTTCAGTCCATAAATCACTCTGAGCTCCTTCACTGTGTGGTTATAGAGTACCTCAGAGATGACGTGTTTTTGTATGCAAAACCCGGAAGCGAGTTAGTATTTTAGGACTTCCGGTTCCATCGCCCTAAAGTCTATGGGTTTTTTGAATGGGTTTTTGCTAAATCGCCTGAAATAAGGTTTGTGGTTAACAAAGCCTCTAAATATTTTCACGTTTTGATCTATGACATAAAACACACCAGTTATAACCCGCTTGTAATTTTTTTAAACCTTTATTGTGTCTTAAAAACAGCGGTTGCTAACAAGTTGCTAAAAGGGACTACTTCCTTTGGCGGGGACTTTAGACGTCATCATGACAAACAGGACATTTGGACAATATTTCTCATGAAAAAGTGGATAAGTATTCATACACAGCGCAGATCATAATCAGCGAGCATGTTTTTAAATAAAGTTGTTTTTTAAATAAAGTTTGAGGAAGCTTGGTGGTGGTGATGTTGATCCACGACCATGGTGTGCTGTAGTCCGTTTATAGCCTACTGTTAGCTTTTTATATCTGACGACTTTATTTAGGCTTCAAAATGTATAAATTTTGTGTTAACTTGTAAAGATTATCTTGATAGACAAAACGTGTAAGTGTCATAACCCTTTGTTAAACACAGAGCTTATTTTTTGCAATTTTCCAAAAATCTATGGGACAAATGCATAGGGTTTCGATCAAGTGAACCCGTGCGCCGCTAACTTCCGGGTTGGCCTACAAAAACATGTCATCTCTGAGGTACTCTATGATCAGCTCTCCAGAATCTGCTGCAGCGGGTGCTTTTTTTCAGTCCAAATCAGGATTTTTATTGGTCCGGCTACTTTATTGGCTACTGAAATGCTGGTGAAAGGTTTGAATATTAATTCAAATTGTAGATCTACTCGGTAATGGATTGTGATTTAAAAATATACTCCTAAAAGTAAAAGTACCCCAAAAATCTACTTAATTACAGTAAAGTGAGTAGAAATTCATTACTTCCACCCCTGGACTTCAGATGCAAATGCCACTAAACGCCACCTCTGTCAAAAATGAGATAACGATATTGAGCGAATGCTCCAAGCACATACCTATACGTTCATCAAATACTTTTGCTTCAAACCCGCTAAATCCCAGCGTCAGTCCATTGAGAAATACCAGTTAATTGGCAGAAACCTCTAAACGCCACTTCCCTTTGCCAGCAAAAGCCTTATAGTTCAAGCTACAATATGTACATTTTTCGCCACTAGAGGTCGCCTATTCAAAACAAAGGCGTAGCTTGATGACGCCGAGTTTGAGCTCGGAATCTTGAGAGATGTCGTTTTCACCTCACAGTGACAGTGGAAAAGAATCGGGACGGGACTCGGGCTGAAATCATATTCATGGATGAGATTATTAACGTTACTGTAGTATGAAGCAGAGCAGTGCGAGTGCTGTTGGAGCGGAACGAGGCCGCTGGAGCGATTGGTAATGAGAGACGAACGTGACACACGCCTTGCGAGCAGTGGAGCTCTCTTATTGTGCCGCTTCCGCTTTTTCCGGTCAAGCGTATGAGGTAACACATTCCTGTTTATCATATTAGAGACATTTGACTGTGTTGAAAATGATGTTATAACGTTACTCTGTGCGTTCACTCGGCGGCTGCTGTGAGATACTTGTTGCACACTGCAGTAAGCTACTTTTAGATTTTAGAATATCATTAATACATGCTGGGTGGCTTGTGTTGAAAAATAAATGGCATGCAATTAATTTTAAAATGTATTGTATGATGGAGAAAATGCTGTGTTAGCCATTTGACAAAATAGTTTTTCTCTGAGGCATGGTAAAAGCATGGTATTCTCAGAAAACTAGATTTAAACAATAAGACTAAACGTGTTGAGCTATATAACAATAATTCGTTTTCTGTCTATAAATGTAACCAAACAGTTGTTCCCTTGTCTAATAAAACATGTAATATATTAAAGCATCTTTGGTGTTTCCATGGTAGCTACAAAATAAAACCGGAAACCGAGGGTAACGCAGATATGACGCCATTGCCAGGCGACTCCCGGCCACGTCCTGTATCCTTGGTTAAAATCGCGATTTTCTCACGATTTACAAATAGTTGGAAACATTTGGGTTATTGTAAGTACTCAACTGAACAAAATATATAACACTGGCCTAGTGGTTTTTGGATATTTTACTGCAAAAATAATCAGAAGACAGTAACTGAATCATAGACGGGTTTCTGTGCTACGTCATCACAGAGATGAGCGCGCAACTAGGGGGCAGAAAAGCAATGTCTCACCATTACTGAGTTAATTTGGCCAAAGTCTTAAAACACGAGTCGGACGTATGACGGAGTATTTCTGTGCCCAATACACTACTTCCGGTTGTGGACATGTTTCGCCAAATTAGGCACTTCTCCCTGATAAGCGTGCACACACACCACCCAGAGCAAGAGCAAGAGCACACCCATCAATGTGCTTCGTTCGGGATACGGAAGCCGAGAGATTTTTCAACAATGGCTGTGTCCCAATTCAGGAACTGCAGCCTCCAAAGGCTGCATACATCATCGAGGCAGTCTCATTTAAGAAAAATAATCGTTAGATTGCAAAGTAATAAAGAAATTACAGTATTTTACACCTCACAATGAATATCAGTCAATTTTATTACGGTTACTTTTCTTAAATATGACATCCTTGATGACGTATGCAGCCTTCAAATGCGACCTACGGAGGACACAGCCTCCGAAATGAGATGCAGCTCCTGTCACCAAGAATTGTGTTTTTGGTTGTGAGGGAAAAAATTACCTTTTTCAGCTTCCCAAAGAACCCAGCGTTAAGGGAACAGTGGATGAAGTTTGTTTTTCCGGCGCAGCAACGGACTTGTGCACGTATGTTTGTTTGTTCCCGGAATTTCGGTGATGAATGCTTTGTAAACAAGTCCCAGTTCGGCCCTGGATTTGCAGATTGCGGGTGGTGAGTAAAACTGCATCAAATGTTTGTGTTTTGTTGGCAATCGGCACGCAAGTGCATAAAATGTAAACAACACCAACGTTTTTGTTCACTTTTTATTTATAATGATGTCACAGCTTGCAGACGATCTCTACGCAAAAGCTGCACGTGCTCGTGACTCTTTAGCTCTGCCCACGGCACGCCTCCAGGAGCTCGGCTTTTTTCCGGAAAGACTCGGTACAGCGTATCTATCTTTTATAAATATGATAAAACTAAAGACTTTTTGGAGATATGAAGGATGCAATACTATTCTATAGGTACTCAAGATTAACATGCGATTGGCAGAACTGTGTGTGATACCCCCCCTTTAAGCGACGTTAAGCTTTTTCTTTATAATGGTTTTCTATGGGAGGAAAACACAACGTGTAATTAAATGAATGCATTCATATTCTGGGCTTATCTGCTTTGCTGTACATAGTATGGTTTATTAGTATGATGTTTACGGAGTTCGTTCTTTTAAATCACTGTCTTAGTACATTAAGCCATGTTAAGCATTTTCTATGAGATGAAAATGCTTAACGTTAAATTAAACGCGTTGTGTTCAAATTCTGGGCTCAACTGCTTTTCTGTACATAGTATGGTTTATTAGTATGATGTTTACTGAGTTTGGTCTGTTAATATCACTGTCTTAGCACATTAAGCCACGTTAAGCGTTTTTCCGACACAAGACTCGTTAGCGGTTTTGCCCCCTGAATGCGCGCGCATCCAGTATTGTTTGTATACAAGAAACTCGTCTATATGATTTTAAGATGAATGATGGCGTACAGGGTATGAGCTAGCTTTACGAGCTGCAAATTTTTATCCTGTTTAAAGAGATTTAAAGAATAAGGCTAAAGAACATTGTTACAGTGGCAATGACAGGATTTTGCGAGTAGCATGTAAACACAACAGTGCTTCATGTGCTGCTGTAACTCTGACAGAAACAGACATTAAAAAAACAAACAAAAAAAAAAAAACAGCTGTATTCCACCCACAACAAAGTGAAACAAGACAGACTTTTTGCAGCAAAAGACAAATTTGTTAAATACCAATGAACTAAAGTGAATTTTTTGAAAATAAGGCATTTCAATAACTGACTAATAACCTTTTCATTCGCATTAAAGTGAAATTACTGAACCTAAACATAGGAGCTTGATTAAAAATGCTCATTTAAAAGAAAAAAAATAAATAAATAAATTGTCAGATGGTCTTAGGGCCTATAGAATTTATAAATCATACAATTTCAGCATGGTCCATCATGTTGTCCTTTCTGTTGAATATTTCATAGAAATTGTCAGTGCAGTGACCTTTGACCCATCAGATGGTTTACCATGTGCCTCATCAGTCGCCCTGGAGTCCCTGCATGAGAACCGCCACAGTCCTGAGGAATGTGAAACGGAACGCCTCCCTCCAAGACTTGATACCAGGACACATATTTATTTGCTCATTCATCACCGAGCATGAACTTTGACCCATAACACTGGATCTTTTCCCGCTTGCCCAGACGGTTTGCCTTGGATACAATGTGGTAAGTCTGCTCCTCATGTGGGATCTCTGCAGGGTTCCTCCTCAACGGCCCCATTCACTGAGCGCACGACCCATATGGTCCAAATAGGCCAGATTTGTTCTGCATTTTATTGCAGCTAAAAGAAGCCTTTGTTGCTTTTTATGTTATTGTGCTGTCTCACAATCTCACAATGATCATTCAACTTCTGTTAACCAAGAACTTCTATAAATCACAATGGGTAAGAAGGGCAAATGTAGAGTCAGGCCTCAAATCTTGGCGTCTTAGAATGTGGCATAAAGAATAAAGTGCATTTAGTGTGCATTGCTTGACTGGTAATAAAATATATATGCACAATGCTCTTCCCTGTTCATGCGCTACATAGAAAGCTTAAAACCTCCGTAGGATCCTTTAGCCTTTTACTAAAAGACCAACGATCACGTATGAGATATGACCATGTTTCTGTGAATTTAAAGAAATAAACTATATTAATCTGCTATTTGCATTAAACAAGTTTAATGAACAAGGACACAGTGTACAATACGTGTACGCGCATGTGTGTGCATTATTACATGACAAAAATTGTAGTAGTAATGTCTAGATAATAATCTAGATTACTCATTTTAGTTAACTCGTTTATCACATTAATTTGAATAGGATAATCTTGTACCATATTGATATAAAAATACAAAGAGAAAGAAAATATTCAATTCTTTGTTATCAACAACATGAAGTGCATTAAATATTAGGATTACATTATGTCAGGGTTTCCCAAACTATATATATGTGTATATATATATATATATATATATATATATATATATATATATAATATATACACACACACTGCCCTCCAAAAGTTTGGAAACGCCCTAGAAAAGTGGGGTTTTGGACAATATTGGCATGAATCCTTTTTAATTTGTGATAATTTTGCACTGATAAGGGGCAACACAAACTACGAAAACATATCTTATTACATAAACAGTTTATACATAGAAAAAACTTAAATTTTCGATTCATCAAAATATCAACCATTAGCAGCTATCTGACCTAAACTGGGTTCTAATTGGTTCATTGTATTCTAAACTTAATTGGCAATCAATTGTTGAAGCTATTAAGGTGTGCTAACCCAAAAATCTTTTACAAACCTGGGCCAAGTTTAAACCAGTAACCAGGCATCACAGCTGGCAAAGAGGCATGTCTGACTTTGACATGTATATATTGCCATTATTATGTAATCAAAATGAAAATTATATGATGATAATGATAATGGCATAGTAATGTCAAGTTACTTTAATGTATTTGCACCAAAAAATGATAAGGATTTATGCTGATATCATCCAAAACCACACTTTGCCAGGGGTGTTTCCAAACTTTTGGAGGGCAGTGTATATATATATATATATATATGAATGAAATGGTGAGTATATGAAACGGTGTTAATCGCCAGTTGGCCAGTAACATTTTTATGAATTCAAACAATGCAATGTTGTGAGAACGACGCTTAGGACAGTTGACGGGCCAGTGCTGCATCATCACGAAAGTTTAAGCCTTGCCAATTTAAATATTCAACTTGCACGCTGTGTAGGAAGTTTAGTGTGTGCACGTCCAAAGCACACACCCAGAAAGCCGCGTCTCAGACACATTTAAATAGTCTGGTTCATTGTTTGTTGTAAGCTAGTCCTGCAGTGTGCTATCAGAGTTCCTCTGAACCCCTCCACCTCCCCCAGCTCCACCTGCCTAGATCTGCTACAGAATTTATGTATGTCTATTTATGCAGCAGCAGCATATCTTACATGCTATATCTTACACAAACAGAAGCGTGTCTGTTTATCTATTAGCAGTTGTAAGTCCATACTTCATCTGCAGCAGCAACAGCAGCATTAATTAACAGCAGCAGCAGCTAGGCAGATCTACTGAACCAAATACATTAACATTGCCATATTCTCTTTTTATATATGCCATACACTCCTTTTTTCCCCCCAGATTTATTCAGAACTGCACTAACAATTGCACAAAAAAAAATCTTGGGGTCTGTAAATCACTTATGTTCACCAGGGCTGCATTTATTTGATCAAAAATATAGTGTTAATAATATAATCTTACAAAATATAAACACATCTGAAATGCAGTTCTAATACAATTCAAGCTAATACACACAAGCCTGTTTCGTCTGTCTCTGAGATCCTTTGGGATTTATTTAAATTTACATCGATTTCATGGCTTCATGCTGGCACCGGGGTTAAATCTACTTTGTCATCACATGCGCCTAGACAGAGAAACATGACACCAGTGAAGACGATCTGGAGTCATGCTTTCTACACAGATTACAGGCTACTGAGAGCGTTTCAGGGTGAAGCAAAACATCTTCAATGGAAACCCATAGTTGAAGCTCGTGACTTGCCGGAATAGCTCTGGCAGAAGGACAAAAGACAATAAACCACTGTAAATGTGTGAAATTAGATTCTGACACCATTTTGGTAGAAAACGATCAACTTTGGCTGCGATTGAACGTTTTGGATGTTCGCACATTTACGCTTATAAGCAAACAGCTGCATGAACTGCAGAACCATTTAAAGTTGATTTTTACTTCTTCTTTTTCTTTTTTTTTTTTGAAGAAAATATGAGTAAATATGAGTTGTCTCCATGATATAGCCTATTGTGGGTGGTTATTTATAAATAAATAAATGGAATTTTGTTACTTT
The DNA here is from genome assembly GCA_039654765.1 of Mylopharyngodon piceus. Classification (NCBI taxonomy): domain Eukaryota; kingdom Metazoa; phylum Chordata; class Actinopteri; order Cypriniformes; family Xenocyprididae; genus Mylopharyngodon; species Mylopharyngodon piceus. The sequence goes on from CM077438.1 coordinate 19,430,770, forward strand.
CATGTTAAAGGAGTCATTTATAAGTGTTTTATTTATTCATTCAATTATTAATTTATGAAGCATCATTCAAAAACTATAACTGTATTAAGTTAAGAACTGTTTATTTAGTTTTTTAGTTTAATTCATTTTTTCATTCAGTTTTAAGCACGTGTTTTTTTTTTTTTTTAAGTAAATTTTAAATTTACATAATTTTAAAGTACTCTTTTTAAAAGTATGCTAAAGTGCATTCATCTTATTGTTACCTCTGTTTCATATGGCAATGATGTGTTTTGAACTGGTAAAATCATGGTCGCACCTGTTCTTAGCTGCGGCTTGTTGTTTTGAGTCGCTAATATATCCACAGACCTTTATCTGAAAAGCTGCTGATCTGTCTGAACCACGTTGAGCTAAAAGGACATTATTTGGCCGTGATGAAAGTGACATGTGATTTTACACGTGTTGCCCGTTTCATGTCACTGACAAAATAAGCGAGCCAGATTTCACCTTTGACTCTACCGATATTACCGCACGGGGTCCAGATGATGTAATACATTGCTTATACAGCATCCTACGGGTGTTAAACGTGACCTACCGACCCTCACTTTACCAACGTCTGCGGATTACTGTTCTCAAGAAGGAATGTGATTAAATGAGGTAATTAATTAAAATGTGACATGAAAAACAAATGTCCCACAAAGAAATACTGTCTCCAAAGAACTCAAGCTCATGACTAGTTTGTAACAATTACCATCGCCTCTCAGTAGGGCCAAATGTAATGATTTTTCAAGGAAAATTATGTTTAAAGCCCAGCTGACGGGGTGTATAATATAGCATAATTAGAAATTAAAACAGCCTCCTTGAATGTAAATAGAAACTGGGAGAATGGGACAATGTGGTTTTCATTGCTGGGAACAACATATTTTAGTGAAGGAAACTGGGAACTTCAAAAACGAAGAAGAAGAAGAAAAAAAAAAGGGCCGGAATTCCAACAGGCAAAGACAATATTTCATTAGTTGATTTTGAAAGACAGAGTAAAACATGAATGATTGTTTTAATTTAAAGAGGAATGCCCAACTGGTCTGAATTAAGACCTTACTGTGATAATCTCTTTTAAAAATCAATCAAAAAGTCAATATGTTCTGCATCCATCACATCATTCTGTTGTGAGTTTGAAATAGACAATGAAAGGGTTAGTTCACCCAAAAATGAAAATTCTGTCATCATTTACTCATCCTCATGTCGTTCCAAACCCGTAAGACCTTCGTTCATCTTCGGAACACAAATTAAGATATTTTTCATAAAATCCGATGGCTCCGTGAGACCTCCATTGCCAGCAAGATAATTAACACTTTCAATGCCCAGAAAGCTACTAAAGACGTATTTAAAACAGTTCATGTGGCTACATTGGTTCAACCTTAATGTTATGAAGCGACGAGATATAAACAAAATAATGTCTTTATTCAACAATATCTAGTGATGGGCGATTTCAGAACACTGCTTCATGAAGCTTCAGAGCTTTACGAATCTTTTGTTTCGAATCAGTGGTTCAGAACATGTATCAAACTGCTAAAGTCACGCCCCCCAGTGGTGAACCATTGAAATTTCGAAACACTTATGATGTAATGGAGCCTCGTTTACTGAAATCATGTGACTTTGGCAGTTTGATACACGCTCTGAACCACTGATTCGAAACAAAAGATTTGTAAAGCTTTGAAGCTTTCGTGTTTTGAAATCGCCCATCACTAGAAATTATTGAATGAAGTCGTAATTTTGTTTTTTTGGCGCACAAAAAGTATCCCCGTCGCTTCATAACATTAAGGTTGAACCACTGTAGTCACATGAACAGTTTTAAATATGTCTTTAGTAGTTTTCTGGACATTGAAAGTGTTCATTGTCTTGCTGGCAATGGAGGCCTCACTGAGCCATCGGATTTTATGAAAAATATCTTAATTTGTGTTCCGAAGATGAATGAAGGTCTTACGGGTGTGGAACGACATGTGGGTGAGTGATTAATGACAGAATTTTCATTTTTGGGAGAACTAACCCTTTAAGCCTAGTTTTAGTATTATGACATTTTTTTTTTTTTTTTTTTTAAGTTAGAATTAAGATTATTAAGTAAAAAATCTCATCTAATATGTTTTATTAAAGAAAACTGCTTGAGACTATGTGTACGTTTACACGATAACGATGTGTTCACGTTTTTCGCATACAGGCGACAACGTTGTCAAAACCATCCCTGTTCACATGCAAAAGTTTGTTTTCAGGCCCCCAAAACACAGAAAAAGTGTTATGTTTTTAGTTAAAAAATGGTGTCGCATAAAGGGCCCCTAGATCCAGCTATTTATTTTCCTCTTTTTGCAACCCCACGCTGACAGTCACTTTCACATTTTCTCACACACACACACACACACACACACACAAAAAAAAAAAAAAGAAATCAGCATGAATGTTATTAAAACTAAGATGTATAAAATAAATTATTTACATACACACTCTTCTTTTAATTGATAGATGCAGCATATACTGTAGGAATAAGCTTGAAATTGTTTTGTACAAAGAAATACTTTATTTTTGTATTCAAGTAAATTTAGATTATCGTTACTCAAAATATAATTATGGGGTTAATTATAACCCAAACATCTCTTCACAACTTTCATGATTCTCTCAAATACATTTTATCTTGCTTGCAAACACGCCTCCATTCAAAATGTTCTCACTTTCTCCATTTAAACCTAGTTTAAACCAAGACTAAACCAATACGCGCAAGAATCTATATAGTCCAATGACAAAATGCAATGATACCGCAGACATCTGCTTAGCGTTTTCCGCTCCTCAAAGATTTATTGCGCTCTGTGTAGAGGAAAAAAGAATGTTGCCCATAAATGTTCCCTGTCCAAATAAATCACCTCATTTGCAAACAACTTGCCTTGTAAAACATATATAGGGACACCATTAGCATTTATATAGGTATAAAAGGATTAAGAGCGCTTTAGATACACTTCCATTGATTTTTCTTGTGTGTTATTAGCTTTAGGATTAAAGTAGGTTGGAGAACAGGTGCCTGTGTGAAATGTGGGGCTGCTCCCTGTGTCACGGGATCTCTGGGAATAGGCTTTTGCAAAAGAAGGCCATCTTCACAGTTAAAGCGAAGCTCTATAGTCTGGCTTGGCCTGGTAAAAGACTGCGAGCGGCATGCTTGTCACTTTGGGGGTGCTCCCTCGGGACAGAACATAATTATGAAATGACAGGCCTGAGGCCAGATTAAATCCGCTTTGAACCTCCCCCTAATCACAAATCACACGGCAGCCAGCGGCTGTGGCTTCCCTCGGAAACTGTACCAAAAACCTTTCACTGGAAAAGGGTCAGGTTTGAAGGTAACTTGAGGGTATGTGAACCTCCCCTACCTAGTTTTTAGCAGTTAGCCTTCAGTCTGTCAACAGGTTGGAAAGACCATGGCTGAAGCCCAGTTAGCTTTCTTATGCTACGTGCTAAAATTTCACTGGTGAGGGGAAAGGATGTACTAAATGTTAGTAAAAACTAAACTACATCATAAAATAGCATCTTGATGCCAAAAACCACTTTCGTACACTGTTTGTGTTAGTATGTGATCATTAGCATGTAGCTAAATTCAGCTACCAATTCATTACTTTACACGAACAGTTTTTTTTTTTTTTTTTTTTTTTTTTTTTTTTTGCTGCCTTTGTGAAAAAGTAGTACACATTAGCATACTTAAAAAAAAAAAAAAAAAAAAAAATAGCTACATGGTATGATGTCAACACATTTACTTTTTCATTTCTATTGAAAATTGAAAGTCATATATTTAAATATATTTGTAATTACACATTGTCATGATGAAGTTGTGATTTACTACATTTAATATATATTAACTTTACATGTAAATCAAGTACTTTCCATGTGCTTTAGTATGTTTGTCAACACAAAATAACTTCTTTCAAGCATGATAAATAATTTGTAAAACAGAATGATTTGAAATGCACTTTAAAATAAAATGGGGGTGGTGGTGGGGTGGCTGATTGTATTCTTGCATACTATTCCGGAAGTACAGTATGCAAATTGGGACACATCCAAAGGTTTTTAACAGAAATTTGAGGTGCCAATGCATTTAAACCAATTCAACCTTTTAGAGCAATTGCCTCGTTGTTGTGACTCACAGCTTCATGAGGACAGAGACTGAGGCTTACATCGTTTGATGTCATTATATGTGAAGGCTGTTGGAAGGCTGGCTTGGTTTTGTCATCTGTTGGATGTGGTCCTGTCATAGTGGTAATGGTGGGCTATTCATGACTACATGATGTGTGTTTCAACCATGTGTTTCTTGAAAAAGAGAACAGCTACACTCCATATGCATAAAATGTCAAAATATATTGCATGCTTAGAAAATGACTTATGACATAAACAGCCCCCTTTTTTAGTTTGCATTGAATGTTTAATTCTGACATTAAAGACAAAAAATAAACTGGGTGAGGGCAAATGTGTATGCAATTTGAAAATATGTCAGTTACATATTTTAATTGGCACAGGAATTGACTTTTTACCGCCCAGTTGTGGTTAAACAATGATTATTTTGGGTTCCTGAACTCTGTCTATGACAAGAGCAGGACAGAGCAGTGCTTGTAATTTGGAGTGCATGTGATTATCAATGACAGCAAATTTCCAAAGTTGCAATTATGAATTAATTAGCTGCTTTGTCATTTCTACAGAATTAATTAACATTGAAAGGGAAGCTGATTTTTTTTATATACAACATAATTCAAATAAACCTGTCACGGTGCCTGTTGTTCAATCAGCCATGAGAGTGAATATTGTCACACCGCCACTCATACAAGACAAACAGGGGGACATTGACACACTTAATAATAATGTAATTTATCTTGTACTGTATTTGATTGGTATTGTTTAACAAAGTTACTTTAGAACTATTATGTTAACTAAGATTAAATATTTGAACCTTATTGTTAAATGCGACCAAAATTCTTTAGTAAAAGTGCCTTTAAAGGTCCCCCAATATATATAATATATATAGTGTTGGGGGTAACGCATTACAAGTAATGTGAGTTACGTAATCGGATTACTTTTCCAAGTGACTAAAGTAACGGATTACTTTTAAATTTACAACAAAATATCTGAGTTACTTTTCCAAACAACTGTTTTTTTTTTTTTGTTTTTTTTTTTTCATTTTATTTGGTAACACTTTATTTTAAGGTGACATAGTTGCATGTTATTACAGGTGCTTACTATAGTAATAACAGTAAATTATGCATAATTACTAATTAACTTAATTAACTAATCCTAAACCAAACCCTAACCATAACTATATAGTAAGTATATGTAGTTAATTAATATTACTCAGTACATATTTGAGTAAGAACAATGTAACTACGTCAACTTAAAATAAAGTGTAACCTTTTATTTATTTATTTATTTATTTCAAATATTCATTTAAGATTGTCTTTCATTTTGGTCAGAAGACGTAAAATATAGTGCACAATTCGTATGACTGCTTATGTTGTTTTGTCATGTTTTTGGAGCTTACAGTGTCGATTCTCATTAATTTTCATCCAAAGAAATGCTTAGACATATTTAACATCTTTTTTTTGTTTCACGGAAGAAAGTTGAACAGAGTTGGAATGGCATAAGGGTGAGTAAATGACAGAATTGTTTCTTTAAGAATGTTGTATGTACTTGTGCATACAAACTGTTTAGCATGCTAAGTTGACTGCTCATTCAATAAAAAATGTTGTGATAAAACAATTTCTGCCAGATAAAAACTAGATATGTCTCGCTTAAGTGATTGTATAAGCAAAACATGTAAAAAACAAAAGGCACTCAACTCCATCTTCTCCCTATTTCCTTTCAAACCATCAGGACCTTCAAGGTCTGGTCAGATCACGTCACTTTGTCTCCACATCTGGTTCCAATCCACTGCAATTAGCCGAGCTAGCTTGGGAATGTTGCAGTCTCTCACATTTTTAACCTTCTTTCTCTGTTTCTGAGTATCTCTGCCCATCTTTCTCTTTGTCTATTTATGTACGTCTCTCAAACTTTACACATATTTGCAGTTTCCTATTATTGTAACTGTGGCTATAGTCTAGCCTGAGGTTACAGTAACAAGAGGCCATGAGAAAATATTGTTTTAATCCACTGTAAAATTTAAAGATAAATGTCTTTTTGTCTTTTTTTATCTTATTCTGAGGAAAAAAAAAAAAAAAAAAAGCCCAAAAAGCCAAAACATTAAGAACAGCTTAGTACTGCACAGAAAGCCAGCTGGTAAACACCCAGAACAAGTTAGCAACATGCTAAAACACACAGAAAACCTTAGTGCCGTACAGAAAACACTCCGAACAAGCTAGCAACAAGCTAAAACACTCAGAAAACACTCTAAACACTTAGAGCTACTGTAGAAAGAACAGACAACAACCCAGGGGCGAGTTTCCCAAAAGCATCGTTAGCCAACTAACATCGCAAGTTCCATTGTTACTAACAAAGTTCAACGATTTGGTGTTTTCCGAAACCATAGTTCAAACGAACATTTGCAAACTGCATCGCAAACTTGTGTGGTTGGAACGATAGCTCTTGAGCTGTGGTTAGAAGCATAGTTTCTTGTTTTTATGACATGTGGACTTAAATCCTTATCTTGAGCAAAATAAGCAAGCTGACATTAAGTACAATGCATATCTTTTATTTCGAATATATACAAATGTCATTTACATATTTTAGTTTGTCAAGAGATTTTAAGCACCGCTTTTGAAGAGTGCGCATGCGCGTATGATTGAATCTGGAAGTAAAGCAAAATAACTGAGAAAAATGAGAATTAGTCCTCAGATGCCATGTCCTTAATTTATATAAAAAATCTAGCATTAATTCGATCTCAAACGGATTCATTTAAATAAGTTATTACTCCACCACCTGCGTGACATCAGTTTGCGACAATACGGTTTCGGGAAACAGTCGTGACTAGCTAGTTGATTTGTTCAACGATGCATCGTACTATGTTAGTGAAGCAGTGAGTTATGTCGTTGTACGGGAAACACACCCAAGAACAAGCTAGCATCTGCTAGCAACATGTTAATGTAATGGAGGCCAGCTAGTAAGAGCTGTGCAAGTAAAACCTCACTCCCCTGGCCTCAAGAGGTGTGTTAGCAACTGACGTTAAAGGCTGTGGTCTTTAGCATCCTTTTTAGTGCGCCTGCCTCCCATGCTGAAAATGGTGGTTCAAATCCTGCTCGGAACAGGTCGAGTAGAACTGGAGGGGTTACACTGGTGCCATGACCAGGATGGGAGTGAGGTTTAGGGGGATGAGTGTAATGGAGACCAGCTAGTAAGAACTGTGCAAGTAAACCTCACTCCCCTGGCCACAAGAGGCACACTAGCGACTGACGCTAGACACTGCGGTCTTTAGCGTCCTTGTTAGTGCGCCCACCTCCCATGCCAGAAACGCTGGTTTGAAGCCCGCTCGGAGTGGTGCGAGTAGAACCGAAAGGGTTACGTTGGTGCCGTGACCCAGAAGGGAGTGAGGTTTAGGGGGATGAGTGTAATGGAGTCCAGCTAGTACAAGCTGTGCAAGTAAACCTCACTCCCCTGGCCTCAAGAGGTGCTAGCAAATGAGGCTAGAGACTGCGGTCTTTAATGTCCTTGTTAGCGCGCCCGCCTCCCATGTTGGAAACACCAGTTCCAATCCCACTTGGACGGTGCAAATAGAACCGAAGGGGTTATACTTAAACACTCAGAAAAACTTAGCATCACATTGAAAGCCCTGGCATCTGCCCAGAACAAGGTAGCAACTGCTAGCAACATGCAAACACTCAAAACACCTTAGCAACTGGCATCCATTGCAAATGATTTTGATTTTTGCATGAACAAGCACATTTTCTTCAGAAAATGTCAAAATTTAGATCTCTATCTTGTGTAGCATGGATATAAAAAAGGAAACTCCTTATTGGTGATATTTAAAACATGATAAATAGAGTAATTACTCGTTTCACGCTACAGAACAAACTGATGCCCTGGTCTACAGTGTTATTTAGATATGTACGCTGATGCCAAATTCATGCAGACTTGATGGTTGATATTTCAATGTTGTGTTATGATTTTCTTGGTAACCATAGAATAATCATCCAAGAGACCATATTTTAAATCCTCAATAAAATGGTTCCTTTACCCACTGTTTTCTCTGCTGGGTCATAAATCCATGCCTCTTTTGAACACTTATACAAATCGACAGAAAATAAAACCAGGTCTGGAACGGATGTTAAATATGTTCTTTGGGTTTTCTGTTAGCCACATCACATGTTTAGCAAATCCACAACTAGCTTGTCTTGTGAAATGAGAGGTCAGAAGTTTTAAAGGTCCATTAGTGACAAAGACTTTCAAATCAAATACTAAAGCAAGTGTTTAATGCATTCATATTGCTGAAGATGCAATGTATCTGACAGACAAATGACCCGAGAAACATGACCTGTGATGGATATGGTATACATTCTCAAATGTTGTATCTCTAATTTCTACTAAATAATAAATGTGCTGATCTTCACATTGTCCTTTTCAATAGCTTGATTTTTGAAAGCAGCAAAATACCTTTGACTTCTGTAGTCAAAATGATCAGCTGGATGACAATAAAAAATCTAATCTATCATCTATTGGTTATTCATCATTTTGCAGATGTCTTTTTGTCCAGAGCATCATACAGTTCTCTTACAATAAAGACAATCCCCCAGAGCAATGTTGGGGTTAAGTGCCTTTCTCAAGGGCACAGTGGTAGTCAGGGAGCTCAAGAACTCTACAGTTCACAGGTCACCCTCCCCGGGGTTGGAACCAATGACCTTTAGGTAACCAGCCCAGATATTTAACAGAATAGTTAACATGAAATGTAAAAATCTGTCATCGTCCCTAATGTTGTTCTGTAACAAAGTTTTCTAACTTTCTTTCTTCCATGGAAAACAAAACTTAAAATAAATAAATAATAAATAAATATCTGATATTTATATATTTTATTTTGACTTTGTTTCTCGTAAATCTTACTTTATATCTCGCAATTATGACTTTATTTGTCACAATTGGAACTTTATCTCATAATTGCATTTTCTGTTTCTTATGACTCACTGGGACAATTTTATATCTTACAATAATGGGTTTATATGTGGCTTTATATCTCGCAATTTCGTCTTAACCAAAATTGTGACTTTATCTCGTAATTGTGACTATCTCTTGTGACTGCAACTTTATATCTTGCAATTATGAGCATTTCTCAAAAAATTATGACTTTATATCTTACAATTGTGGATTTATATATCACAATGTGACTATATCTTGAAATTACAAACTCACTAAAATTGCAACTTTATCTTACAATTGTGACTTTATTTCTTGTAACTGCTACTTTATACCACATAATTATGTCTTTATATCTTACAATGTGGCTTTATATCTCAGAAGTATGACTATTTCTCAAAATTATGACTTTATGTCTAACAATTGTGGGTTTATATATTGGAATGTGACTTTATGTTTCACAATTACGACTTTACCAAAATTGCGGCTTTATCTCATAATTGTGACTATTTCTTGCAACTTCAGCTTTATATCTCACAATTGTGACTTTATATCTGGCAATGTGACTTCATATCAAAAACTTTATATATAGAAAGACGGTGCACTCATATTACTATGAATGGGAGAAAGTGCAACACACAATATGGTGGAATAAGTCCCTCATTCTAAGTAAAAGTGCCAATCTCCAGTTGGTTCAGGGAGCCATGGTTACAGTCATAACCTGAAACGTTCCCTTTCAAGGGAACTTGCGTTGCATCTGAAGTTACGATGCTATGGGAACATTAATACTCACTCTGCCGTACTGGCAAGTGCCTGTCTAGCAGGAATCCTGCTGAGCACAACCTAGGACATGAGCACCTGGGACCTTGGTGTGGAGTCCAAGTCTAGTTTGTAGATCCTCACAAATGTGTGAGGAGAGGACAAGCCCACAGCATCACAAACTTCTTGTAGGGGTAGCCCTGATAACAAGGCTTTGGAAGCTGCCATACTTCTAGTTGAATGGGCTCTGACAGCCATAGTTGGAGGCTGTCCACAAGCCTCAAATGCAAGAGAGATAGCCTCGACTATCCACTTGCTCATCCTTTGCTTGGATGCTGGGGACCCTTGTCTAGGTGCTCCAAAACACACAAATAATTGATCCGACTTTAGCCACAGGGCAGCTCTGTGGACATAAGCATCCAATGTCCTTACTGGGCATAGCAAATTTAGCTTCTCCTGGTCCAACATCTGAAAGGGAGAAGGGCAAAAGGCCTGCAAAACTAATAGTTTGCGTCACATTAGTGTGGACCTTAGGGACGTAACCTGGTCTAGGGTATAAAAGAGCTTTCATGATGCCAGGTGCAAACAAACTCCAAACACGAAAAGGCAACTGACAGGGCCTGAAGGTCTCCTACTCTCTTTAGAGATTTAAAAGCCAGCAGAAAAATAGTTTTCAAAGTTAGAAACTTCTCTGCAATGGTTTAAATGGGCTCAAAGGGAGCAGTCGATAGGCCTTCCAGAACAATAGCCAGAGCACATGTTGGAACCCTCATGTGGCCTGCTAAGCATGATTCTGACCCCTAAGAGAAGGCGCTGGATCTAGCAGATGAGGGCAGAGAAAAGGCAGAGCCCATCTCCAACCCCTCCGCTAGATCCATCTGCGATCCCCACAATCTAAGCCGCAGCTCTGCCTCGGCAGAAGCAGGACCCGAAGCGCGAGGACGGCATGCCTGGGCACCGTCCTTGAAGAGGAGGCTGGCGTTCTCAGTGGTAGCCGCTCACAATGAGCACAGTCAGACCCCTCGAGAGTTGAACATTTACATAACTTTTAAAGAACGTTAGTCAAAGGTATGAGAATGTTCCCTGTTAGCTGGGATACACAAAGCGCTTGCTGAAGGCACAGGAGCTGACATTGTTTATTCCCGGTGTGCTTTATAGCTTCCTGGTTATAACATACTATGGGATGACGTTCTGCCATGCCATTGGACTAATTACAAACATGTTTCAAGATGCAATCGTGCAGAGGCATTCCCATAGTTACCTTGAAAGAGAACAAAATTTATAAAACAGTTATTGTCAGAGTTCATTGATGATTTCAAATATGAAATTTTTAATTATAAGCTTAGTGAACAGCTTTGGAGAATTTGATCTTTCCCCATTCAAAGACATAGGAGCTGCACTTGCATGACTGAAATAGCTGCCTGAGAGGCATTTCAAAGATGGCCGCCGAGGGAAATGACTTGCCTGAAGGGAACTTTCTTTATATCTCACAAATATGACTATTTCTCATAACTCTGACTTGCTATCTCACCTTATTGACTTCATCCAATGTTCAGATTTTTGTTTTATAAATTTATGCAAATTTGTGCATATTTAATTAGACAATGCCTCATTTGCATATTTAAACAACATTTCAGACAATTTACTTTTTTTTTTTTTTTTTTTTTTTTGCATTTCTTAATGTAATCAATCAACTGGGGAAACTATCTATTAGTTTCTCTGCGCAACAATAATAGACCCTTTTCACAGACTGTGATGACTGTGATCAAATTACAAAAAACTAGTTAACGCTGCTGTGAGGGTGTTTCTAATACAGCGGCTATGGGAGTGATGGTAAAAATGACATCTTTCTCTCTTCTGACTGCCGTTATCAATTGATCTCTATTTTTTTCCCTCTTTTTGAAAGTTGTGAAAACACTATTGTGGAGTTTTTCTTTTGCTATTTGAGGAAATGGCAACACAAAAAATATATTTAATGTATTCTCTCATTCAGAATTTTACCCAACTATGACGACTTCTGCTTCTGAGAAACCCGGAAATGTGAAAAGGGTCTACTGAATCTCTAATGACTCAACAAGTGCAGTTCACCTTTTTTCCTCAAGGTGGCAATGTCTGATACACACTAGCTATGTTTCCATCACCCCGTTTTTATGCGCATTTTGAAGTATCACATCAGATACGAGTGATGGAAACGGCAAATTTCAAAAGAAAAAAAAAATACCTTAATTCGCAAAAATGTTTTTACACACGCTTGAGGTGGTTTTTGACTTGCGCAAATAAGAGTTAATGCGAATAATGGGAGATGGAAACGCATTTGCCGAATAAATTATGATGTAGCGAACATTAAACCCACCTGACTAATCGGCTTTTTCCTCTGATGGCATTTTATTTACTGTTGGTTATTAGGTTACCAATACCACTGTCATTCGCTCAAACAACTTAGCCTAATTTGCATTTTGTTTTTTGAACTTTGAAAAGATTCGCTTCACGTTTGGAAAAAAATCACAAGAATCATCAGCAAAACATGAAATGGCTCAATGATTTTATGCAGAGCAAGTTCTGTACGCAATCAAATATTACTGTCACTGTCACTTGATGGTGGATCTGGTGAAGAAGCTGTCAGCGATCAAAATATTGATTTTGAAGATGTTGAAAATGATAGTTTTGAGAATATGGTTGAGATGGCAAATATGAGCCAGATGCTGGATGTACTGGGGGAATGAGCTCTGATGATAACGGTGATTATGGTAAAAAGCATCTGTTCAAATTGATCCCTTACAAGTTCCAAAAGGTAACAAAATATGTTTTATTTTATTCTTTTGTTATTGCTATTAAAATATCAGCAGAGTTTTAGGTAGCACTTTATTTTACAGTCCTGTTCCCCATGTACTGTGTACTACTTATAGTAATTGCAATAACTGGGTAATAACTAGGTACTAACCCTGAACCTACCCCTAAACCTAACCCTAACCCATGTAGTTACCTTATATTACCCAGTACTTTCTTAGGTAAGTACACTGTAAGTACATGTAAGTGCACGTACTGTAAAATAAAGTGCAACCGAGTTTTATACTATTGCGACAGTTAGAGATCCATCCATTAGATATAGATCTGAGTTGCTAAAGACTCAAATATGTAATAATGATTGGCAACACATTTATACATTTAAGGAATAACTGATTTTTTTTTTTTTTTTTCTCAATCTCAACTATATATCTTGTAATTGTGACTTTATATTTCTTGATATGGCTTTATATCTCACATTTGCAACCTTTTTTTATTTTAAATTTTTTTGAGTTTCATTATACATTATTTTACTTTACTGTTATTGTATGGAAAAGAGCAGCCTGCACATTCTTCAAAACTTCTGCTTTTGTGTTCAGTGGAAGAAAGAAAGTCATACAGGTTTAGAATGACGTAGGGTGAGTAAATGACGACAGTACGTTCAGCTTTGGGTGAACTACTTCTTTAAAAACTACATCACCATTTCAATGTGCAGTTTACATACATCTGTCCCTTTCCTCACCATGCCTTTGTGCACAAGAAAAAAAAACAAACAAACAAAAAAAACGTTCATGTGAAAGGTAATCATCCATCTACAACGAGGCCTGACTGTGTTTGTTTACTTTAGAATGAAGGACTGAAAAACACAAGAAACCACTCTCGCTTTCAAAGCCCGCCAAAGGTACACGCTCTCTTTTAAAGTGGTTTTTAATTCAGTATGGAATTTGTATATTTGTACAACACCAGTAGCCATGGGCTCAGAGCATAAATGATGCATAACCAATGTATTCGATCTAAAATTAATTAGCAAGGCACATAAAAAGAGAACAGTTTGCCAAGGTAAATAGAGCAAGAGACCATTGCAGCAGCTGTGACTTCTTAACACCTTTTTTCCAAGGAAGATTAATTGTTAATGCAAAGCCTTTAGGCAATGGAACTGCCCGCAGCAGCCCTCGACAGTGCTTCGAAACGCTCATTATCAAGGTATCACTCAGGTTTGAAGGAAAAACACACAATAGCTCAAAAGTCTCTACCTCTACCTACCATTACCGAAGAGAGAGGGGAAAAAAAAAAAAAAAAAAAAAAAACTTGCTTACATTTGGCACTGTGGTACTGGGTTATATTTGACAGCTCTGTGTGCAAGGCCTTCAGTTGAATTTGTATATACAGTCAAGCACCAGATTCATCCAATCTGTCACCCTTCACCCACATCTATGATCTTAAAATAGGAAAATGTCTGGAACATTTTTCAAATGTGCCATACTGTAAAATCTCCTACAACAGGAGTCAAATCATCTTAGCAATCAAACGGGGAATTGCACAGGCGTGAAAATCACTTGCCCGGAGTGGGCAACTCCCATGACAATTAATCACCATCCTTAATTAAAAATGCTAATGTGGAGGTTCTTTATATATGACGTTCCTCTCTGGCCTGCAAAAGCAGCTGTATGATGGGAAATATAAGGCGGTTTCTTCAACTATAACTTTTCATACCCACTAATGTCCAACTGACTTTTTTTAAAGGTAAAATGAAAAGACAATTCCAGCACATCTCTATGTATTATGCTTGATATTCTTTGATGAAAATGGAAAATTTATTTTAAAACGTTAAAAATGTCATTTCCAGGTGGAAATTACCTGTTACCATTTTAAATAAACTGTCTAACATGTTTGTCTTTCTAAGGTAAATTTCAAATCTAAAATTTTAGGTATCTTCAATAAACACAATAGAAAAATATTTTCACACTTAATAATTGATATAATTTGATGAATTGTTAAATTTTATCAATTTAATAATTTATATACATGATTTTACAGACTAACTGGAAATGTTGCACAATAAAAAATATTTTGTTCACAAGTGATGTTTACATAGATCTTTCTTTGTTTTCTTTATATATTTCTTCACAATATTAGTCATATTTCATATGAATCAAGCTTTCATTGTTGTCTCTTACACTTACATTTCAAAAATATTTTATTAGTAACTAAATTGTTTGGTGGGGTGAATTTTTCTAAACTTTTATTTTTAAATGTTTAAGCTCTTTGATACTGTTGTCACTTTTAAAACAAGTACACTTACTTTTTCATAAACATTATTAGTGACTAAATGGTTCAAAAAAAGTTGTAAAAATTGATATTTATACATTTTAATTATTTTTCAGAGTAAAAATTGAAATGATTTGTATATTTTACTCTTTGTTTATATCATTTTTTTATATGTAATATTTTTATGATAGATATTCATAATTTAATATTAAAAGTCTGGATTTGGGACAAGTTTAAAATAAACACATGATCTTCGTATACAAAAAACAAACAAACAAAAAAAACAAAACAAACAAACTCTGGAACATAAACGTGCCGCTTACTGAAGATATATGCAACATGCTCTTTAAACTATGTTTACTGATAGGAATGCATAAGAATATTCATTTTGAGAGCGTGGATACATCTTGCAAGGCAACGTCGGCATTGAAATCAATCGAATTTCAGCATTCTCTGATACACTGTAAACCCAAGTAAGTCAGATCATAATTCAGCTACAGTGTATTGGAAACTCGCTAAACAAAATTGCATCCGTAAACTGGTTTTTCTTTCAACCACAACCTCCAAGACCACAAGCCTGTCAGTTACAAGCACATTTCCATGTCATATAATAAATGTAATGGTTTTTGATGGACATAAATATCTGTTAGTCCATGAGACATCAGACTTTTGCCTTGATCTGAAATTATATTATTAATGGCACTGCAAAAACCTCCAAGTAGGAGAATATGAGTTATGATGACAGGAAATATATAACATGTACTTTAAACTAAGGGCATTTACTAAAGAAACATCTAATAGTGTATTTGACTGATAGTGATGCATATGATTTTGGTCGCATAACGTTTTTGCTTTCCTTAAAGCTTTTCTTTTTTTTTTTTTCTTTTTTTTTTTTTCCTTTGGGGGGTGGGGGGGTAATAAACACACTTCCAAGTCATATAATGGTTCTTGATGTACATAAATATCTGTTAATCATTGAAACAAAAGACTTGCGCAAACTCTGGATGTGTCATATAGTTTTCATCAAATCAGATCCCATGTGAAAAAAAAATAATACCCATGTGAAGATTAATCACAACTGCTTTGAACACCAATGTGTGTGTGTTTTATTTTCCAGCCTGTCAGTGAGTCATAGCTTTAAGTTATTTGATTGGAATTGCTTTTTTCCACTATTTAATCTCTAGAAGTTGTGTATCCTGGCGTTCTGAAAGCTGTTTATCACGTACTGCTTTCTGTTCGCTTCTTGTGAGTTTGGCCTCAGATTCCAACGGTTATGAAAGAGCCAAACAAATGCAAAACCACAACTTGGACGGCTGAGAATTAATTGATCAAATGTGAAATCACACATTCATGTAAACTTTTACAGATGTGGACAGCTGAGTTACCAGATATTTGAATAAGCGTTTTGGTTGCTATTATCAGCAAATTGACTGAATTAATTTGATTTCATCAATGGAAATAGTAAAGACATTTATGACGTTACAAAAGTTTTCTTTCATTTCTGATCAATGTATGCATCCTTGCTGACAGTGCTGGCAGATTATTTGCAAGTTGTAGTCTGTTACCGATTACAAGTTACATGACGAAAGTTAGTAACGTAACCTAGATTACTTATTTTAGGTAATGTATTCTGACTGCTTTTTGATTACTTTTAGATTACTGATTATCACTTGAAAAAGATTTGAATAGGAATATTGTGTACCATATATAACTGCAGGCTTTGAGTTGATGGAAAGCTAATGATTAATATTCAAATAAATAAATTATTTGAAAATAAAAACAATCAAAATAAAACAATTGGATACTAAAATTTATTTTTATAAAACGGATAGTTCCGGCCCTTGATTCTGATTGGTTGAGCCGCCTTCAAAGCCATTGTAAAATTCCCGAAAATATACAGCTGACCGCATAACATAAGTATTGCTGCGCCACTGAATGTGTATGTTGCTGCGTCTGTTTTAGCAGTTTTAGCTTACTGCATTATGTAGAAGAGTATTGTGAGAGAGATATCGAGTGACCACCTGCATTCAAATTTAGCATTTTCCTTCAGGTCAGTCCTATGTTCATAATAAAAATCTGTTTGAATGTCCGCTGCGCTCTTGTCCTTTTAACATTTAATGGGTTTTCCCGTGCCCTGCTGACACTGACAGTGCTAGTCAAAGCATTTGCGTCTTGTTCCGTGTTCACAACAAGTTTCAATACAAAAGTCGTTGCGACTGAGTGACTCGCTCATAAAAACAATCTTTGCCGCCATCTAATGGCGTAATGTAACTTCTGTAACGGTCAGGGACTATTTTTTCCAGCAGAAGGAAGCCTTTTAATGATTTTACTTCATGAAAGTTGCATTGATACATATTTGTAAAGGTGTGGTAACCGTTTTATAAAAGCATAAAAGTTTTATAAAAGCTCCGCGTCGTACCTAATGACGCCCCATAGCTGTTATAAATTCACTGTAAACCACGGCTTCTTGGGGCTTATTGCTTTAGTTTATCTGCATGCCAATGTGACCATTATCCAACATCAGAGAACTGTGAACATGCAAATGTGTTGTTAAATTATTGAAAAAAAAAATTAACTTAAAATCTCAGGGGTCTCCAAGTAAATATTTTAAGTCAAAGGGGTTTGTCTGACAAAACTAGTTTGGGAATCCCTGCATTACATAAGCAACCAAAAATAAACATGAAAACAGCTATGACTCACTCTCTCTCTCTCTCTCTCTCTCTCTCTCTCTCTCTCTCTCTCTCTTTCTCTCTCTCTCTCTCTTTATTTATTTATTTATTTATTTATTTATTTATTTATTATTAGTATTGTATTGTATTTTTTATTTATACTTATGTATTGTTTGTGATGTCTTGTATGGCGAAGCCAGACACAATTTTCCACAACAGAATAAAGAAAACTGAAACTGAATAATTAGTGAAGGTCACTGGTTATGATAAAGACACATTCACAGCTATATATCAGTAGTGTTTAGTAACTTGCATAATTATTTATCTCATACATGGTGTAAATAAGAGGTGATTTTGTCCCCAAATTTAGAAGCATTACAAATTTATTAATATATTTACATGGCCATTCTTTATTGTTAATATAGTCAAAGCTAAACGGTATGACACTAAATAGGATTTTTTTTTTTTTTTTTTTTTAGAAAGGAAAATTTAAAAGAGTAAAAAGAAGTATTAGAGAGAACCAATAAATTATTAATAATTTACTGCCATTGTGTGAATAATATGTAATCATGTAATCCATAACTATAATCTGATTATGAGCATTTTAAAATGTAATGTAATCTAATTACAAGTACTACATTTTTGGACTCTAATTACATAATCCGGATTACATGTAATCCGTTACTACCCAGCACTGATTGCTGTAACAAGTATACTATACTAAAGTAAAAGTATTACTTTTCTTTAAAAATGGGAGGACTTTTTTTTTTTTTTTTTTTTTTTGGTCGTATTATCTAATGATACATCCATTTAGCACATTTACATCAATAGTGTTTGATTTATTTATTAATAAAAGTTGACAGACTAATTTATACCACAAGCATTGTTTATTGGCACATTTCTCTCTTGGTAACATGAAACAAATGTATTTATATGATTTGGAAGGAGTCAAAATGTGTTGCTCCCAGGCATTGACCTTCTTGTTCCCTAAACATTAGCCCTTTTTACCAACTTAGAGTCCAGTTGTCTGCCCTTTCTTGCCTTTCACATGGTTTTTACACATTGTAAAGTTTAAAAAAAAAAGAAAAAAAAAGTGGGGAGCCATACCCCCTGCTGATCGCACTAACAGCTGTTTCTTATTCCAATGAAAAGTGTGAAGTGACTGGTGTTTACATTGCTATCCACAGATATCACTGACACAACCAGAAAACATCTAGAATGAAAGAATGTGGAAAGCCCCTGACGTTAAAAAAAACATTTAAGAAATTGCAGCAGAAATTTTAGACATAACAAAAAATTATGATGAGAACCATCCATGAAAGTATTTATTGTGCACTCAATATAACCATAAAGTCATGATTATGTTCTCACACACACACACACACACACACACACACACACACACACAGACACCATTACTCCAGTATTCAGTATCAGATGATCATGATCAGTGATATCTTTTTTTTTTTTTTTTTTTTTTTTTTTTCTTTTCTTCTTCTTCTTCTTCCAGGATTTGTTAATTAAAAGAAAGTTCCAAAGAACAGCATATTGGAAATAGTAAAGACATTCATAATGATAATGTTCTGATTATTAAAACAAAGTATAAATCTCATCAAGTTAGTGTTTTTAAGCATTTTACATTTATTCCAAAATAATTACTAAAGGCTGTAATAATTTAAACACTACGTTTTATATTTGTGAACTGATGTTCAGCTGTTCTTTATAATAGTCAACTTACTTTTGGATCATCAGTCATCAAGCTCTGCAAACTCTGGTCACAGACACGAAGATGAACCTTTAATTTTAAGCCAATTGCTCACTAAAAAAGCCCCACACTCATTATGTTTTCAGGCCATTTGAAGTTTGATTTTGACGTGACAAAGTGGCAATATCTAAATTGTTGAGTTGTTTACTTATACTTTTCAATTAGTCTTCCCAATAATGCCACCATTTTGTTCATTCAGTCTGATTTACGAACACGGAACATGCATGAAAACAAGAGGTGGGATTTATTGCACAAATAGTCATATTCAATTATAGCGCAACTGAGGCGTTGCCTTGTCTCCTGGACTTCCCCCATTCTTTGTCAATTACCCCCCATCAAACCCAGCTCACATTTTAGGGGGTCTGTTAAAACTCAGTGGGCTCAGGGGAGGCAAGAGAGACGTGGCGTCCCGCTTTAACTTTACCTGCTGGTTTTGCTGTTGGACAGTGTTACTTTAGAAAAGGGAGTGTTTATAAATGTTTTAATGTCACATTTTGTAATATTTGTGTTGTTTTACTTTTGTAATATGGATTTCTTGTCCATTTTTTTTTTTTTTTTTGCCTCCCTATGCCCTATATATATATATATATATATATATATATATATATATATATAATTAGTGCTGTCAATTGATTAAAAAAAAAAAAAACAATTAATCCAAATTAATATAGAAACAATTTAAAGACAGTATATTTTAAATATTTGTTTAATGGCATCTTTTTTGAATGAAGGCCAGTATCACTGATACTAATACTGATGTCTCTATGAAATTGATAAATAATAATAAATAAAAAAAAACATTAATTATAGACATTCAACATTACAGTATAACTGAAAGCTATAAATTTCAACATTTATTAGGCTTGAAAAAAAAAAAAAAAAAAAAAAAACTTTTAATTTAAGTTAACTTAAAACAATCTTCACATAAACCCATTATAATAAATGTCATATTTACCTGTGGCCTTCCAGGTGTGTTATTGTTTGTTCAAACGCGAAAGAGAACTCGACACTTGCACGCGACTTTCTGTGCACACGAGTCGTGTGTCACACAGACACGACATTCACAGACAGCGTGTTCTCGTTTGTCTTGTGGTGCTTGAATCGTTTAAAAGCATTTGCATGAATAAGAGTGTGATCATATAATGTAACACTAGCCAAAAAAAAAAAAAACGGATGCTGCGTTAATAGCGTTAAATGTTTTTAACGTGTTAAACTGAAAAAAAATAATTGCATGCGTTAACGCCTAATATATATAAATGGGTATGTTTCTCCTTCGTCCACTTGTGATCCGACTGACCAAAACGCATCTTAATACCAGGTGTAAACAGGGCCTCAGTCATCGCTGGATAAGTCCAGTTTCTAAGACATCTAAGTCATCGCTGATCCTGCGCAGCTCCAAGTATCCTTCGTCGCCACTGGTCCTGCCCAGCTCCAAGTGTCTTTCGTCGCCACTGGTCCCTCCCTGCTCCAAGTCTCCTTTGTCACTGCTGGTTCCTTTCAGCACCAAGTCTCTTCATCGCCGCTGTTCCCACCCAACTCCAAATCTCCCACCCAGCCACCCTCTCCTGCCTCCTCTGCCTAAGCAAGCTAGTTACTTGGCCCCGCCTCCACTGGCTCCCTTCAGTCCCTTGGCTCCTCTGTTGGCTCCGCTTTGCTGCTAGGATTGACCTCAAGCCTTCCGGTCTCCAGCTCCGCCTTGATCTGTGGATCCCTCAACTCCACCTCAGCCTTCTGGCTGTCATCCCTCAGGCTCTCCCAGGTTCCCTTTTCCCTCTGGCTCCACCTTGGTCCATCGTCGCTCTGGCTCCACCTGTGCATTTCAAGTCAGCAGTTGTGCCTTGGTCATGTTTAGTTTCACTCTCTTGTTTAGTTTCTAGTCATGGTTTTCTTTGTCTCTGTTTTGCTTCTGTTCTAGATCATTGTTAGTTGTCATGGAGCAAGGAGATCGCTCCCTCAAAGACCACACTAGGGAATTTCCACCCCTCTGGCTCCGCTGGGCTCCTCCTTTCCTCCGGTTCCTTCATTGTCCTCACTCCCACCATCTTTGCCCCGGTCTGCAAAGCCCACGCCTCCACCTTCGGTCACGACCAACTGCAGCTCTACCGTGGCTCTCCTGCAGCATCACCCTGGGTCTTCGGCTCTGCCTGGGTTTCCACCTCCACTGGCTCCACCTCAGTCTATCGTTTCCCTGGTTTCGCCTGGCTCCGCCTGGCCTCTCAACCAAGGCTTCACCATGGCTTCTCCCTCCATCAGCACCACTGTGGGCCTTCATCGTGTCATGGCTCTGGGTAATCCTCTGGTTCCTCCAGTCTCCGCCATGGCTCCTCCCACCATCGTCTCCTCTCTGGTTCTTCTGGTCATCGTCTTCCTGGTGTCTCCCTCTGCCTGTTCCTCGTCCTCCTCCAGAGCCTCCTCCCTCCCTCCTCAGTTTGGACTACTGGCGAGTTATGTCACGGTCATGTTTAGTTTCAGTGTCTTATTTAGTTTTTGTTTAGTCATGGTTTCCTTTGTCTCAGTTTTGCCTATGTCCTTATTAGTTGTCATGGTTTCTGATTAGTACACAGCTGTACCCTGTTCTGTTAATGATCTTCCTTTGAGTATTTGAACTCTCAGTTCTCCTCTATTCATGGTCTTTCATTCAGTAGTGTGTTTACCCACCACGCAAAGCACGCAATTGTGTGGGGCCCCCGCGATTTCTCCCAAGTCAATAAATGTATTGAATAAACTTTAATATATTCATTATATAGATGTAAGTCATGTTAGTCTAGTTGTGAAGTGTTTGAAATGACACCTGGTTCAAATCCCAGCCAAATAACAATTTAATAGACTAAGCAAAATTGCAACTGAACAATGCTGAAAACCTGAGACCATAAAAATATCATAATAGTGGTCCATTTGGGATATATTTCAAGTCTTTTGAAGCCACCCAATAGTCAAGAATGTGAGTTTTACAAAATTTATGTCAAACCAGAAGTGAAGCATGAAATAGCACCATATTTGATTTGAGAGCTAAAGCAGAGAGCAAAATTTTTAGTGAATAATAACTTCAAATTTTTATTACAATAAAAATTTAGATCTGTTACCCTTTTCCCCTTGGCGGCAGGCTGTGTACTAAGATTTGCCTGATAAACTGCAGTTCAAAGTCCAGCGGTGCTATCACACTAGTATTGTCGTTCCAGGGATGCATATTTTGCAACGCTGGTTTTTGAGCCTTCTGACTGTTCCCACATGTCTGGAAGAGACGGGCGGCACTATCGCTGGCCATGTGGGTTAATGGTTGCTTTGGAGTGGATCTGCCAGATCGAGAGTCTCTAACTGTCTAATCGCCCCCATGTGCGGAGTATCAGGGCGTATGCCATTGGGCACCGGGGAGAACAAGGCCCCTCTGAAAAAGTAGCTGATGCATTGGCAATCAGAGGCTGGAACGAACATAGGAGAATAATCTCTTCCAGCTTTTGGGGCAAATCGTCAGTGTAGGGTCGATGCCTCATTTGTGCAGGTCACAGGCAGTAGGGTGGTATAGATGGAGTTTGTATCAATGCTAAAACTTATACTAAAATTAAAATGTAAACTGGAAATATACAATATACACACTCTATAAGTTTATAGGTATCACAAAAAACTATTGGTTGTTGGTCATGGTGGAAATCATTTTCACACAATGCAGATTGATATACAGGATATGTTTATTTGTTTATATTATTCTAGTTTAAAAAATATAATAATATTTTTTTTATGATGGATTATCATATTCTAGGAGATAAAATAACCAGGTTTTAAGAAATTTGAATAGGCGATGAATTGGTTTGAATTGGCGATGTTTCTGTGGTGTGGCTAAACGTTGTTAGTGTTATGCCATTTTCGATAAACAGTGTTTTCCAGCAAAAATCTGTAACTTGACAGAATCTGATTAGGGTGATTTCAGAATCTGTGAGATCAGGCAAAAACTTTTGTCAACAATCTTAATTTTTTGGAAGACCAGCATTTTTCATATGGTGTGAAACAATGTTAAATATGCCCAAATGCAATCTGCAAATGCATTTGGGGTTGCTTTCTGTTTGAAAATTCTGAAGTGTCTTCATTCCCTAATGGCCTCAACTCAATTTGACTTTCATTGTCAGAGTTTGAAACCTAAAGGGATTGTTAAAAGCCATAACTGATTAGTGTGTTTACACAATTACAGAGCGCATTAGTTGTGACATATGTAGACAGTCATCAGTTTAACAAAGCACATTTATATTTACACCAGCGTCATGAGCATGGCAGAACTCTGCCGACCAGGATAGACATCTGCCCATGTGATGAGAGAGTAGCCAAAAACTGGGAACCGAAAAAAGATTCTTAGAAAGTGTTTAAACTGTCTGTTTCAATACAATTGATTCAATGACTTATTTATATGGATTTTGGTAAATGTTATATATTTTTGTTAAAATATATATATATATATATATATATATATATATATGAATTGTTCAAACAGACTTAAATTCACGAGTTGTTGATTTGAATCTGTCAGGCCAGAGTTTCCCTGGACGATCTTAGCTTCTAATGGGCCATTCACACAGAATACAGTTTTTGCATTGAAAAACGTGACATGCCAGTAGTGGAATTTCAATAAAATTATTTTAGGATACTGCAAAAAAAATTAGTTCTGTGTGAACTGCCTCTAAGGGGCTTGACATGCTATGATTCTTTTGGGAAAAAGCCTTTAATTTTAAGGCAATTCATGCAATTGCTTCTTCAGTCTACTCTGGCTTACAGTGCTTTTTGAAATGCAGCCCTGAGCAGTTCTTGACTCACTGAATCGCAAGTCAAATACTTTTGTCATGTCCGGGTGTGTAAAGTACTTAATGTTTACTTATTGTGAGTTTCCTTTTGACCAAATAATTTCCATGACTATTCTTGGACTTTTCCAGTTGTTTATAGAGATTGCAACACACTTCCAAGGCAATTCGTAACTATTTTATGTTTTGCGCAATTGGTAGCAAATTCACACAGTCTCATTTGTATGTTTTCGTACGATCTGCTTACACCCCCTGATGGTTGAGGGGTGGAGCTTCATGCTTACTTTTCTCCCCCTAAAAATTGCATGTGTCCGTACGCATCACATTGTACAAATTCATACAAAAACCTCACCTTGTGAAATACTTTTCTCACGAGATCAGGTTAAAGATTTCACAAAAATCAATATTGAGCCTACGAAATATTTTGTAACTTAAAAATTATATTCACTATATAAAAACTCCCATAACTTTAACATACAATACATTCCATGACTTGACTTGACATCAAAAGTTAAATATTTCCTAAATTTCCAGGTTCTCAGTGGCTGTAGAAACTGTGTGTAGCAGTTAAATCATATTAACAACATTTATTTAATCATAATAAATATGGTACTTTCAAAATCAATTAATTAATATATACTTTCTATCTCTGCTAAATGACGACTTGTCGTCTTTGTGTCCAAAATTACAGTCTCACAAGCTCATAGACATCTATAAGATCAGTTCCCCAA
Organism: Mylopharyngodon piceus; assembly: GCA_039654765.1. Taxonomy (NCBI): domain Eukaryota; kingdom Metazoa; phylum Chordata; class Actinopteri; order Cypriniformes; family Xenocyprididae; genus Mylopharyngodon; species Mylopharyngodon piceus. The sequence goes on from CM077438.1 coordinate 19,455,578, forward strand.
TTGGAAGCACTTTAGTTCTTGTTTTCCGGCCCCTGAAGCTTCATGCCCCCCTTACAGTCACCCAATTTCTGTGGCAGCTGCTCTCAAGGCAAGCGAATCATTCGCCTTTGAGCTTCCAGCCAGAGCATTACCACGCTATTACGAGTTGAAAGCAGACAGCATCAGAGCAAAGAAGTTTGCAAGTCTTGCAAAGAGCGTTAGGTCACCACATTTTCTAACAATACCTCCCATTTCTACAGATTTCCTCTGTGAATGTACATCATTTCAGGCACACGGTGCCCAGTGCCGCTATCTCACCTGCTGCTCCAAAGGGTTTGACAGGTTCTCAAGATGCTGCTGCTAGCAAAAAAAAAAAAAACAAAAAAAAAACCTTGCTTTTTTAGCTCCATATTCTGTGTGTATAAATCACATCTCTACTGAGTCAACAGTGGCATTTCTGCAACAATAAAGCAGGTAGTTCTCAGCCATCGCACTGGAGCAGAGCATCCATTAATGAACATCTGGATAGACATTTGGAACCAGATGCCATTAGTCAAAGACATTCATTTTGAATTCTAATGAATGGTTCATTTTCGTTATGACTCTCTGTCGTTATAGAAAGGTATTCAAATCAAATCAACAAAAATTGTCAAAAGAGATAAAAGATGCCATGAAAAAACCTAACATTAATTGAACATATACAACAGATATATGGCATAATTTATCAAAACAGATATGTTTAATCATGACAACTCTCTGAATAGTTTTAGCATGTTATTGAACATGTCAACATTAATGTATTTGGTCTTGGCGGACTAGATTGGCAACTGTGCCCGAGCGCGTTTGACCCCCAAAGCCCGGTTCGTTTGACAATCGCGCTCGGGCTCGGTTCAAGGCAACCGTGCCTAGTGTGAGTACACCCTAAGCTGCTGCTGTTGATTATTGCTGCTGAAGAGCAAGTATATAGGCTTGCTACTGCTAATAGATACACAGTCAAGCTGCTGTGAGCATGTAAGATATGTAGCTGCTGCATGAATAGACATACACAAATCCCACAGCAGATCTAGGCAGGTGGAGCTGGGGGAGGTGGAGGGTTTCAGAGGAATTCTGCCAGCACGCTGGTACTGCAAATGTTACTGCATTAAATGTTTAGAACCCATTTTACTTTGGTAATCTGACACATTTATGTGTGAAAAAGTGAAACATGTTCCATGTGAACCTACTAAAGTAGGTTTAGAGTTTAAAGTTTAAAGGTTTTTTTTGTTGTTGTTGTTTTTTCCCAAACTAAAAATAGCAAGAATTATTATTTTTCATCAACAATTACTTTTTGGGATATTTCTTCCCAACATATGATATGGGGCAAAAAGCTGGTTTCATCATTAAAGAAACCTTCTGGGTCTTTTTCAACATATATTACACACGGATCATATTTAAAATACTTTGAAAAGCCTCAGGGCAGTATGACATCGGTCGGCTCAGAGCGTAATACACGTGCCTGTTTGCAGAAGCCAGATATGGTCTGGTTTAATGCTGCTGCCATTAGCTGGCTCCTTTGGCAGTCTCTTGTGGGCAGCAGCCTGAGGGCAAAAGCCATTATATTTAACACACACTACTCTGGTGCCTGACTCCATTTCCCAAGAGCCCTCACTGTGTGGCTTTCCTAATAATGATGAAAATGCCAGAAAATAATCAGAGCCCCACATACCATCCTAATTTGCTGTAGAATAAATAAACATATGCTCACTCCACTGCTGGTGTAAAAAACAAATTAGAGGTGAGATATTATGACTTGATGATATCGCTTTGAGACTCATGGTCCAACTGACCCTGTTCTCAGACTTCCCTAAAACAGTTGTGAGACCTTTTAATATAGATTTTAAATGTGTTTATTTGCTTAAAATAATATGTTGGGTTCAATTCAAATTGTACATTTGTGGCATAATGTTGATTTCCACAAAGAATTTTTTTTTTTTTTTAAGGATTTAAAAGCACTTATATTAATTATTCTGTTAAAATGTGTATTATTAACTGTAAAGTTCTCATTTTTATGGACAGTTTAGTGTTTTGGGCATTACTTTGCTAACGCAACAATCTTGCAAAATTGGATATAATGGTACACAGAAAAGTTTATCTTTTTTAAGTTTTTCATATTGAAATCATGTTAACACGCATATTGTCTACATTTTGTGTTTTTTTTTTTTTTTTTTTTTTTTTTTTTTTAAACTAAAACGACCAGGGATGCGTTTCCAGTACAATGATGTAACTTGCTGCTTAATTACTAGAGAATGATGCATCATTGGAGAACTTGAATAGCCAGTTACGAAAAAAACATAATAACCATAATAATGTTGGATATCCGTCATTCAAACCACATGATTCAACAATATAGAACGGCTGTTAATGACGTCATGCATAATGCCGTAACTTTTACTAATTTGTCTTCTACTAATATCGATTAAATTTTCTACTAACATCTAATATCGGTTTAAGATTAAATTAAAATCAGATTATTGCTTTAAATAACAAACATAGTGTCTGAGGACTACTTCGCAATTTTGTTCTCCACTGTTTTGCTTTATTTTAAGATGTTTGATTTAATCGCAGTTTGCATTTTATGTTATTCCCCGGTGTTCTAGAGCACATATGCATACGTACACTCTTACTAACAAACTAACCACAGTTTGCAAATGTTCATTGGATCCATGGTTTCGAAAAACACCAAATTTGTCGAACTATGTTGCTAACAACAGAACTTGCGACCATAGTTGGTTAACGATTCTTTTAGGAAACGCACCCCAGGATTCTTAACTTGCTGAACTAGCAAGACTTCCTTGATACACCAGCAATTGCCAGTGTAAACCAGCTTGGACCAGAATAGAAAATTCTTTTTGGCTAATCTGGGGTGCGTTTCCCTGAAGCCAACCATGGTCACAAGTTCCATTGTTACCAAGCTTAAAACATGTTTTATCAATATTTATAACAATAATCTTGTTCACTCACTCTCAGTTAGCATCCTTGCTTTTTTTCTGGACCTCTTTGACAAGAATGTTCAACTATTGATTTTGTAACTAGCAAAAATTGGTGTTTCCAGGTTCAGTATTAATATAGTAGCATCCTATAAGTAGCATCCAATAAGTATTTGGAGGCTTCACTCAGATTCTCAGCATGTTTCTTCTTGTCATTTAAAGCCTAGCTTGCTCATGTTAGTTAATTAGCCAATATGTGGCACTGGTACTGTCTGGCCAAGTCCTTGCTCTGTCTCTGGATTTGATGTCTGATCAAGATTCTGACGAAACTGGAAAGTTGGCATGGCTCATGTCTGAATTCATTATGCAAATTCTGAGTCAGGTTTTCTACTCTCATTAACCATAAACTTATAGAGCCAAAGTGATGATCATCTGTGTACAAAAGGCTCTCTAAAAAACTCGTTGACATCAGATATGATGCACATTACATGCAGACCTACCTATTTTTTAAGAATTTGTTCATTACTCCAGATCTTCTTGGAGGTAAAAAAAAATATTGTGTCCTTTTGAATTTGTTTGTTTGATAATAATAAAAAAAGTTTTGCTCTCACGAATCAATATTGAGCCTATTTACTTTCTTAATACATGTTGCATGTATTATTGTGCACAATTTGAGTGCACAGTGTCCCAAGAAAAAAAAGTCACAAAATGTCACAACATACTCTTCATGCTGATTTTATTTTTTTATAAAATATAATTTTATGACAGCAACACATCTAAAAGCTGTGAATAATTATATATATATATATATAATAAAATTTATTTGAGAAAGCACAGACTTTGTAAGTATTTTATTTTCTTTTTTCTTTTTTTTTTATTTCCTCATTGGCTCTGTTGTAATAGGATGATTTTAATAAATTTAACTGGGCATATTCAAGGTTAAATGGGGATGTTTCAGTGAGATAAAACTTATCGCTACATATGAATATCCAATATGTGCATTTCTAACATTAGTAATTAGCATTTTACATTAATGAATAGACTGTTATTGAGGATATAATCAAAAAAGTATCTTGGTAGGACCTCAAAGCTTACATGTTCATCCACTGCTGTGCTGGATTATTTTTTGACTTGTAACTGTTGAATAGATTTAATTGATGTTACGCCATTCTATAAACGGGTGAGAATCTCAGCAGCTGTAAATGGAGTTGCCATGCAAGCCTTTGAGGCTTAATTGTTTGTTGATTAGATTAACATTAACTCCCAGGACCATCTGGGAGGCTTCGGATGGACCGGCGAGGCACTGAGAATTCTGGCTTTTTCTCGTCTGATGATTAGCGGTTTTGCTCCATGTTTTCCAAATGGTATCGTGTCTTCTGAAGCGGAAATTAGCTGGATACATCCTCGCTGTGGCATATCTAACTAATGCCTGCTGATTATGGGAAGATATAATCATCTTTTGCTGGCAAATGGTGGAAAGCAAGAGCTGGGACTTGGAATGTAGAATCTAATCAATTGAAGATTAAACAGAAAACACTGTACATTTACTTTAATAATAGAGATGGGTTAAAATGGTTGACAAGTTGTCCAACAACTGACTTGTTTATTAGTGAGGCTGACTAGTTTACTTATTTTCCTTTTTTTTTTTTTTTTTTTAATACATTTTTAACTGAACCCAACAAATGACCAGTTTGTTAGTGAGGTCAACTATTTATATTTTATTTATATTTTTGATTGCATTCATCAACTGTCTAGTTTATTAATGAGGTCGACTAGTTTATTTTGGGTTTTTTATCATTATTTTCTGCATTTATAGTTTGTCATTTTTTTTTCTTTTTCTGCACATATTGGACAGGTTGTTGCTGTTAAAGACCAGCCTAATGTTTAAGGCCCCGTCCACACGGAGATGAGTTTAGCTGTATACGCAAAAATTTTGTATCGTATAAGCGTTTCGTCCAGCATTAGCGTCAGTTCTGTCAGGTCACGTCAGTCAAGCTCGCATCAGCTGACTCCCAGGTGACTCACGTCTACCTATAGGAATATGACGCCTATAACAGCATCCATATATAAGCTCTTCAGTATTATCAGCAGCTATTGCATTCTCAGGAGCTAATTACCCTCCTCCATCCCCAGCTCCTCCTCTCTTCAGTCAGGATTGGCCTTACGATTCCCCTTAATCAAACTAATTCTTGAAATATGTGTACATGTTAAATTATTGATATTAATTATATCTGCATATTAGTTCTGTTCTGCTTACCCTAGGGGGGTTATCGCTGCTCTCCCTGCTCTTATCCATGCTAGGCTGCATGGATGCGCAGGGAGTTCTTACCCAGAACAGAACCATACCGCCAATACAATCTCTATGCAATTATCAATCATATTTGACAATAGTGGTCCTGACAGAACCGGCGTTTTCAGAAAGTGAAACTGCTATTTTTTGAAACTGGGTCCCAGAGTGGATAAATCTGAAAACGACGCCCTTTGCGTTTTCGTGTGTACAGCCAATCCGTATATTTTGTGAAACAATTATGTCATCACCCAATGTGTCGACCCTAGTCAGACACCGCTAACAGCACAAAACAGCAACAACAACAATAGCGTACTACATGCTTGTGTTCATGCTGCAGAAGCCACCGAGCCTAAAGCTTTATTAAATAAAGCTTTATTTCTAAGCTTTACTAAAGTTTGTATATAGCGCGCAAGGTATATGCGCATGCTTCAAGTCTTATTCTTTATTTTTAGTGTATCTCTATTGCAGAATTACAGCGCCACAAACTGATCTGGCATGTATACTACATCGTTTTGAGTCGTTTCAGTGGTTTCGTGTGTACGCAGATATTTCTTGAGACGAGGAAAAAAAAAAAAAAGATCGGATAGGGAAAGCTCTGGCTTCGTGTGGATGTAGTCTAAGTCTTGCGCAAGCAGGTAGTTTAATTAAGGCGATTAATTAAATTGTATGTTTGTGTTTGAGATATCAAAAAAGATCATATCAAAAGAGATCATTAATTAGCCTGTTAAATTAAATAAACACTGCAGCATGTACGCAGCTGATTTTCCTTAGTGATTACTCATTATAGACTGTTAAACTGATTAACTATTATCATGAGTGTCCATTAATTAGAAAACTAATGAAGCTGAGGCACTGCTCATTAATTGTGTTTTAGTCATTATATCAGATTTCACTACATACAGAGTGGAGACAAATCAATATGTATTTGAAATTATCTCTTAATTGAGAAAAAGATCAGATAAGTAACTGATTGTTAACTTTTGAGGTTCAGAAGTCTGAGACCAGTGTTGGGCTCATTACTCAAAAAATTGTATTTATTACTCATTACTAGTTACTCCTTTCAAAAGTAATATTATTACTTTTCTTATTACTTTCTGGCAACAGTAATTAGTTACACTACTAGTAATATTACATTTCTTTCATGCCCCACAGAAGTTATAATTGTGTATCTTCCCCATAAAAGTATTCTAAAATGTTACTAACATCATATTTCTGCCTCATAATTTGACCAAAATCCACAATGGATCACAGTCAGAAGTTATTACAAACACTCAATTGTGACTGATAGTGACTTTTAAAGCTGCTGTCCATAACTTTTTTTTTGATTAAAAATGATCCAAAACCAATTATTGAGCAAGTACATAACCAATCGTGTTCAAAACTATCTCCTTACCTTAGCTCAATTCACAACGGTAAGCATGTAATAGTGTTTTATAATCTGAGTGGTACTGGTCAGATTTCGCGGGAAATACGAGTTTGCTGACATTTGTCTTTGCGTCATTACATCACGTCTGTAAACGGAAAGAAGGTGTCCTGGCTAGTAGGCTATATTGTGTGTGTGGATGCTGCTGGTGGCGCATCATTTGTAGCCTCTTCTTACAGCAGCTGGAATGTATTTAAACTTAAGATGGTGGCTTGTAATTCAAAAAGTTCAAAACGACAATCATCATGGACAACTGTGGTAAGAAGTAAAAGACTGCGGACTTATGAGAGCCTACAGTAAAAAAGGGAAAGCGACCAGGCTCATGCGAATACAAAAATAAATGTCGGCAGGGCTTTTGAAAGGTGGCGTGACCTAAAAATGCACGCAGAGATGGCTATTTTTCTGCTGGACAGGTAAGACATTTCAATGCTTCATTGGGTAATAAGGTAACAGTAACACATGTTTTCATTTAATCCATACAGTTATGGATAAAGATAATACACACTACATACAAGTAGTCATGCAGTGTTGATGTTTTTAACACTGACAATTCGAGAACAAAGTATAACAATAATAATTTGCAACGTGGGTTGCACAGTTTATTGTAAAACTTTTTTTTTTCAGTTGGTCAGAACAAAAGTGGATGACGTTACTTCTTCAGATGACATTTTCCGGTGAAACAAGACGTAGTATCTGTAATTACGATGTACAGTGAGGATCCACACTGGTGCGTTGACTGACAGCCCCTACACATAGCTGCATCTCAAAACATTAGATTCATCCGCGCTAAGGAGCCGTGCCGATGCACAACCCACATAAAGATGATAATTCTGCAAATCACTGCAATTGCAGGTTTCAAACAGAGATGGCGACAAAGAGGCAAAACTTACTTTGACTTTACTTAAGTAAAAGTGTTGTATTATTCTCATTCATTTTCATGCGTAGCTTGAAGCTAATTGTAGCTATAATTTCTCTGTTACCCATATATGATTATATTTCATGATGTATTTTATCAAAAGAAATCAAGTTTGTAAGAAAATGTTTTGTTTTTCAAAAAGATTTTTAATTAAAGTAATATAATTTCTATTGGGATCAGAGGGATGTGGGTGGGCAAGCCATGTAATGCCAGAGTAAAGTAATGCCACAAGTTACATAATGCCACAACTTACACAATGGTGTTCAGATTATTTTTTCTCCTGACAAAATCAATGTAATGGCAATATTTCCATCCACGGAATGTAAGCTTTTCCATATTCCAAGTTTGCCTGCTGCACTGGTGACTTCATGTGCGTGTGTGAGTTGTAAAAATTATAAAAACAAATCTAGGAATTATTGGATTTCAAATCAGTAGGGGTTGAGGAATCAAAAGTAACGAGCTGTTTTATGGATGGTTACTGTAATGTTATTACTGAAATCTTATTAGTAATTAGTTACAGTACTAGTTACTGCAAAAAAGTAATATTATCACTGTAACTAGTTACTAGTAACTGCCCAACACTGTCTGAGACAACAAAATGCTTTTATGTTGCATTGTTTTCTAACTTTGGCTTTAATGACAATAGAACATCTTGTTCTTCAATAGAAACAAGTGAATTTAACCTTTTGACCTTCCTAGTCAACATTAATGTCGCAAATTTTACATTTGAGAAGTGACAGTAATAGTGCAGAATCTTAAATATTTCTGCTTAATTAATGTATATATGTTTATGACTTATTTTAAACTGTAAAAATACATTCTCTACATTTATATCCATGTTAAAACAATAACAATAATATTAATAAAACCCATTTAGTTTTTCATTTAGTCTGACAGTCATTCAGAGCTAGTCATGGCTCCACCGCAGGGATTTTCAGCCATAAGCAAATGTGTTCAAATGAACCAGTGTTTGTTTTTACATTCCCAGCAGTTGATCCGAATCTTTCTTAGTAATAACACTCAACTATGGTTTCCTTGGAATTTATACACATACAAGACTTAGTATATAGTCAGCTGCGGTTTATTACCTTAGAAAACCTTTATGCCGGATACCTGGTCAGGGTTACATGAAACCTTAAAGTGGGTAGAGTAACAACATGGGCCATAAGTAAATCTGGCCAAAACATTATACCCAAGAAAACTTAAATGTTTCACTACAAAAAATGTCTTCCAGTGTTCTTCCTTCCATTATGGACATAAAAACACTCATGAGCATGGCATTCACGTCATTCTACACAAATGTATTCAACTCTTTGAACAGTGTGCACATGCCATTGAATATGGTAATGTTAATACATTTGGACTTGGCAGATCTGCTAAGCTGCTGCTGCTGTTGATTACTGATGCTGCTGCAGAGCAAGTATAGACAGCAGCAAACACTGAACCAGACTATTTAAATGTTGTGCAGGCAATCTCATTGGCTGCAAGATCAGCAGAGGAGAATCAGCGTGTACCATGTGGTAATGATGTGATTGTTTGCAGATTGCATGTAAAGGACTGCAGATCAGTCTGTTCTGTGCCATCTAGAGTTTCATGACTGAACTAATATATATATATATATATATATATATATTAGGGCTTTCTATTGCAAAATTAAGCAATCAGACTTTGACTGGCTTTTCCAGTGGTTCCCAATGGCTAATTGTGTATATAGGCTTTAATCATTGTTAAATTGTTGAGGGGAACAATAATCTAATCTGCCTGGGCTCAATGCCGTGTCCACATCCTAACCAAATATAAATAAAGACATGTAGACTGCATTTGAGTTAACAACAGCTGGGTTCTGTGAACAATATCAGCATTAACTAGAATTAACAGGGAACAATGACTGTGTTTACAGTTCCAGATTGCTGTTAATCCGAATTGAGTTCAGTCCGATTGCAGACTCTAAACATACTGTTTATATGTAACTTAAACACTGCGATCCAATGAAAATCTTTGTTTACATGTGCGTCAGATTCTGAGCAAAAAATGGAATGTTGTGTCAATGTTACCACATTTTTAGCCTCAGACTTCACTGGATAAGAGTACAGAGCAAAGACTTCTGGGAAAGACTTCAGTTGACCTGCACTGCACTGTGCCTGTACCTTTTTGTGAAGACTGTGAAGGTAGTCAGATTCAACGGATTCATTTAACACATTTGCACCACTTCTTTCAATTGCATTAAGTTAATTTATTTTTTCCTGAATGAAGTGTTTATAAAGGCTTTTCTTTCCAGTTGAGCTATTAGTTAAATTATTAGCACATTATTAGAATGTAAACACAGAAATAAACCTGAATTGGTAAGTATTTATAATGTATTCTATATGATTTTATTTAATTGTATTTCTATTTTGTGGACAATTAAAGCCTCTTAAAACACACTTTTTAACCTCCACCGTTTACATCATTTCAGCTGTAGGCATGAGGTCTGAAATTTCCTTACAACAGTTTTATAAACATGAATATCGAAAAGACAAAAAAAGGCCAGTTTGTATATTTCTTGTCTGCCAATGAAAATAATTATGTGTAAATATATGTTTCTCTATATTAACTTATTCAACTCTTACTTCAATTAAAGTAAATTCTTTTTAAAGTCATTACGAAGCAGTATTAAAAAAAAGTATACGGTTATCTAAGGTCAAGGCTGTTTTTAAATCCAAAAGTCTCTCAGCAGTGTGAATGTTTCCAGGATTGCCTCAGCTCAGAGGTAAACAAGACTCAACTTTTACCTTCACAGCAGGATGCACAAACCACAAAAAAGGCTTTAGTATGTGAATCCATTTCATTCTTTTTCATCAGTCAGTTCTTCACTCCCTCTCCGAGTCCTGCCTATGAAATCCCCAAACATATCTGCCCTAATACCTCAGATGTGAATCCAAATGTTATATGGTATAAACTAATTTACAGTCAGTTTATTTGTAGTCATTTCAGTTGTTTATGTACAGGCAATGCGGATGTAATGCTTATGAGCTTTGTTTAAACCTGAGTCAAGAGAAAAGATGAAATCTGGCATATGATGTAAAGTTACAGAGCAGGTTACAAAGTGACCATCTGCAGTCTGGACACTTACTTTTGTTTTGGGTCCAAGGAACTTTGTGCTTCTTTCTATGTTTAATCGTGTGAACAGGGCTGTAGCTAAGAATGCAGAGCTCTTTGACCATGGAGGCTCTGGGTCTTTTGACTTATTTTAAGTGAAGTGTAGGAACACGTCTTTGACATGTTGCGTGATAATGTTTATAGGCAGAAGACTCCATTTTGAATCTTGTTCATGTTGTTTTTCTATATCTTTCCAGGCCCATTCAAACCAAGGATAACTATAACGATAAATATATAGTTTTAAAAACCGTTCTAAATTTAAAACAATAGCAGAGTCCACTTCACAAGTATAATGACACAGAGGAACCATATAATTTAAATCACTTTCAGAGCAATTTTTTTTCCAGCTGATAACCGATAAAAACAATCAGAATCCGTCCTGCTTTAAAGAGCTCGAGCATTTAAAGCAGCAGACGTCAAAACTGTAGTGTATGCTTGGAATAAAGGGCCTTAAAGGATTAGTTCACTTCAGAATTAAAATTTCCTGATAATTTACTCACCCCCCATGTCATCCAAAATGTTTATGTCTTTCTTTCTTCAGTCGAAAAAGAAATGAAGGTTTTTAAGGAAAACATTCCAGGATTTTTCTCCATTTAGTGGACTTCAACAGTTACCAACGGGTTGAAGGTCCAAATTGCATTTTCAGTGCAGCTTCAAAGGGCTCTGCACGATCCCAGCCGAAGAATAAGGGTTTTATCTAGCGAAATGATTGGTCATTTTCTAAAAATAAATGCAAATTATATAGTTTTTTAACCACAAGTGCTCGTCTTGCACTAGCTTTGCGTTGCGCCACGCATTATGTAATCACATTGGAAAGGTCACACGTGATGAAGGCGGAAGAACCGAACAAGTGTTTAAAAAAGCAAACGTGCAAAGACTAAGTCAAACAGCCTTTACAAAAAAAGGTAAAACAACGACGTCGAATGATTTTGAAGTTGGAGGAGAAAACGAGATGGAGTTTTTCACCCTACCACAGTACTTATATATACATTTTATATATATATATATATATATATATATATAATAGAAAATGACCAATCGTTTCGCTAGATAAGACCCTTATTCCTCGGCTGAGATGCAGAGCCCTTTGAAGCTGCATTTAAACTGCAATTTGGACCTTCAACCCATTGGTAACTGTTGAAGTCCACTATATGGAGAAAAATCCTGGAATGTTTTCCTTAAAAACCTTAATTTCTTTTCGACTGAAGAAAGATATAAACATCTTGGATGACATTGGGTGAGCAAAATTATCAGGAAATTTTAATTCTGAAGTGAACTAATCCTTTAAATAAAAAAGAAAAACAATATTTCTCTGTATTCTTCTCTATTCCTTTTATTTTTGTCTTAAGGCGTGGTCACATGAGCGACATTTTGGCTAAATTTCACAGACAAACAGAAGTCACAAACCAATCATTGAAGCCAATCACAGACATATCTGATGAGCCGTGAACACAGTGGCCAATCAGAGGTGTTTAACGAATCCACTCAACAGCGCTCAAAGCATCACATTTTTAAAATTTCAGTACCGACTAGGTACCGAAGTTGGTACTTTTGACAACTCTAGTGTGCATTGATGAATGTTTATATGTGAATAAAAGCCTAAATTAAATCTGTTCAGCGTATAAAGCGATCGTGTCTCTTCAGAAAATTTGGACTAAACCACTCAATTTATATGGATTAGTTTTACGATCTCTTTATGAACTTTTTGAAGCATCAAAGTGGTAGTTGCGTAGCTGTCAGTGAAGAGTACAGAACTGGCTCCGATTTTATGAAAATATCTTCATTTGAATTCTGAAGATGAATGAAAGTCTTACGGGTTTGGAATGACATAAGGGTGAGTAAATGAATGTTTTGGGTGAACTAACCCTGGGTTAATGGGTGTGTTATCATTTTGACTGTAAACACCCTCCGAGCATGCATTATAAACAGGAGTGAGCACATATCCGCCAACCTAGGGTGACTTTGGAGAAAGTCTGGAAGACATCAGTATTTGCACGGCCCTTGAAAGACATCTGAAAACCCCTTTGTTTATGGGAAACAAAATCTGGCTTGGTTTTAACATCACCATATCAGTTTACCTCCCCTGCCTCTTGAGTTCGGATTTCTCAAGTAAACCTGACACACACACACACACACACACACACACACACACCATTAGTATTACATCTGACTCACACTTTGCACTTACCTGTTTATGTGGAGTTTCTGGGGTGTATCTACATAAACAGCTGCCATGGATTTCACTGGCGTCCATGCATACACTGTTCCTGGATAATGTCACTGTGGCATTGTAAAATAAGACAGACTGAGAGAAAACAAAGGTACTTTGGACAGTAATAAAGGCTCAGAAATAGTGAAACAGTAAATCGTTCAAAAAAGAGGCCGTTTTAACTTCTAGTTTTAACTTCGGCAAGAACATGATCAGTTTGTTCTCACGAGTCAAGTAAGTACGGTTGAGCTTCTGTTTATGTCCACAGATCAATGTTTATATGTGAATAAAAAAAGCCTAAATTAAATCTGTTCATCATATAAAGCGATCGTGTCTCTTCAGAACATTTGGAGTAAACCACTCGACTCACTGTCAGAGTGAATAGAAAGGAGGGACAGAAAAGTCTCAGATTTAAAAAAAAAAAAAAATCTTAATTTGTGTTCTGAAGATTAACGAAAGTCTTAAGGATTTGGAACGACATGAGGGTGAGTAAATGTGAATTTTTATTTTGGGTGAACTAACTTTAAGCTATGGAGCATTTGCATTTTACCATTCATATTATTATAGTAGCCTATGATGTGAACTCAATTTCAGTCAGAAGGTGCAATGAGCCATTTGTGAAGAAAGTAATTATTAGTAGGCTAATTAGAACATGATTATTAATAGGCTTTGACAGTTTTGTGTTCTGTTATTTTTAACAAAAAAAAAAAAAAAAAAGTCTCACCTGTTTTTTTTTTTTACGAAATTTAAAAGATTAATGCTGCCTTGGCCCACTTGATGTGGTGTGACAGTATCTGCCTCAGTATAAACATATACATGGCACGAGTGAACCAATTCCTCTTTAGCTAGTATGGAGACAACAACAACAAACAACAACAAAAAAAACATGAATGAACATCAGAAAGAAGGCTACGTGAAAAATCGTGTATAGCTTACTGAAATGTATTACCTTTCATTTATTTGCACAAATTAGCGTTTCAACCACGTAAAGATGTGAATAAAACAGCCTGTGAACGTCATATAACATTACATTTACCTCAAGAAACTCATTCAGTGTATAGCTCGTTTGCTGCTTTTTCGCTCAATGCATATAAACTAGCCTATATAGGCTATATCTCGAGACTGTTCATGATAAACTGTGGTTAACTGATATTTTATCATATTTGTGTAGCTTCTTTAACTTATGATTGCCTTTTAACTTTGTTTTTGGCCCAAGACTAATGTTTGAGCAAAGAAAACAAACAAAATATCATGCTAGCTTAAACATTTCTGAGGAGAACCTAAAATAAAATCTGGAGCAGTATAAACTGTCAGAGATGGGCTAAAGAGAAAATTCCCTAGACAGTTTAACATATGTACCACCATCAAATACAGTCTGTTCAGCTTCATCTGGCCTGTTCTCACAAGCTGAAAATTGAGACTTCATGAAGCTGCACATTGTCCTCTAGAACTGAATAGACAGGGGATAACGTCATTTCAGAATAAACAGAATTTCAGGAAGGTTTACGTTGCTAGCTGGCAAAATGCAGGATGAACATTTGCAGGGTCATTTTTTTTTTTTTTTTAACAGATTCCACAATAGTGTGAATATTGTTAATAATGCATAAAGTCTCTTAGTACCATATGACATGATCTTTGGAGAAATCAACAAGGTGTCTAAAGACTGAGGACTTCTACAGCAGGAAAACGACAAAGTAAAACCAACCTCAGTCCTTTTCTTCATTCCTTTTGTGCAGGTTTCACAGTGTTTCACTGACCAAAATATGTATTTTGGTCAGTGAAACACTGTGAAACCTGCACAAAGGAGTTCAGCTAAAGAAGAATCTTTAAAATCTTGACTTTCCTTCTTGCGTGGAACAAAAATAATGTTTTGAAGAAAGCTTGTGCTGCTCTTTTACTTACATTTGAAAACGTGCATACTCTTGTAACTCTTGCATTATATTTACACACAAAGCTTTTGTATGACTTTAGAAGAATGTAATATAGCTTTTATTGTGGCCTCTGTTGTGATTTTGTATGAAAATCATTTTTGTATTCCACAGAAGAAAGAAAGCCATATAGGTTTGAAACGACATGAAGTGTTGAAGTAAATGATGACAGAATTCTCATTTTTGGAGTGACCTAACTCTTCAAAGAGGAGAAGCCGACACTAGATCAAACACAAAATATGTTGACTTTTCATTCAGACACCTTTAAAGTGAGTGCACAACATATTGTGTCATAAAAAAACATCTATTAGCTCTATACGGATGGGGTTCTGTTGCAGTTAATGCATTTTTTATGTGCACATGTGCATCTGTGTAGTGCTTATAACCTCATTTTATTACCTATAAATGGTAAGAATGATGTCAGTGGTTAGACTTTACTGGCTATCACTCACAAAGTATCTAAATGCAAACCAGCCCTGTGAATATACTTTGTGTCATGTGATGGTACCCGTTTGTACGTCTTTACTACATCTTTGTAGTAGAAAGTGCTCGCACAAATTCTTGTACAAAGTGTAGTACAAAGTACTCTCTCTCTCTCTCTCTCTCTCTCTCTCTCTCTCTCTCTCTCACACACACACACACACACACACACACACACACATAGAAACTCTCTTTAAAGAGAGCATGGGACACTGAATAAACAGATTAAAATGAAATCCAGAAAGACAATTTCCACCAAATAAACAATGAAAAATCACAATAATTAGTTTTATTGCTGTGGCTGTTTTGTTATTCTTTTTCATTTCTGTGGACAAGGTTTGTGAACATAGAGTTAGAGACTCACTGACATTTATTCATGGTCATTGCAAATCATACTTGCTGAAGGATACAACAGAGAAAATGCCTCTTGGCACTTGATTAAAATCAAACAATTATTTAATAATTTAAAGTATTTAATTATTATTTATTATGTATTTTTAAAATGTTCAGCTCTTTTAGCCTAACATCATGAATGATGTCTCTTTATTCATTCAAAAATATACACGTTCCAAGTGTTTGAAATGATTCATCCTACCATGCTTGTGTTGAGTTCAGCTTTTGGGTTAAACACAGTTTGTGCACAATTCCTGTCTATCGGATTAAGTGCACAATGCCAAGGCCAATTAACCAATTAACGTCTACATGCTGAATGAAGCCAAGCCACAATCACATTATCTCTGTTAATCTGATGCAAAATTACAGACTGGTATGATTTCAGTAACTAAAGTGTTCACGTGATATTAAAAATAAAAAAAAAATAAAAAAAAGAAAAGAAAAAAAAAAGAGAAAAAAGTTATTATAGTCTGACTGTAATCAAAATTGTAAACTACATAATTATTGTAATTTTAGTTCTTTTCATTTACTCACCTTTTTGTCATTTCAAACCTTTGGTTAATCTGCTAAATATAAATTAGGTTCCCATTCAGTCGGTCACGTTCGTACGTCAGACAGACCGACGAATAGGAATCTTGCTAGGGAGGCCAATCTGCTTTGAGTGTAACTAAAACGAGCCAATGCACATTGGCATGCAATCATATGCAGCAGCTGCTCGCCTTGCAGCGCAGGTTTTTAATGAGCAGCAGGTGCATTGCATCTTTAGGTTTTCGCTTCTGAGCCGAACATATGTGTCCGTGTTTCTGCAAGCAAGTGTCTTCTAAGACGAGTCCAGCTCTTCATACTTCTCTTTTCTTCAGTGCGGGCGGACAGCATAGCAGCGGGGTCGAGTCCTCTCTTTCTTTTGATTATTTTTCTCTTTTGCTTTATTTGAGCAAAGCTGTTCCCAGCTGTAAAAGGCTGTTTTCACTGCTTCGGATCCAGAAATGATGGCCATGCTTTCCCGGGCCGCCAACAGGGTTGGGCTCGTGTGGAATCCTCCACTGTGTTCTAAGCCCTCGCAGTTGGACAATTGGTATCTCGGGGTGGCGCATGCTGGTTCTCAGCCACCCACCCCGGTTTCTTTCTTCCCAGAGGTGCATGAAGAACTCACCGGTACGTGGACGGCACCTTTTACTGCCCAAAACCTTTCCGGTGGGTCCTCCTCCCTCACCACCCTTGATGGCGGTGCGGCGAAGGGTTATACGCACATCCCCCCTGTGGAACGGGCCGTTGCTATGCAACTGTGCCCTAACTCCACCTGGCGGGGGAAGCCGTCTCTCCCTTCCCGGGCCTGTAAGCACTCATCAGATCTTACCGGCAGGGCTTACCAGGCCTGCGGGGAAGCCGCTTCCGCCTTACACGCTATGGCGTTGTTGCAGGTCCATCAGGCCAAGGCACTGAAGGACCTGCACGAGGGTGGTCACGATCCCCAGGTTCTTCAGGAACTTCGTGCCGCGACGGACCTCGCGCTTCATGCGACGAAGGTTACGGCGCGGTCGGTGGGTCATGCGATGTCCACTTTGGTGGTCCAGGAACACCATCTCTGGCTGTGTCTGGCCGACATGAGGGATACCGACAAAGACCGGTTTCTTAATTCCCCCATGTCCCAGACCGGCCTCTTCGGCAACATGGTTGAGAACTTTGCCCAGCAGTTCTCGGCTGTACAGAAGCAGTCTGAGGCCATCACCCACATCCTGCCACGGCGGTCAGCTGCTGCATCCACCCATCTGCCACCGGCAGCACCTCAGCCTGCTCATCACCGAGGGCGCCCCCCTGCGGCTGCCCCCGCTCCCGCGCCGCAGCAGCAACCTCCATCCAAGCGGCGCTGTGGAGCCGGTCGCAAGCAGGATGCCCAGCCCGTCCAGGCCCCCGCCAAGAAGGGCGGTAAAGCCAAGAGCAAGAGGACCTAGGACGGGCGACCCGGAGATGGATGGGACTGCTCTTCAGGAGATGGTGACCGCACCACTCCTTCCCCCGGAGGAGGGCCGGGTGGTAAATCCTGTGTTTCATTTTGTTTCTGTTCCCAGAATTTGGTACCCAAATTTTCAAAGAAAGAGCAGTTTCCTTCATCTCCGGGTCCGAAGAGGGCTCAGAGAGTAGAGGGAGGAGAAAAACCTCTCCACTCTCATCCCCCTCTTCTATCGCCAGCGGGCAGCAGTGCGCGGTTCGAGAAGGCAACCAAAGCCTCTCCTGTGCCCTCTGTCCAACCGTGGAACCAGGTAGGTGTTGCACAGCACACTCAGACCCCGCTACGGGCTGCCTCGCAAAGACAGCCTCCCAAGCCACGTCCCTGTGTTCCACCTCGCTGCCCCACTGCGGGTACGCCAATGGTCCCTTTGATCCCGCTTGTATGGTCTCTGCAAGCTTGGTTAGCGCTCCCCAGTCCATCTCGCTGGCTCATTCGGACCATCAGGCTCGGCTATGCGATTCAGTTCGCCCGGCGTCCCCCCAAGTTCAGGGGCGTCCACTTCACTGCAGTGAAAGCTGTCGATGCCCATGTCTTGCGTGCGGAGATCACGGTCCTACTGGCGAAGGACGCGATAGAGCCGGTCCCTCCAGCCGATATGAGGTCAGGGTTCTACAGTCCCTACTTCATTGTACCCAAGAAAAGCGGTGGGTTACGACTGGTCTTGGACCTGCGAGTTTTGAATCAGAGCCTCAACAAACTACTATTCAAAATGCTCACGCAGATACGCATTTTCGAGTGCATCCGTCCCCAAGATTGGTTTGCAGCGATCGACCTGAAGGACGCGTACTTTCATGTCTCGATTCTCCCTCGACACAGGCCATTCCTGCGCTTTGCGTTCAATGGTCGAGCATATCAGTACAAGGTCCTACCCTTCGGGCTGGCCCTGTTTCCCCGCGTCTTCACGAAAGTCGTGGAGGGAGCCCTTGTTCCCATGAGAGAACAGGGTGTTCGCATCCTCAACTATCTCGACGACTGGCTTATTCTAGCTCAGTCTCAGGATCAGTTGTGCGAACACAGGGACCTGGTGCTCAGTCACCTCAGCCAGTTGGGCCTTCAGGTCAACTGGGAAAAGAGCAAACTCTCTCCTGTGCAGAGGATCTCTGCATTCGGATTCGGTTGGATTCGGTCGAACAGACAGCACGCCTCACAGAGGAACGTGCTCAGTCGGTGTTGAACTGCTTGAATACGTTCAAAGGCAGGACAGCGGTCCCACTGAAGTTCTTTCAGAGGCTCCTGGGGCATATGGCAGCTGCAGCAGCAGTAACCCCACTCGGTTTGCTTCATATGAGACCGCTTCAGCACTGGCTTCACGGCCGAGTCCCGAGATGGGCGTGGCAATGCAGCACGTTCCGAGAAGCAATCACTCCGGAATGCCGCCAAGCCTTCAGCCCGTGGTCGGACCCCTTGTTTCTTCGGGCAGGAGCGCCCCTAGAGCAGGTGTCCTGGCATGCTGTGGTGTTTACAGATGCCTCTGTCACCGGCTGGGGTGCCACGTACAACGGGCATGCAGTATCAAGGGTATGGACAGGCCCCCAACTGCGTTGGCACGTCAACTGCCTCGAGTTGCTAGCAGTACACCTTGCCCTGAGCCACCTGAAAGGGCCGGTCCATACGGACAACACTGCGACCGTTGTGTACATTAACCGTCAGGATGGTCTACGCTCCCGTCGCATGTCGCAACTTGCCCGCCATCTCCTCCTTTGAAGTCAGAAGCATCTGAGGTTGCTTCGCGCCATTCATGTCCCCGGTGTGCTCAACCGTGTGGCTGACGAGCTCTCATGAGCTGCGCTGCCAGGAGAGTGGCAACTCCACTCCCAGGTGGTCCAGCTGAGAGAGTTCGGAGAGGCTCAGGTAGACCTACTCCAGGTAGGAGTAGAGCTCCTCGTGACAGCCTCAGAGACGGGGCACCCTTTGGCACCCGCGTCCAGACCTCTGGAAACTCCATGTCTGGTCCCTGGACGGGACACGGAGGTTCTAGGTGACTTACCCCCCGAGGTACTTAACACCATCACTTCGGCACGTGCACCATCTACAAGATGTGCTTACACCTTGAAGTGGAAACTGTTCGTCGAATGGTGTTCTTCTCACCGAGAAGACCCCCGAAGATGTCCAATCAGAGTCGTGCTTTCCTTCTTGCAGCAAGGGTTGGAGCATAGGCTGTCTCCCTCCACCCTCAAAGTTCATGCTGACGGTATTTCTGCATACCACGACCACATCGATGGCAAGTCTGTTGGTAAGCACGACCTGGTCGGTTGAATCCTCCTCGACCCCCCTCCATACCCTCTTGGGACCTTGCTCTGGTGCTTCGAGCACTCCAGAATGCTCCCTTTGAGCCCTTGCGGTCAGCAGACTTAAAGATTCTGTCTATGAAGACTTTGCTGCTGGTTGCATTGGCCTCCATCAAGAGGGTAGGGGACCTGCAGGCATTTTCGGTCGACGCATCGTGCCTAGAGTTCGGGCCGGGTGACGGCCATGTGGTACTGAGACCCCAGCCTGGCTTTGTGCCCAAGGTTCCTACCACTCCCTTCAGAGACCAGGTAGTGAGCCTGCAAGCACTGCCCCTGGAGGAGGCAGACCCAGCCCTGGCTTTGCTCTGTCCAGGTCGCGCTTTGCGACTGTACATAGACAGAAGTCAAAGCCTCAGGACCTCAGACCAGCTCTTTGTCTGTTACGGAGGCCAGCAGAAGGGAAAGGCTGTCTCCAAGCAGAGGATGGCCCACTGGATAGTGGACACCATCGCCTTGGCTTACCAAGCACAAGGCGTGCCCTGCCTGCTCAGGTTGCATGCTCACTCTACGAGAGGTGTTGCATCCTCCTGGGCGCTGGGCACAGACATTTGTAGAGCTGCGGGCTGGGTGACACCTAACACGTTCGCTAGATTCTGTAGCCTTCATGTCGAGCCGGTCTCCTCCCGTGTTCTCACCTCAGGTCAGAGGCACGGAGAGGCCTCAGCTTAGTGTCGGCTTGCCGCGCTTACATGCGCTTATTACTCCAGAGAGTCCCTACAAGGCAGACCCTGTTGAGTCCTCCCATCTCCCTTCGGCAGCCGGACGTGGCGGAGCATCTGGCGCCAGGCCTATACTCTGTTGTATCCTTGAGAACCGGATTTAGGCTGGGTTCCATATGTGTGACCCTACAGGGATCCCATATGTGTAATTCCACAGTTGCTCCTAAACGAAGCCCGTGTCTTTCCCTCTGGGAGAACCCAGCTCTCATCAGGTTGGAGTCACCCCAGTACTTCCATATGTAGTACAGCCCTACGGGGTTAGTCCGTATGTACTAACCCCGTAGGGCTGTGATGGGAAAGGATGTGGCTGGGAAAGGATGTAGCTTCCGCAGCATTCCTTTCCCAGCGAAAGGGTACGCTTTCCCAGTATTATCCAGTAGTCTCACTGAATGGGTTTTTGGGGAACAGCAGTGATCGACACTCTCTGTGTTAGCCCTGTCCCACCGTCCTTAGGCAAGGGGGTTCAGGTGGCTTGCAACAGAGCGCCGGAAGGGGGCAGCTCCTGTGGCGCTTTGGTAGGGATTCCTATTCGTCGGTCTGTCCGACGTACGTTGAACGTGACCGACTGAATGGGAACGTCTCAGTTACTTAGGTAACCCTCATACCCTGAAGGATGGAATGGAGACGTATGTCCCGTCGCCACAGTCGCTGTACCTCGCTGATGCTGCCACCTAACCTGTTCGGCTCCTCAGCGAAAATCTGAAGATGCAACGCACCTGCTGCTCATTAAATACCCGCGCTGCGAGGCAAGCAGCTGCTGCATATGATTGCATGCCAATGTGCATTGGCTCGTTTTAGTTACACTCGAAGCAGATTGGCCTCTCTAGCGAGATTCCTATTTGTCGGTCTGTCCAACGTACGTCTCCGTTCCCTCCTTCAGGGAACGAGGGTTACCTATGTAACCGAGACAATATTTTTAATGAAACCTGAGAGGTTATGTCCCTCCATTGAAAATCCAAGTAACCCAAATGTAAAAAAAAAAAAACAAAAACCAAAAAAAAAAAAAAGGAAAATCCAGAAAGGTTATAAAGGCATTGTAAAACAAATCCCAAATTCCATCTGTTCATCCTATACTTTGATTAAACCACACAATTCATATGGATTTGTATTAAGATTTTTTTTTTTTTTTTTTTTTTTTTTTGGATCATTAAAGTTTAAAGGTACCTGGACTTCCAATTCAGAGGCAGAAACCTCTCAGGTTTCATTAAAAATATCTTAATTTGCTTTAGCAAGATTAACCAAAGTCATATGGGTTTGGAATGACATGATGACAGAATTTTCTTTTTTGGGTTAACTATCACTTTAACTTCTGTGACCTTGGGTGGACAAACACTTAATTTCCCAAAATGCCTTGTCTTTGTGTGAATTTCTATTTCAATTCAGTAAATGCCTCTTTCTTTTATTCCAATTCAAATTACAATTTAACTTCCTATATGGGGTGTGGCCAACTAAACTCAAATTCCAACTTATTTTGCAGAAGCCTGGTTGGAACATTTGCATTGTGAAACTGCGGCACAAAATTTCTGACACTGTCAGTAGAGGCTAAAATTTATCACAAAGGCAATTAATTGCCCATTACTGAGAAATCTAAGACTGATGATTTTGCATTAGAACAAAAATTTGTAGCCAAAATCGTACAGTGTGCTCCCTGCTTAAGTGTTCAAGATGGTGTGTGCTTAGGGGCCATTTACAGGTAGCAGACACTTCCCTTGCTCTAGAGTCTCACTAATATTGGAAAAATGGCCCACAAAGGGCTCACTTCCTGTGTTCTTGTTGTGGAAGTGATTAGAAAGGGATTTGAGGTAGAAAAAGGTTGTTATCACTCGCTTTGATTTATCACTCTCCACTGACAAAGGCTGGCCAAATCTATAAACTCCAGGTGTTTCTGTTGAAACTCCTTAGTTTAGAAACATTCCGTCTCTGTTCCATCAGAGTTTCTGTGTTTTAGTTCATGCTATAAAAACATGCATTAAAAAAAAACACACATTTGCATTGTGTACCCCACTGAGATTGAGTGGCTTCTGTTATTTTATGAATTAAGTTTTTTTTTTTTTTTTTTTTTTTTTTACAGCTATGTTACTTGTGGAGTTCATTGGTATAGGTTACTTTAAATTGTCCAGATACAAAGTGCTTTTCACTGGGTGACCTGTTGACATGGCTCGGCTTTATTATTTTAGTTATTTAGGGGTTTCAAAGGATAACATTTCACTCTGTTATTCATGGCTTGTATGACTGTCTCATAAAAATGTTTTATTTCGAGTGTTTTGCAAAGCTCATCGGACCCAGTAGTAATGCTGTCACTTTGTATTTAGTGGTGGCAGTTATAGAATGCTGTCCAGGAGTACATCATTCTACCCTATATACACACCTTCATTGTTCTATCTACCCTATACACATTGTTCTACCCTATATACACTCTCAAGCAAGCTTTTAAACCGTTTAAACTGAGTAAGTCTTACACAGTTTGACTCATTTTTTCCTGATTTTACATCAATGCAGCACAAAAAAAAAAAAAAAAAAAAGGGCTTGTTTCATTATTAAATTTATATGTTTGAATGGTGTCCAATGTTTTCATTTTTGCAGGCTCAACCAAGGAAACAATTTATCCATCTGAGTCATATCCAGAGAAACTTAGAGTTGTAGGAGAAAAAACGACTAAATTTATGAGAATGTTTAACAAAATATGTGCACAATTGAATGATATTTCCCTTAGCATGCCAACCTCAACTGTAAAAAAGGCTCTAACCTCAACTGGTATTTAACATGACATGCACACATGCCAGTTATATCTGAAATGGGTCAAGAAATGGCTCATTTTCTAAGATAACAGTATCCTGGTCCACCGCAAGCCACAGAAAAGCCAAACACATGGAGACATCTGAGTCTCCACACAAGTTATATGCAATTTGTTAAAGAATTTTGGAAAAAGCCCACTATTGTTTTAAAACTTGCCATAATACAGCCAATTCTCATGTTGATTTATTTTGTCAAGACAACTATATTAGGGGGCAGCCGGAATTAAGATTAAAATGACAAAAGTATATTGTCATGTATAATTGACTGATGAATGTGTCGACTAGATGTCACTTTAATGTGTGCAGTTTCTGAAGTGCCAAAATGTGGTTTGGAAAATAGGCAGAAATTATAGTCATATAATTTTTATTAAACACAACATAAATGTTTCCCATGTTAGCTTAAAGGTGCTCTCCCACTATTGGGGTACCACAGGATTTAGTCCTTGAACCCCTAGACTTCTCTATTTACACCATTAAGTCACTCAGAACAGTCATACACTCATACAGCTTCTTTTACAACTACTGTGTGGAGGACGCTTAACCTTACATCTTTATTTCCCCTGTCTGTCATACGTCCACAATCTCATGAGGGATCTTTGTATGCCACTTGGACATATTTTAACTGGATATATCATTACCACAAGTTCCTGAGCTCCCACTCCCACCATCCAATACCTTCCCTTTCCATCTTGTTTAGTCAAAGGTCACAGTGTCAATGTCTCGAAGTGAGTTAAAACGCTTGATGTCATTTCTCTTTTGTGGACCACATTATGACATCTTCCAGGTACTTCTGCTTCATGCCACATCACATGAAAAAAATAACACCTTTCCTCATCAACTCCTCAGTCAGGACTAGTAATTTCATGGCTAGACTGCTGAGACTTCGTTCCCATGCTACCATCATTTACTATGTCTCCGTTGATCACAGGTAAAGAATGTAAGGCAAAACCTGATCTTACTCAAAATCTAAATTTAAATATTAAAGTGCATTCAAATATATGAGATACATTCTTTGACTTTAATAAAACCAGTGATCTTTGTATTTGCAATATATAGTACCAGTACTAAATGTAATTTTAAATGTAAAAAATAAAATAAAATGGCACATTCAGTAACTACTGGGAACCAAAAGAGTATGAACAATGTTTATCTACCAGTAAGCTGTACCTCTAGAGGGATCCCCCCCCCCAAACCTCCAATAATTTAGGTGACACGCTTGAAGTAAAAGTTCCCTGGGCCAGAAATCAGCTCAGGTTTTTATTGTGTTAGCACATACAAAGTAATAATATAAAGACATAAATGAAGTAGAGAGTTAAACGTTTGCTGGACCTGTTGATACCCTTCAGGCATTTTGAACTGCACATTTTTCATTCATGGCTACACGGTCAAAAAGTCACATTTTCTCGTTAATGGCCTCATCCAGAGCAATTTGCAAAATGAATAAGGATTGCTGTGAAAGAAAGAGGTAAAAAGGGTGAGAATTTATTGTAGGCACACAAATATACAATTTCAAACTGAGTGCAACATAAGGTCCAAAGATATCCACATCATATCCTTACAACATGACCAGTACTTATTTAACTAGTTGTATAGCTTTCACTGACGCCTTCGTCTTAATTGCAGTGCACTCTGCTCCAAAAACAAGTGAACAGCTTACTGCCTTCTATATGCACCCTTAATAAAATAGAACCTCATGAGTGACTGATATTGAACCTTTGCAGCATCTTTGTGCACTATACAAAAAGTGCCTTATCTTGCTAAGCTAAAAAAAAATACATACCCTAACACATACAAATATCAGGTAAAATGCTCAATTTCTAACTATACGTAAATGTTTTTTAGTCAAATGTTTTTTAGCCCCGAGCCAGAAGGTATCTTAGGTAGCATAAACATGCTATCTGCATTTTGGAACAACTTTTGCGTTATAAATGTATATTTTTAGTGCCTGATGCCTTAAAACGCTCCCTACGTAGGGAGCTCCCTAGGAAGAGAGCTTTATTTTTTAATATTCAGTGTGGAAAATTTGTGTCTATTGAATTTCAGCATTGCATCCTGCTGAGTATGTTATACATGTTTTATAAGATTTATGTAAGCTTCTTTAACAAATTGGACATGCAGTAGAGTAATTTGTAGTAGGAACACAAGAGCAGCTGGAAGAATTAAATAGGTTCTCTGGCTCGTCTCCAAGCCATTTTTTACTGCCTGTTTTTCATTCGTAGTGTGCTTTGTCTAATGTTTAATGACGCTTTGGATTTTACTGATCTCTCATTTTCCTCTGCAGTCTAACGAGGGTGAGAGAGAGGGAAATGGGGGCGATATATGTGTTTTGTGGTCAAATTACACATGTGGTTAAGAACAGAGATGTGTTTATCTGTGTGACTTTATGCACAGCATTTTGTAAGAAAAGAAGTAAGCAATGGCTCTGCTTAGAAAGAGAGGTTAGACCAATGTTTACCACAGTGTTGTGGAAGCTAATTGTAGTTTTATAAAATTTACAGTAAGGGTACTCATTTAAAACATACTTGACAAAAGTAGCCAATTTGTTTACTTAAAGAGGCAAAACCTAAATAAATATAGGCTATAAGTATCCATTGATGTAATTTATAATTGATAATCAGAATTTTTTAAGGAAAAAAACAAGACATTGGTTGTAGCATTTGGACCCATATTAATCAGAGTTATAATTTAAAGAAATTATTTTCTTTCTTTCTTTCTTTCTTTCTTTCTTTCTTTCACTTATTTTTTGTAATGGCCCTGTGCACCCCTAGTAATTAATACAAAGATGAATGACTGCTTGAGTAGAAGTTCTCAGATAACATTTATTTTACATTTATTTTGGATTTTATATCTCTGTTTTTGAATTTACTGTGTGTTGGTGCAAGTTCCCTGCTGCTATGAGTATATTTAAGAACACTTCAAGCACCTTAAACAAGCTGAGTTGAGTCTATTTTGGAATTGAATATGAAAGGAAACAGAGGGCCGGGCCACATTAGTGGGCATTTGGGTGCATAACCTGGCCTAGGGTAAGGACCCTACCTGGAGCGACCTCCAAACATGAGGAGGCCACAGAGAGAGCCTGCAAATCACCTACTCTCTCAAGAGAGGTGAATGACAGTAAGAGCTCCATCTTTTTTTTTTTTTTTATTGCATCTTTTTATCAGCATTTCAACCATTTACAAACTAAATTAAAACCAAACAAACAAACACATAGAGCCTGGCAATTACAATACAATGGGAGAAAGAAAAGAAAAGAAAACAAAACAAAAGAAAAGAAGGGGCACAGGAGCATTATGATATACCATACTTCAAAATATTACTTAAGGAAACATCAATACAGTCAAGATATGGAGTCCAGAACTGATGGAAATCTTCAGTTGACGAATGAATAACACATGTTAAGAATTCTAATGGAATCATTTCTCTAATAATCTTATGCCATCTTTTCAAAGAAGGGGGTTTATCACTGATTCAGGATAACAATAAATTCTTCCTGGCAGCAAAGTCTAAGATGTCAAACAACCGTCTAGCAAATTTATTTGACAAATGTCTAATTGGAAGACGTAGAATCAAAGACAGGGGATCCAACTGAAGCTTTAGTCCAAACATTCGACTCATATATTGAACAAGCAGTAAGTGACCAGTAAGTCCTAATTACAGAACAGTCCCAAATACAATGAGTATAGTCTCCCACTTCCACCTTACATTTAAGACAAAATGGAGAATTACTTGGGTCAAACTTACTCCTAAGGAGCGATGTGATGTGCAATCTATGCACAATCCTGAGCTGAATGGTTCTGGCCCTGTTGCAAACAGAGATCTTATTCGCCTGACTCCAAACCCGATCTCAATCCTCCTCTGTTATGGTCAATTGTAACTCCCCCTCCCATAATCTTCTAAGGTCTTGCGTAGTCACCACTTCATATAAGCAAAGTGCATTATAAAAGCAAGAGATCTGCTTACACAACAGGGGATTTAAAAGAATCTTCTCAATGACCAACATGGATGGGTTAGTGACAAGATTAGTACTTTTAAAAATATAATCCCTGATTTGGAGAAATCTGAAAAAAACTGGATCTAGGTAGCTTTTATTTTATAACCAAATCTTCAAAAGATAATAGGGAACCTTCATTAAACAAATCACTAAGTCTGCATATCCCATAAGTATACCAAATTTTAAAACCAGAATCTGAGAGGCTAGGTATGAACTCTGGGTTATTGTGAATGGGGGCCAGTAGGGAAGACATACCAGCCCTGCCCTCAATCCTACGTATAACGGACCAGGCCTTCCATGTATTAAACACGATTGTATTCTCACATAATGCCTTGATTATCCTAGAACTTCTGACAAATAGCAGATTTTGTAGAGGGCATGACAACTGTGAGGCCTCTAAATCAAGCCAAGTAGATTTAGGATCCTCTCTAAACCATTCCGCAATGAATCTAAGCTGACAGGCCAACTGATATTTTCTAATGTTTGGCAAACCCAGACCCCCCTTAGAGCTGGAGAATTGCAGCTTTGAAATTTTTAGTCTTGGTTTCCGCTTATTCCATGTAAAAGAACTAAGCCATCCAGTTAATTCCTTTACTCTTTTATTCGGCAATAAGATTGGTATCATCTGTAATGGGTAAAGAAGCCTGGGCATTATATTCATTTTAACTACAGCAATTCTTCTGAGCCAGGAAAGAGGGAGATCTGACCATCTAATTAAATCATTGTGGATTTTATCAAGTAATGGGAAAAAGTTGACTTTGGCCAATTGACAAACTGTAGACTCCGACACTTTAAATGGAAAAGAAAGTCAAATTAATTATACTAGTGCTTGGGTGTCTTAGATGCAAAACAACAGATTTGGAAAAATGTATTTTATACCCTGAGAACTTCTCAAATGAATTAATAATATCTATTAAAGCAGGCACAGAACATTCAAGGTCAGACAAAAAGAGCAAGATATCATCCGCATAGAGGAAGATCTTCTGCAAGAGCTCCATCTTGAGAGTAACACATTTCAAAGATACAGTGTCCAAAGACTCGAGGGTGCCAGGGATAACCCTTCCAATGCTATGGATAGGTCCCAGGCTGGGACCTAAGCCGTAGGCCTCATCCTCAACATACCACAGGAAACGCACCACCAAGTGGTGTTGCCCGAGAGGTCCACTAGCTAATGGCACATGAAAAACAGCTATGGCTGCCAGTGTGGATGGGGAAAGACCGGCAGAAAAAAATGGTCTTGATGGAACTCCAGCACTAAAGCCACTGGGCAGTTAACTGGGTCCAGCTGGTGCTCTCTGCACCATGAAGTGAATACTTTTCATTTCAAGTATAAAGTTTCCTTGTGGAGGGAGCTCTAGAATTGAGAGTGGTCTCAACAACCTCAGTTGAGAGACCCTCATTCAGGAAATGATCCCCTTTAGGTGCCCTGACTAGAAATCCCGGAAGCAGAATGATCGGGGGGAACGCGTACAGATGAAGCCTTGGCCACATCTGTACCATGGCGTCAAGTCCCAAAGGAGCTGGATGAGAGAGGTGGGCAACTTCCCCTGAGACCACAGGAGGATCTAGTGCGCCAGTCTGGATAGAGGACGCAAACTCTCACTCCCCTAGTGGTTTATATACAAGACCATTGATATATTGTCTGTTTGTATGATAACATAATGGCCTCTGGTGTCTAGGAGAAAATGCACTAGGACTAGCATAACCGCTAACATCTCTAGGCAATTATATGCTGGAAGAGATGATGCTCCATCCACAGACCCTGAACTGAGCGGCCTTCCATGACCACGCCCCACCCTTTGCGGGACACATCTGTTGACATGAACTGTCAGTGTCAAGATGCTCCCAACACTGGGCCTTGGGACAGGAACCAGGGCTTTTTCCACATGATCAAGGAACGAAGGCACCTGCGTGTAACCATGATCGTGTGAAACGGGTTGCCCCTTGGGGAAAACCTCCTTGGTTCTGAGCCAGCACAGCAGGGGTCTCAACGATGACCTGGCCTAGTTTGATTCTGGTCACTGTTGCCAGTATCGATTAGATATGTGCAGGAGACAACTGTGCCCACAACGTAATCAAATTCCATACAACCCCCAAATAAATTGTGCTTTCAAGCACTTTATGCGGTCGAGCACGACCTCTCTGTGCCATGCCGCCATCTAGTGGATAATCCTTGGCCGTACGGAAGAACCTGACATTGGTACGCTTCACCCCCGAAAGCGAACCTCAGGAACTTCCTGTGCTCCGGAAGGATGGACATATGAAAATAAGCATCCTTTAGATCGATCGTGACAAACCAGTCCTTGGACTTGATTTGACTCATGATAAGAGGTATCGTCAGCATCTTGAACCTGAATCTCCTCAGAGAATGGTTGAGCAAAATGTTATACGGCAAGGCTTGGCGGGCAATGTTGGGGTTTTCAGGGATGACCCAGCGTCAGGGGAGAGATATGCAGCTAATGTCTCTTCAACCCTGGGCATCATCCCATAGCCATTCTCCTTGAGCCCCATGATCAATGAATAGATATAAATTGTGGGAAGGCGTGAGAACGTTTCTTCCAGGATCTCGACACATCAGTGTGGAGATCTGGAAAGAATGGTAAACCCTGATGTGGAAGCTGTAATACTGACCGCAGGAAGCACTCATCTATCTTTTAACGAAGGCTTCTTGCTTCTCGACCGGCCAGTTAATATTAAGTTTTGCCACGGCACGAGTTAAAACCTGCACAACACACGCACGCCACAGAGCGGGCCTCCGGATCCCGAAAACAAGCGCTGGAGCTAGTGGTTGAGAGCTGATAATGGGCCAAAGCTGTCTCAAACTCTCCCCTTGCTCCATTTGCGATCCCCACAAGCCACAGGACCCAAACTGCGGAGAGAGGACACCTGGCCACTTCCATCAAAACACGGCCAGGCAAGAGTGGAGCATCCTCAAGGGAAACTGTACACAGTGTACATAGCCAACGCCCTTGAGAGCTGACCGTGCATGCTGCACTCCCAAGCAGCTCACACATTCAGGTCGTGTGTATCCTCGCCAGAATTATAACGTGGGAAAGGAGGAACACACACACACACACACATATATAGATACAGTATATATATATATATATATATACACGAGATACCCACCAAAAGATTTTCTTCAACAGGAGTGGAGCTAAAACTCCCGAAAGTGCACGTTCTTTCTTTCTGTACACGCCGGGATTTTATGAATTAAAAGTCAGATCTGCAAGCCTTACTCACTACTGCTGCGGCACTGAAGACATTGAATTCCACATGTCAAGTCAAGTCAAGTCACCTTTATTTATATAGCGCTTTTTACAATGTAGATTGTGTCAAAGCAGCTTTACATTGATAACTGGTACATTATTTGGCTGCACAGCAGCTCTTAAAGAATAGTGTCAATGCAGGTAGATCAAAGCACTGTTGAATATCAAATGTCAAGTCAAATGTCAAGTGTCCCCAACTAAGCAAGCCAAAAGGCGACAGCGGCAAGGAACCCAAACTCCATCAGGTGACATCAGGTGGCAGACAAGTGGCAAATAGGTGTTTAAATGGAGAAAAAAACCTTGGGAGAAACCAGGCTTAGTCGGGGGCCAGTTCTCCTCTGGCCAACAGTGCTTTGTTACGATTCAGGTTGCCATCGTAAGTCCAATAGGATCGCAGCATTCAAAGTATTTATTCCAGTTCCATCCAATTGAGGATCGTATTCATCACGCCGGTATGGACGGTTGTTGAGGAACTGTGTCGTGGCTGTCGTGTCGATGAGGCCCTCACAGTGGATGATCTAGTTGACTCAATCTCTGCTGATACTTCAGGGCTGCGTTGTGGTCGTGTCAAGGCGCAGGTCCTCGGTCTCACCTGGATACGGCCCGGATCCGGTTGACTACGGTGAACCTCGGGATAACCAGAAAGACTAATGTTAGCGTAGATGCCATTCTTCTTCTGATGTAACGAGTACATCATGTGTTATAGGAAGTGTTCCCGGTTCCGGCTGACCTAATTTATGCAGCCTAATAATCCTTTAACGGATTTGAAAATATAAATTGGTAATGTGTTATGTGTATGCCAGGTTAAAGAAATGCGTTTTTAGTCTAGATTTAAACTGACAGAGTGTGTCTGCTTCCCGAACAATGCTAGGAAGATTGTTCCAGAGTTTAGGTGCCAAATAGGAGAAGGATCTACCGCCTGCGGTTGATTTTGATATTCTAGGTATTATCAGCTGGCCTGAATTCTGAGATCGCAATAGACGTGAAGGACTATAATGAATTAAGAGCTCGCTCAGGTACTGGGGAGCTAAACCATTTAGTGCTTTGAAAGTAATTAGCAAGATTTTAAAATCTATACGATGTTTAACAGGAAGCCAATGCAGTGTTGACAGAACCGGGCTAATATGATCATACTTCCTAGTTCTAGTAAGAACTCTAGCTGCTGCATTTTGTACGAGCTGTAGTTTATTTATCAGGCGAGCAGAACAACCACCCAGTAAAGCGTTACAGTAATCTAGCCTTGAGGTCATGAACGCATGAACTAACTGTTCTGCATTTTTCATTGAGAGCATATGTCGTAGTTTAGATATATTTTTAAGATGGAAGAATGCGGTTTTACAGATGCTAGTAACATGGCCTTCAAATGAAAGATTGGTATCAAAGAGCACACCCAGGTTCCTAACTGACGACGAAGACTTAACAGAGCAGCCATCAAGTGTTAGACAGTATTCTAGGTTATTACATGAAGTTTTTGGCCCAAAAATTAGAATCTCTGTTTTTTCTGAATTTAGTAGTAGGAAATTACTGGTCATCCAATTTTTTATATCAGCTATGCATTCCGTTAATTTTGTGAATTGGTAAGTTTCGTCAGGGCGCGAAGAAATATAGAGCTGAGTATCATCAGCGTAACAGTGAAAACTAACGCCATGCTTCCTAATGATATCTCCCAAGGGTAGCATGTACAGAGTGAAAAGCAACGGTCCTAGTACTGAGCCTTGCGGTACTCCATATTGAACTTGTGATCGATATGACATCTCTTCGTTTACTACTACAAACTGATAACGGTCAGATAAGTATGATTTGAACCATGACAATGCAATTCCACTAATGCCAACATAATTTTCGAGTCTATTTAAAAGAATATTGTGATCAATAGTGTCAAATGCAGCACTAAGATCCAGTAACACTAATAGAGAGATACAACCACGATCTGATGATAAGAGCAAATCATTAGTAACTCTAATGAGGGCAGTCTCAGTACTATGGTACGGTCTAAATCCTGACTGGAAATCCTCACAGATACTATTTCTTTCTAAAAAGGAACATAGTTGTGATGATACTGCCTTTTCTAGTATTTTTGACAGAAAAGTGAGATTTGAGATCGGCCTGTAATTGACTAATTCTCTAGGATCAAGTTGTGGTTTTTTAATAAGAGGTTTAATAATAGCCAGCTTAAAAGTTTTTGGTACGTGTCCTAGTGATAAAGATGAATTGACGATATTAAGAAGAGGATCTATAACCTCTGGAAGCATTTCTTTCAATAGCTTAGTCGGTATAGGGTCTAACATACATGTTGTTGATTTTGATGATTTAACAAGTTTAGACAATTCTTCCTCTCCTAAAGCAGTAAATGAATTGAATTTTTCCTCAGGGACACTACAATGCACTATCTGACGCGATACTGTAGTAGACGGTTGCATGGTTATAACTTTTCTCTAATATTATCAATCTTGCAAGTAAAGAAGTTCATAAAGTCATTACTGCTGTGCTCTTTGGAAACATCAGAAGTTGAAGCTTTATTTCTTGTTAATTTAGCCACTGTATCAAATAAATACCTAGGGTTGTGTTTATTTTCTTCTAAAAGTTTTGAAAAATAGGCAGATCTAGCAGATTTTAGGGCCTTTCTGTACTCAATCATTCTCTCTCTCCACGAAATGCGAAATACTTCTAGTTTTGTTTTCTTCCAGCTGCGCTCCATTTTCCTGGCTGCTAACTTTAGGGCCCGAGTGTGCTCATTATACCATGGCATTGGATTAATTTCCTTAATCTTTTTTAAGCGCAAAGGAGCAACTGAGTCTAATGTGCTGGAAAAGACAGAGGCAATAGTTTCTGTTGCAACATCGAGGTCTTCTAAGCTTTCTGGTATGCTAAGGCGATGAAACTGATCAGGAAGATTATTTATAAAGCGATCTTTAGTGGTAGAAGTGATGGTTCTACCATATTTATGGCATGGAGGCAGTTTAGCCGCCTTGACTAAATGTAGTATGCACGAGACTAGATAATGATCAGAGATGTCATCGCTCTGCTGCAGAATTTCAACAGCATCAATATCAATTCCATTTGACAATATTAGATCTAAAGTATGATTACGACAATGAGTGGGTCCTGACACGTGTTGTCTAACACCAATAGAGTTTAGAATATCTGCAAATGCCAATCCTAATGTGTCTTTTTTATTATCTACATGGATATTAAAATCACCAACAACAAGGACTTTATCTGCAGCTAGTACTAACTCCGATAGAAAGTCAGCAAATTCTTTGATAAAGTCTGTATGGTGTCCTGGTGGCCTGTATACAGTAGCCAGCACAAATGTCAACTTACATAATGTTACGTAAAGTACCATCACTTCGAAGGAATTATATTTGAAAGACTTCTGACTAATACTGTAAGTATTACTATAGATTACAGCAACACCACCCCCTTTGCCTTTCTCACGGGCATTGTGTCGATAATCATAACCTTGAGGACTAGACTCATTTAAAGTAATGTAATCATCCGGTTTTAGCCAAGTTTCTGTCAAACACAGCACATCTAGATTATTATCTTTGATAATATCATTAACAATAAGTGATTTTGAAGAAAGGGATCTAATATTTAACAACCCGAGTTTTATCATTTGTTTAGCATTATTATCTCTATTTTTTATTTGTTGAACATCAATTAAATTTTTACCATTAAATGGGTTTGGAAGTTTTTTGTTTTTACTAATTCGGGGTACAGACACAGTCTCTATTTGAAAATATCTAGGTGTAAGAGTTTCTATGTGTTGGGAGTTATCTGAATTATCTGACTTCTGTAACGTGAGGCAGCTAGCAGACGGTCGGTTTAGCCAGTATGTCTGCTTCCTGACCTGGGCCCCAGTTTGTCATGTTTCAGCTCTAAGACTATGTGCCATATTACTAGAGAGAAGAGCAGCACCATCCCGGGAGGGATGAATACCATCTCTTTTCAACAGGTCAGGTCTGCCCCAAAAACTTTTCCAATTGTCTATGAAACCTATATTATTTTGCGGACACCACTTAGACAGCCAGCCATTGAGTGATGATAATCTGCTAACTATCTCATCACTCCGACGAACAGGAAGGGGGCCAGAGCAAATTGCAGAGCACATGTCTTTTTTTAGAACCTGAGTGGCCCAACCAGACATTGGTGGGCAGAGCTAAATAGCGTTTGCCAACAAGAGATGCTATTTGCACTTAGTGTAAATAGACACTCCGTAATATTTATGGCTTTCTTCCCTCGAGAAGAAAGTCAACAGGCACGAGGCTGAAACACTCGAGATATTTCTCAATGGACACAGCCAGCACCCTCAGGAGCTGACTGTGCATGCTTCGCACCCAAACAGTATCACGTGTGTCACCTCCCGAAGTTTAAACGCAGGCAGGAAAACACATGCTTTCAGCTGTGCTTATACTAACATTTAAAGTTCTTACAGGACAAACATCACAAAATAGGAGAGACAGTTTCACTCAGAGTGCTTGCTGAAGACAGAAAGCAACCTTTACTGTGTTGCCGGCTCCCTTTATAGCCTCTGTGTTCCGCCGGCACATGTCACGGGATAACATTGCACCAATCAGAGTTGGACTAAGTTTTACACAGGCTTCAGAGCAGTCACGCTGAAGGCGTTCCCCAAAGTGACATCATCAAGTGACGTCATTCGGACCGAATGCAATGATTGGACAAACATTTTTTGGTCCTGAGACTTCCACAGAAGATATATGTACATGTTTTAATATTTAGATCACTTCTATTATTGATTTAAACCAGTATAAAAAGTGTTTATTGAAAACATTGTCTACCCTACTGTTACAGATTCTGTCACGTTCTGTTTGTTTTCATATGTCACATGATCTCCTTTGTTCTGTTTTCCCGCCATCATCAGTCACCATGGACACTAACTTGATTGTCACAGCTGTTTGTCATTTTGGTTAGTTGCTCCATGTATTTAAGTTCCCGTTTCTCCTATGTTCATTGTCCGGTCTCGTTTTTCATGAGTTGTGTTGCGTGCCTTCCTGTACCTGTTGGATTTCTCAAGTAAAAGACTTATCTTATCTCCTATCTCCTTCGTCGTGTGTTTCCTGCGCAAGCAACCTGTAACAGAAGACCGGACCAAACTAAAGTGATTGTAAGCGTCTCGCTTATAGAAGTTTTTTTTTCCCAGTTTCGTGTTCAGTGTTTTGTTTTCCGTTTTGTTATCACCCTGTTGGCACTATGGACATTGCACCAGTGTTACTAATGTGCCTTGAACAGGGAACTCGCTCCCTCGAGGAACATTTAAGGGATTATTTGTTCCTAGCCCCTCTCACCACCTTCCCGGATGACATCCTGTGTTCGTTCCTGGTCGCCAGACTCAACAGCTCCACAAGAGCACAGTTATCCGGGAGGGGTCCTCGGGGGAGCTTCCAGGAATTCGTGGAGTGGGTGCTGGCGTCTTGTGGATCGCCTCTCACCGTCGGACCTGTCGACGATGACGCCAGCCTCACTTACGACCCGGTGCACAACCAAGACCACCCAGACGGCGAGGATTTACAGCTTGAGCCCACCGCAGGCCACGTGAGGGACTCCACCGCGACGTTTGAGCCAGCGCCTGTTGGAGCGACCGAGTCTGACCAGGTGTGCGAGCCGACTGTTACATCCACCGCCGAGGGAGTTCTAGTGGACATCGAGGGCATGGAAGTGAGCCCTACCCACCCTCCCGCCACTGAGAGTGAGTTTTTGGATGCTGCATGGGACCCATGTCATTTTGGAGATATTCAACCCTTTGATCTATTATCGGAATCTGTTTATCATGTCCCCAGTTCTCTGTCCCCACCCATCCTCCCTCTCCCACCACCACTCCAAAATGACTCTGAGACCGTTTCTTTTCATGAGGATATCTGTTCTAACCTTCAAGACACCCTTCAGTCCCCAACCAGTTCTGCTACCCTGTCTTCACTGTCTCCCATCAGCCCCTCTGTTCCACCTCTGCCTCCTCTCAGTGGCGCGGTTACAACGTTGGACTGCTGGGAGTCATCTCCTCCAGGGCTTCGGGAGTCCGTGGCTCCGCCTCCAACCTCTGCATGCTCCACTCCACTTCGACCCGACGTCCTGACTCCCACGCCTGCGCTCCTTCCACCCTCGGTGTCAGCAGTGACCGTCGGACCTTCGGCTTCGCTGGACTCCCTCGGTACGTCGGCTCCGCTTCGGTCAGACTCCACTCAACCTACGCCACGGACTTACGGGCCGTTCGCTGCCCTCCGGCCCTCCACCCCTTCGGCTGCGGCTAGCTCCGCCCTCCCTCAGGCTCCACCTCCGCCCTCGGTCGCTCCAGCTCAACCTCAGCCCTCCGGATCCCTGCTTCCACCTCGGGGGGTCGTCGCTGCGGCTCCGTCGCGGTCGTCGAGGTCATCAGTGTCCTGTCACAGCATCGGCTCTCTGGCTACGCGGTGGGCTCCACATCCCACGTCGACATCGCCTCCTGCCATCACCATGACGTCATCCAGCTGTCTTCCACCATGGCTCCTCCCTCCAGCGACGCCGCCGTGGAGCGCAGCCCTGGTTGTGCACTGGGGTACCATCAACCCGTCCCTGTTCAAGGCCATCCACCAGACTTCACCTCCTCCTGCACCACCCTGGACTCCTTTATTCTGCCTCCTCCCGGTGAGCCGTCCGCCTCCTGAACCACCTCCTACATCGTCATCGACATCCCATCTTCATCTTCCCCTCGCTCTACGGCGCGAGGACGCGCCTTTCCGGGAGGGGGCGTAATGTTACAGATTCTGTCACGTTCTGTTTGTTTTCATATGTCACATGATCTCCTTTGTTCTGTTTTCCCGCCATCATCAGTCACCATGGACACTAACTTGATTGTCACAGCTGTTTGTCATTTTGGTTAGTTGCTCCATGTATTTAAGTTCCCGTTTCTCCTATGTTCATTGTCCGGTCTCGTTTTTCATGAGTTGTGTTGCGTGCCTTCCTGTACCTGTTGGATTTCTCAAGTAAAAGACTTATCTTATCTCCTATCTCCTTCGTCGTGTGTTTCCTGCGCAAGCAACCTGTAACACCTACCTTTAACTATACTTTTAATAAAAATGGAGATGTTGGTTTCTGATAGGTCCTTTACATGTAATCTGCAAGTAATTATATCATAGTTATGTATGTCTAATTACGCAGCAGCAGCAGCAGCATATCTTACATGGTCACTGCAGCGTGTCTGTGTATCTATTGGCAGTAGCAAGTTTATAGCCTACTTGCTCTGCAGCAGCAACAGCAGCAGAAATAATCAACATCAGCAGCAGCTTAGCTGATCTAGTCTGCCAGGATCAAATACATTAGCAGTGACATATTTAATAACATGCTAATATATTTAAAAACAGACAGACCAAAGACTCCAAAGACTGGAAAAAAAAAAAAAAAAAAAAAAAAATAGACACACTAGGCTCCTTCGTGGTCAAAAATGACCGGCATAGGAAATGAATGGGAAATACAAAAAAAAATATGAAAACTCAGAGAGTCTTTTGATGGTACAAACTACATTTCAGCCACTGTGCAGAAAAGTGCCCAGCAATGAGGGGTGATACTTTAAAATGTCAAGAGTGCAAAATAGACACATCCACCCCCCACACACATATATGTGAACTAGCGCGACTATAACACAGAGCATGTGTTTGCAAATGTTTGAAATAAAATCAAAAATTCAGCCACAAAGCAGTAAAAAAATGAACAGCCAGGAAGAGGTTACACTCTAAAACATCGAGAGTACAAAACAGACACACCCACTCAAACACACACTCACAGACACACACCCACTCAAACACACACTCACAGACACACATACACAAAACACACTATTATACACACACAAATGAACCGGTGTGGCTGTAACAATATGTTAAAATTCAGCCAAAAGACTCAAATAATTGAAATCAGATCAGACCCAGATTTATTAAGCTGTAATAAAACATACCTGTTCATTTTTGTTATTTTTTATTGAATTTTGATGTGTAACAAAATGTTCTCCTCTGTGTTCAGGTTTGACTGTAGTAAAATTAATGTAAAAACTGACACATCAAAATCAACATTTCAAACAAACAAACAAACAAACAAAAAAATCTAAACCTTGCCAAAAAGTAGTCTTTGAGAATGTTTAAGTATAAATTCAAATCCATAACTTAACAAAAATAGGTATTTATGTCTAAAAACCACTACAGAATTTATAAGCCACTTTATATAGAACTAAATAGGAATCTAGTGGTTACACCATGGCATTACATAAGTTTTTTCTTTTTTTACTCCCACCAGATGGCACTAATCTACCTTCATAAAATTAGATTTTAAATGCCTTGTCTCTATTTTAACATGGAATGCTGTTTTAATTGAAAAAATAATTGAAAATATATTAGAAAAAAAAAAAAAAAGTGTATTATTTTCAATGGGGAAAAATAGCTAATAAAAATTATATAAATATAGCATAGTATCATAAAATACCCTCAAAATTTTAAATATTACTCAAAATATATTTTGGTTTTCCTTAAAAACAAAAAAGTTACATTTCAAGGCAGCGGTTAATTTTGATTGCGAAGGAGCCAAGTGCGACCCCTAAATGAAGAGGACCAGAGGGTTAAAAGATTGCAATATTTAATTCATTGACTTGCTTAGAAGAAACACACATTGAAATAAAATATGTGAAGGATTAGTAGCAATACATTGCTGTTCTATTGCGAAGAGTGACCCTTCTGTCTGCCCTCCATGGCAGTATGCGAGAGTGGACATTAATGAGCTGTGTGCTGGCACAGGAAGTTCCGGAACAATGACTTTAACAATTAAGAGAGATCAACTCTGATGCCCCACTGATCACACAGGAAAGGGCTGACTTTGATGGAACAATTTTTACCATGCAGCAGCCTTCATTCCCGCACACACTTAATCCATCTGTGTGTGTGCTCTGTAATCTCACACAGCCAATTATCTCAGCAGGCTTTGAATGTTTGCTTATGAGCTCCAGTAACTCTGCTCTGTATTGCCAAAGTGCCCGATGCCTTCATTTGAACCCCTGAGCCACCATGATTTACCCACTTTACAATGTAAAGAAAGGAACATTTCTCATTATGATGGCTTGACAAAGCCAACACACTGTTATTTATTTTGGGTTAGGGTTTTTTTCAGAATCCTTAACCCTTGACCAAAACTTCTGACTGTTCTTAGAACTTTCAAACTACCACCAAACTTAACCCAGTACTTCAGGCTTATCTGAATTGTTTTTCTTTCTAATTGATCGGTCTTATGGTTTTCCTGAAGGAACACTCAAAAATCCCCCAAATCTCCTAGAAATCCATTGAATATGTGTGTAACTCCTCCTAGAGTTTTCAGGCAACATCTACCAAACTTGGCTTAGTCCTTCAGTATGAAAGCCCATTTACACCTCTAAGTAAATAAATAAATAAATAAAAATTAAAAAGTAATGGCAAAATCTCACAACTGTGTGGATTTTTAAATCTCGCAGTTGCGCTTTTATTTCTCATAATTTAAATCTACCATTTGTGAATTGAAATGTGACTTAATTCCTCAGAACTGCATCTTTGCATCAACCAATTGTGACTTGTGAAATTTTGTGACTTTGGTTTCTCACAACTGTGACTTTACCGTATGTCTTGCACTGTAACACATTGATTTTGTTTCTCAAAACTGTGATTTTATATCTCACAATTGTGAGTATATTTCTCATAACTGTCTATTTGCGTCTACAAACTGTGACTTTATATCGCACAATTGCGACTTTTTAAATTTTGTAACTGCGACTTTTATTTCTCACAACTTTGACTGTTGCAATTGCAACATTCTCACATTATGACTTTATTTCTTGTTTTATTATTATTATTATTATTAGTAGTAGTAGTAGTAGTGGTATGTTTTAAGTGGTTAGACTTTCTTCAAATATTATACTTTTTTTCCAATAATCAAAAATCCCAAAACATTCACATAGCAGCACAATATTGTTGTCAGTCCTGTTTTAAATATAGGTTATGTATAGGTATATAGGTTACGTTCACATGAGATAAAAGTACATTCTACATTCTACTTTACTGTTACAGCCAGTAACAATAGTCAGATTTCAAAAGTCCTAATTTTGACAGAAAAGATCTGCTATTTGTCTCTTCAGCATCAGCTTGTAATAATGGCAATTACAAAGTCACCCTAGATTATGAATAAATGCTAGGGAAGTTTTCTGATGTCATATGTTGTTTTCTTTGTTTCTAGAACATGACTGTCAAAAAGCTTTAATTAATTGTTCTCTCTTTTCGTGGGAAACTCTAATGAAGAACACAGAGCATGAAGTAAAATGATGAAAATTCTAGCAAATTCCATAAGGAAGTTTGGGGTGAGATGCAACTTTGCCAGACCTACAGAAATGGACCAGTTTACTACCACCAGCATAGATATCCACTGAAGCGAACCTGTAATTATTATGAAACTTGATAGGCACAGTAGATCCATGGAATAATGCATCCTAAAACCCATTAACTTAAAAACAACCAAGAGATCTGTCATAGAAAAATATGATTGATCTATTTTCATTTCAGGTAACGTCCAGTGTCGGGAAACTACGAATGTCAAATCAGCAGATATATACTGTAGTGCAAACCGACTTCCCTCTGCGACTCGCCATTGCTTTGCTATTGGAACCGCAGACCCCCTCCCTATCGGCAGCATGCGTTAAGCCAAATAACACACAGCAGATGCCCACGAACCCCAGAGCTGTAATGTAGTAAAAGGAGGAAACTGGGGGTAGTATTTTGGGTTCTCAACCGTGCCAGTTTTCTTTATTTTTCTGCAGCCTCTCCAGAGCTGTAGTGGCCTGTGATGGAGAGTCCCAGGGGCGCAGCAGTGTAATGGTAATACGGACCATCTGACAGCTGTCAAAACAGCCCTGTTAGTCAAGCAATGAGGCCTGTCAACCTGCTGAAAAACTAGTCTGCAGCCTCTCAATTTTTCTCTCTCTTTCCCCTACTTACTCACTTTACCCTAACTGCCACAAAACAGAGTCGGTTTCCTCCTTGGGTTGACC
The DNA here is from genome assembly GCA_039654765.1 of Mylopharyngodon piceus. Classification (NCBI taxonomy): domain Eukaryota; kingdom Metazoa; phylum Chordata; class Actinopteri; order Cypriniformes; family Xenocyprididae; genus Mylopharyngodon; species Mylopharyngodon piceus. The sequence continues at coordinate 19,497,420 of CM077438.1, forward strand.
TTTCACACTCCGTCCGGGTCCATACAACAACATACAGTATTCTAGTAAAATGCATGTCTCGCAGCCCAAAGGCCTCTAACGGGAAGTGTAAGGAGCACTGTAAGAAAAAAATTTTCAATCAGTATTTGGTCTGGTTTTTCACAAAAATTTCTAAACATCCTTAGAACCAGATGAATTCTCCAGAATTTATTTATTTATTGTTTGTAAAATTCAAAGAATACTACAGTTCAAAGGTTTAGGGTCACTAATAAAAATACTTTTATTCAGCAAAGATGCATTAAGTCGATCAAAAGTGACAATAAAGACACATAATGTTAGAAAAGATTTCTGTATCAAATAAATGCTGTTCTTTTGAACTTTCTATTCGTCAAAGAATTCTGAAAAAGCTTTCAATTAAAAAATACTGTTTTCAGTATTGATAATGATTTATAAATGATCATATGTGACACTGAAGACTGGAGTAATGATGATGAAAATTTAGCTTTGACATTACAGGACATAAATTGCATTTTACAATATTAACAATAACAATATTACTGTTTTTTTTAATGTTTTTGATCACATAAATGCAGTCTTGCTGAGCATAAAAAACTTCTTTCAAAAACATTAACAAATTTTACCGACTTTTTACCAGTAATGTATATTTTATATTGAATATATATCTACTTAAATAGATGATATATTTTATTTTTCTTAACCCATTGGTAATTTTTTTTTTTTTTTTTTTTGTGCATGATGAAGAATCCAATGTAAAGCTAAGTAATGCAAGTATGCCAAATATATCCACTACAATACAGTGCATAAGGAGTTCATATCTTGGGATGCTGGATATATAAAATACTGAACACAGTAAATATCTCCAGGAAATAGCAGTGTCAATGTAAGCGTGTTCTGTCTTTTCTCATGTCAAATTAAAAACATTCCTGTAATAATCCTTCCCTTCCTGATTATTAAACTTTTGGCTTGCACTGTAGACACCAGAAGGACATGCAATTGTTTCCATTGAAGAGCACTTGGTTGCAATAGATCGCAGGTGGGCGCTGAAGTAAACGCTACATTGTTACATATACACCTGGGTTTAATAAAAAAACATATTATATTTCACTATATAATGTTCAGTTTCTAATACAACTGCTGAGGGAGTGACGGCAAATACAACCACAATCAATAAAAAAAAATAGTCAAATCAATATTTTTTCCTTGCTTTTTTAAAGTCATATAATGCTATCATGTTTTCTTTTCTTTTGCTATTGGAGCAAATGAGAATGCAAACATTATATTTGTTGTAGTTTCAGTTCACCGCTATAGAAGTTTACCCAACTTCTTCTGAAAACCATGGAAATGTGAAAACAATCTATTTGCGGTAAGTTAGGGCAAAAACACACTTTACATGGAAGTCATTGTTACTTAGAACATGTTGTAAATTAATTTTATACTGCAGTTCATAAATCACATAAATTCAGTTGGCAGATCTTGTACTATGCTATTGAGTGTTAAAATAAGAACATTTCAGCCTGAGTGAAATTGGTGTGCTTGGACACATTGATGGCTATTTTCTGGACCCTATTTGGTAAGTTGTTACTTTCCGTCCTAAATTGTCACTTTTCTACTACAGGGCAAATTATCCAGTTTAGGTCTGCAGTTACATTCAAGCACCTGATGTCTGGCAGGAAATAGGCCTCAATTTCACAATATAAGCTGCTGAGATGCACTGATATGTGGGAAGAAAGCAGGGTTTAAAAAAAAAAAGCACATCGAATCATTAACTCAAGCTCAGCTGAGGGCGTTAAATACAAAAATACCTCACATCTATAGCACTGGTTTGGGGAAATAACAGTCATATCCTCAGTCTTAATTCTAATAATGCATTTTGGTGGAGATCAGAACAGCTGTGCTGTCATTTGTTTGGAGGTCACGTTCAAGCCTGGTGTCAGGCTGTCATGTTTAAAGGTGAAAAGAAGTCAGCCATCCAGAGAATACTGAGGGCAAGTTCAAGAGACTTTAACTGTCCACCAAATAGGAAAAGTTAAATGCTCCTGCACTCTGTAATTTATGTATCCATCATCATTATATCCACTCTAAATGCATCATCAAATGCACATACCATTGAGAGTATATTGATCTGTCTAGGGCTGTTCACCATTGACTGAAGTGCACTGGGTCCCCTAACTACGGTGTGTAATTTAATCAACATCTTTAAGTGAGTTTGGCATTTTAAGAGATTTTTTTTTTTTTTTTTTTTTTTTAATTTTCATTTCTTTGCAAACCATCAATTTCAAAATTGTTTTAAACAACTGCAATAAATAATGACAGTACTTTTAACAAATGCAATAAATAATGACAGTACTTACTGTATGCTCTTAAGTACCATGAAATCAAAATTTACAATTTTTATTTTTATTGATTTATTTTATTTATTTATTTATTTATTTTTATGGAATATTGGAATATTATATATGATTTATCGGTGCAAAATAATGTTGTTTCTTAAATTCATCTGCCCTTAAATCTTTATTCAAAATAACTTCCCCTCCCTCTTGCAGGGCCATCTCTTCTCTTCTCTGATGATGTTTTTACTGGCACGAGGGCGGGGCAACCTGCCACTCACATGAGATCCACCAATAGAAAACCACAACCATCCAATCAGTTCCCCATGGAAAAAATCAAGCCCTGTCCTACATTTTTTCTTATTCCAGAAGCATCTGCACCAAGATATATGTCACAATAGGGATGAAAAGACTATCACAACTACTGTTTCATGCAGAATTTAAATAAGAGTTCAAACAAATGACATTTTTACACTTGAAGTAACCTTGCCTTGTCATAAAAAGGCCAAATTATCTGATATTTTAAGAGATTTTTTTTTACCTTAAATGTGAAAGTTGATTCTCTACAGAAACTTTATTTATTTATTTATTTATTTATTTATTTTATACTGGTTATACTGGTTGAAAGTCTCCTCATATCCTGATAGCAATTACTATGTTCAACAGTGTAAATATATTTCTAAAAAACATATCATTTGTGGAAGGCATAGGACCATAAAATGTTCATCCAATTATTATATGTGGTCCAAATAAAATAATACAATGTCCTGCTTCCCTGTCAATGTATGTTTTTACATACCCTCGCGCACCCTGGTTGCGCAGACATCATACGTCATCAGCACGTTTCATGTTATGCAGTTTATGAGTTTATACAGACCACAAACAAACAGCACCCACATTTTGCAATTCCTACTGAATCAAAACAACAAGCTTATGCTGCGTTCACACCATAACCCTGACGTTCTAACCGGAGCTGTTCAGTCAGACTCGGAATTATGCGTATCCATGTCAACAGTATCAACAGCAAAATGAATCTGCAGCAGTCAGGTACAAACTCTATAAGTTGTTTATGTTCATTATTATTATAATGTTATGTGCTTTAAGACATGAGGTAATTTAATGCCGTCTCGTGTGACGCTTTGCCTAGAGCAGCTGTGTATGTGCCTTCATGTGTTTTGGAGGATGCGTGGCTTTGGACAGGGATTTGCAGGGAAGGTGGGATCGTATGCTTTCAATACTAGCAGGCTAATGTTAGCATTTCCCAGATCACCTACTGCACCTTTAACATATATTCAAGAGGGACTTTGTGGTCCTTTGGTATTATGGTATTTATTAGCTGTTTTGTGTTTATGTTGCACCACATAACTTTGATTTGGCAGACAAAAGTTGTTCAAATATTAATAAACAGAGAAGCAGTTGTTATTTTTATATATCATTATTTTTTAATGACTGTCTTCTTCATTATCACAATAATGTCACACTGAGATTTTTGATATTATGCTACCCAAATAAATATCAAAATACATTTTAATTAAGAAAATATAACATATTATTCATAGAAAAGGTGTATTTAAATCATTATCTGGATAAACTGTATTTTTGAATAAATATATGTAAAATGTTTGCATTCTGCAACCTGATTAAAGGCCCATTCACACCAAGAATGGTAACTATAAAGATAACTATAATGATAACTATATTAGTGTCCACATCAGCGCACAATATTGTTCTGTTTATTATAAGCATGTTGCTGCAAATTTGTTGTCTGATGCTTTAAATGCTCAATCTCTTTAGAGCAGGATGGATCCTGATTGGCTGTCAATGTTTTATCATTCATCAGCTGGAGAAAAAAAAAAAAAAAAAAACATTCTAAAAGTGATTCCAACTATATAATTCCTCTGTGTCGTAATCATTATAGTTGTGGTGTGGATTCTCCTATACTTTTATATTTATAAAGATTTATATCTTTATCTTTATTGTTATTGTCCTTAGTGCGAATGGACCTTAAGTGTCTGTCTTCGGAAAAAACATGTCTTTACACTGTCTGAGTTTTTGTAATGCACATGTCACATCCATTATAGCTTGAGTCCCTAATGCTGGTGGAATGACTTATTGGTCAGGGGGGATATGAGCGTTTGGAGGGAGATGCCGTTGACTTTGGCTTGTATTTAAGGGTTCTGAGGGGGATTGAGCATTTCTGTTTCCCACCGTTACCTGGCGAGAGTGTCTGGAAAGCCAGCTTGCAGTATGGTCAATTTGGCCAACACAAACAGGTGCTAGTTCAGACGTTCTGTCTTATGATGGTCCCTTGCCATTCGCCAGACAGCCAAATTAATTAACTTCATTCAGAAAGTCATAAACAGATATTACAAGCAAATATTTTTATTGAGACATTCTCTTCTAGACTGATTTGTTAGGGGGTTTTTTTTGTTGTTGTTGTTTGTTTGTTTGTTTGTTTGTTTTGTTTTTTTGTTTTTTTAGGTCAACCATCCAAATTATTATCATTGCAATTTCTGAAAACTGCAAGAAACATTACACTCCCATAAAACAAAAATCAATGCAATTTTGCATTTATGATAGTAAATTGCTATTATCTGCAACACCTTAATATCAGTGTGTGTATTTCATGTCAAAATGAAAATAATGCAAAACATTGTATTAAATTAAATGATCAACATAATTTTGGGCTGTTTCTCACACAAAGTTATTCATACAGTTTCAGAAAGCCTGAAAATCCTAAAAGTTTGAGTCCTCTTGGCCCTTCCATTGTAAGTGCATAAAAAAAAATGGAAAAAAAAATGGAAAAAAAAATAAAATGCTGAAATGTGGAAACGCACACACACACACACACACACACACACATATATATATATATATATATATATATATATATAAAATAAACACCATGACACAGCATTGAAGTTCTACTACGAAAGAGAACGTCAAGGTTACATATGTAACCAGGTTCCCTGGCAAAAGGAACTGTCACGTTCTGTTGGTTTTTGGTTTAATTTTCATAGACTTTTAGTTTGCTCGTTGTTCACTGTTTCCTTCAGCCTTTTCTCATGGAAAGACGTACCTGTGGGAACGTTTTCGCGAGTCACAAAAATACGTACCAATACGTACATATCACTGCAGTTTCCAACAGAAATGAACACTAAAGGCAGTAAAACAGCAAGCGCTTTTAATCGTTTTCATACACAGTTACAGGTTCAGATTATGGATTAATAAAGACTTGTTTTTACGTCTCCTTGTACAATATTATGTTATGACTTCAAAACGCTTTTTACCAAAGTGCACGATTTGTAAACGAATATATTTTGGACTTTACATCGGTTAACCAGCTCCATATGTTTCGCTTTTCTGATATAACACGCTTGCTCGGTAGCTCAGCTGGTACGGAGATGGATTTAGGATGAGGAAGCCTTGGGTACGAATCCGGGGGAAAACGAGTCACGGTAAAAGAGCTCAAAGATGAGAGATTAAAACAAGCTAAAATTGCACGATTACGGATGCTTTTTATGTCACATTTGCTTTTGTTAACACTATCGGGTAGGTTTAGGTGTAGTGTTGGTGGTACGTTATTTAAAAAAATAATGGAGCACTACACTTTTAGCACCACTCACCAGACAAAATGCCAAATCAGAACTGCGGTGATTCGTATAAAAACCAACGTCATAAAAACGTACCATATTCACGTTTATCTGTTCCGGCAAAAAAATGAACATGCTTTTAGTGCCACTCAGTGGACATTTCATATTGAAACTGCATTGATATGTACGTATTGGTACATCTTTTTGACTTACGAAAACGTTCCCACAGGTACGTTTTTCTAATGAGACCAGGCTCGTTTCCTTTGTTCCTAGTTTCCCGCCAGTCTTTATGCTGCCTTCACATGCTATCGGAATTATCGTAAATATTTCCTAGGTAAAAATTGCACATGAACGCCCTCCCATTTCGAAACTTGACCTCATAATCACGACTTCAGAAGGGGGAATTATCAAATTTCCGATAGCATGTGAAGGCAGCATGAGTTACCATAGACACTCATTCAGTCATCACACCTGTTCATTATTTAGTTCATCATGTTCAGTTCATTGTCGAGTATTGTTTGTGTGTAACATGCTGTTTTGTTTGCTCATCGTCAGTGGAAATACTTGTGTTGTTTTGTTTAATAAAGGCTTTTTATTAATGGAACCTTTTTAGATACTTTTATCATCTTCTTCAGACCGGAATGTGACAGGAACAAAACACTGTGTTGCGTTGCCATACTTCAGGTTCATGCGAAGCATTCCCATATCGTCAACACCATGGCACAGCGTCAAAGTTCCACTTCGAAAGAGAACACGGGCTTGAAATGACATGAGTGTGAATAAATAACAACTGTACTGGAAATATTATTTTAAGTGTTCTCATATTTCTGCTTCATTATTACCGAAGGGACTTACAGAATGCTGCAAGTCGTATTTACTTTGCTCTGAGCCCAGTCAGATTTGTCACTTTGAAGGGTTAGCTGTTTCCAGAGAGTAAAGCTTAGGGATGAAAACTTCAGAATAAACTGCTCCCATACAGCCATAGTTCTGCTTGGACATTTGAATATGCTGTTTCTCTGGTCCTTATTTTTATGTTTAAAAGAGCTCTCCATAAGTTCCCCATGCACTCTGATCTCTTTTTCCTTTGGTTTCATTAAAACAAAGCACACTTTAAAAATGGGCATAAGCGTATGGCTGCTTTCTAACAACATTCTCGTTCTAACAATCCTCTAACAACTTCAGTATTTGACCTAGTTTATACTTTAGCACATGCAAAACTCACACGCTTCTGAGAAAGAGGAAGAGAGAGCGAGGCGAGGGCGAGACCTGCTCATTTTGTTAATGATGTGGGCGTTTCGTTCCACATCCACACTGAGGTTCAGAATAGTTAATGGCTCTCAAAAGAAGTGGAAATTGTATTATTAGGTTGAACAAGACATTTACTCATCCAGCACAAAGCTGATAACTTTACATCCCATCATGCATTTGGATATCAATTAAAGCACTTGTGGATGAGTGTTTGACTCAAACACATGACACTTTTAACAGTCAACTCAAGATATTTTAGACAGATAACAATGCTTTCATCATGATCTGCATAACTATAATAGTGTGGTTCAAAGGTCTGAGATCACTAGTGAAAATGCTTTTATTTTGCATAAATGTAATAGAATTTAAATAGCAATTTTATAGAACAAAAGTTGAGATGGAAAATAATGTGAAATTTAGAATATCTTAGTATTTGGTATGTGTCACAGTCACCAGTTCGGTCACAATCAAGCACTACATTTCCCATCATCCCTTCTTCTGCTCACCTGCACTCTTTTTAGCAATCACCCAGTCACACCGATCACAATCGCCTGAATACTAATCATCACCAGCTGTCACGGATCATTTCATCACCCCAGCACCAGTTATAAGGACTTGCTACACACACACACACACACACACACAGATTGTCTAGTCTTGTCTATGGTTCAGACTATATTTGTTTGGATTGTTACTTACCTGAAGTCTACCTATATCCTTGATCCTCTTCTCGTCCCTGTTTCCAGTCTCCAATTCCTCATCATCCTCCAGTCTCTGTGTGAGCATCTTACAAGAAAAAAGGAAAGCTGTTTAATATCTCTCAGTGACTGTTCAATGTGTGTGTGTGTGGCTACTCCCCATTTGTCATTCTTCATCATCATCTTCACTACTGTGCTGCTTGCTATTTTACTCAGTTTCCAGTTTCCTTGTTTGTGTAAATAGTGTTTTGGATTTTAAATACTTACTGGTCTTTCCATTTGTGTGTTCCCTGACAGTATGTCTCCCTTTTTGCATTAATGACAGCAGCACGCAAACTAACATGAACAAAACCTGATGATCATATTCAGTGTTGGGCAGTATCTAGTTACAGTAATATTACTTTTTGCAGTAACAAGTAATTACTAATAAGATTTCAGTAAAATTATAGTTGCCATCTATAAAACAGCTCATTACTTGGTTACTTTTGATTCCTCAACCCCTTCTGATTTGAAATCCAATAGTTCCTAGATTTATTTTCATAACTTCAGTGCAGCAGGCAAGCTTGGAATATGGAAAAGTTGCATTCCGCAGATGGAAATATTGCCATTACTTTTTTTTTTTTTTTTTTTTTTTTTTTTTTTTTTTTTTTGTGGTCAGGACAAAAGATGATCTGAACACTGTTGTGCTAGATGTTGCATTACGTAAGTTGTGGCATTACTTTGGCATTACATGGCTTGCCCACCCAAATTCCTCTGATCCCGATAGAAATTATATTACTATAATCTTTTTGGAAAACAAAACATTTTCTTACAAACTTTTGTGATTTATTTGATAAAATACATCATGAAATATAATCGTATGTGGGTAACCGAGAAATGATAGCTACAATTAGCTTCAAGCTACACATGATAGTTAATGAGATTAAAACAACATGTTTACTTAAGTCACTATCAATCACCATTGAGTGTTTGTAATAACTTCCAACCCGATCTCATGGCAATTCATACGTTTTTTACAAGGTGGCTAATTCGTACGAATTTGTACAACCACACTCATATGATTTCAAACGTTTTTTGCTAATTTGCATGTATTTTACAAGTTACTAAATTCATATGAACCCCTAAACCTACCCGTCACTGGGGTTTAGACAAATCGTATGAATTCGCCACCTCGTAAAATATGTACGAATTGGGGTAGTGTTGTAACTTCTGACTGTGATCCAATGTGGATTTTGGTCAAATGATGAGGCAGAAATATGTTGTTAGTAACATTTTAGAATAATTTTATGGAGAAGATACACAGTTACAGTACTACGGTAATATAACTAGTAGTGTAACTAATTACTGTTGCCAGAAAGTAATAAGTAATGATATTACTTTTGAAAGGAGTAACTAGTAATAAATTACAATAATTTTTTTTATTTTATTTTTTTTTTATTTTTTTTTTGAGTAACGAGCCCAACACTGACCATATTATCTGACAGACTGAAAATGTACAATCAATCTTCAAATGATCAATGTCATGGTTTCCTTATTTGATTAGTGGCATACAGTAGAAATTGTGCCTCTCTTCACAATACAACACCGTTTTAAAAAGATAGATTCATATGGGAAACTGAACACTAAGGAACTTCAGCCAATCAAGCATTTTTATAATGGAACTTAAATACTATGTTGAATCGTATTAAATAAAAGAAAATATTGGTTGGTATTGGTGCCTATGACCATGTTTCTGTGAGAAAATACTAACAATAATGAGATAAATGTGTTAACAACATTAACTTGACTTCTCTTTTTGCTCACGTTTTCTCTCAGGTTGACTGCATACTGTCAGTTCAGTATCTGTCAGGCTAATGCCGGGTAGACTGTTGGGCTTAATAGTAATGATAATTACTTCTGCGTTTGCCCAATTTGATTTGCTAAAAATCAAAACGCAGACATGAAATGTGAGAACTAGCCAATGCAATTACCGTTTGATTGCAACCAAATCAAAGCTGACAGAAATTCTTCTGATTGATTTTATAGCCTTCGTCAACAACTGCAATTTCCATTGAGCTGTCAAAACTTCTTAAATGTAAATATATCTCAAAATAGGGTGGGGATTTTGATTTCATGTTGACTTTAAGCCTTCGTTTTACATCAACAGTTACAATTTCTCTCGCGCTGTCTGTGATTAAGCAAAATCATTTTAAAAAATCTCAAAAAGGGGATGGGGATTAAAACAAACAAAAAAAAAATAGTGCATATTATAATACATGTTTAATTTTACAATTTAATTTGATATGCAGATTCTACTTTATTCTTAAATAAGTAAACATCTTGTACAAAAACAAATGTAGGTTTAAATATATAAATAAACATCATACTTTCATCAGACATTTAAAAATATTAAATGGGACTTTTTATTAATAGGTATTCAGACTGGGTACAGGCTCTAATTAAATTTTAAGCGGTTGCACTAAGCAGCAGGGAACAACGGCTGTTTAGCTGCTGTAGGCTGCAGTCGCTGCTGTCTGGGGCTCAGCACAGTAAACCCACTGGGAACACTTGGACCAGTCCTAATAGTAGCCAACTGTTTTTATGCAGCTGAGCCTTTCTTATCTTCTGCACTATCAGGGTCCATTGCCTCCACAAATAAAGGGGCAATTAAACCCTAAGAGCACCACTGAGATCAAAGTAGCATCCCTAAAAAAGAAAAACAGTGTGGGACAGTAAAACAACTGCATGATTGTGGATTATGAGGACTGAAGGGAAGTGGACCACCACAGACCAAATCGAGCCCACTTTAGAACAGAACGAGTGTTAGGTGTCTAAATGTGGATGACTGACCACTTTAAACATTGAGAAGCCAGCTGCATCTTTCTTAATAATAGGTTTTGCTCTGTTGAAGCACATGAAGTAATTTAATGCAAATATCAGAAGACCTAGTTTCAGATAAAAGGTCTAGGAAAAAAAAAAAGATGGTGAATTGCTGACACCACCTCTTGGGGTGTCAAATGCTAAATTGTGGATGAAGAATTTAGCAATTTTCCAGCAATTCATGTTGGTAATGCTTAAGATTACAGCCCGGAAAGTACTGCGTAATAAAAATGAATTTACAGCATACCTTTCAGTAATTAGTGTACCTATAAAGTATGTATGTATATAGGTATAAGGGAACAATATGTAAAGTTTGGGGAATAAAGGGGTAACAACCAAATTAACAAATTATTTATACTGTAAGTATTTTAGAACCAAGGGTTACTTATTCTACTATTATGATACAACAATCTTTATACAGTGTTTGTTTTTTTTTTTTTTGTTTTTTTGTTTTTTTCTTTAAATACTGGGGAAATATACTCTTGTTCCATGTAGTTGCAGGGTGCTTGTTACCATCTTGTTCTATTAAGTTGCATGGTAAGTGTGACATTGCGGGCTGTAAATTAAAGTGGTGCTTGTTACCCTCTTGTTTCATGTAGTTACATGGTAAGTACAGTAAAACACATACACAATCTGATATCACTGATTTACACAGTACTTTCCGGGCTGTAATCTAAAGCGTTACCTTCATGTTTTCACTGTTATACGGTAGGGGACGCTATTACGCATCTACTGAAAGAGTACAGAATCACCGGATCAAAACACAGTTGAAGAAGAAGCAGAAACAAATGATATAAACATTGCTTACGTGCATGTAATATAATGCAATCATCAGACATTAAACAGCATATAAATTGTTATATGTTGAGTTTTGATATTTGGACAAGGTCACTGGGCCAGTTTTAATTGGCCTTTGGGCTGGTTTTGTTACCTTGCAACCCTGTGTCTACCCCTAATGTAACTATCAGTGGATCTTAGGCAGACTGTGTGAAAAGGTACACACGAGATTATACAAATTCATATGAATTAGCCATGAATTAAGCAAACCATAAAATAGTTACAAATTGCGGTGAGATTGTGTTGGAATTTCTCCAGTAATGGCTATTCAAAAAAGTCTGTGTATTCTGACTAAATAAATAAATTATTAAATAATACTAGATGATTTATTGTAGCAACAGTTTTCTCTCTCTCAAAAATTGTAAAATATGGAATTGGAAAATATGTGGTATATACACAACAGAACATACTGCACACAATATTGTATCCCACAATGTGTTAGCTCACCCAAAAATGAAAATTCTGTCACTAATTACTCACCCTCATGTCGTTCCAAACCCATAAGACTTTCGTTCATCTTCAGAACACAAATGATGATCTATTTGATGAAATCTGAGAGCTTTCTGTCCCTCCATAGACAACAAAGCAACTACCACTTTGACGCTTCAAAAACTTCATAAAGAGTTTGTAAAACTAATCCTTATGAATTGAACAGTTAATCCAAATTTTCTGAAGAGACTCGATTGCTTTATATGATGAACAGTTTTAATTTAGGCTTTTATTCACCTATAAACATTCACCAACATTATGGTAAACCAAAGCTCAAGCATGTTTGCATGGCGTGCGAGAACCATTGAGGTTGATTCTCGTGTGTTACGCAGCACGTTTGAGCTTCCTCAGAGGTTTGTTCTCGCGCATCAAGGAGGTTTGGTTGAGCTTCTGTTTATGTTCGCTGATCAATGTTTATATGTGAATAAAGGTCTAAATTAAATCTGTTCATCATATAAAGCAATCGTATATGATGCAATCGTATATAAAGTATTTTTATTTAATATTTTTTTTACAATTATTTTTTCTAGCATAATGTGCTACAACTACTGTATGCTTTCTAAATAAAATATTAGTCAGTATACAGTGTAACTGTAAAAGATAGTGTATACTGTCATTATACAGTATGTACAGAATTCAGCTAGATTTCCATGCTAGTTGCAGGCATTTCTTAGCATGCTAGAAGTAAAAAAAAAACAAAACAAAAAGTGTCATCATGAATGTCAAGTTAATGTTATTTACAAAACCCTCTCAACATTTTAAATTGCTGCCTTGTATTTTGCATAGAAATATTCCATTGCATGTCTTTAGCGGTGACAGAGAAAGCTTACACTGATATATGTGTGTGATTACTAGAAGATTTACAGAAGGGAAAAGAAATCCTTCCCCAGAAGTTTAGTATTTAGTGTGTGTTTGTGTTTGAAGAGAGACGGAGAGTGTGTGTTTTTGTGTGTCTTACTCCTTTGGGAGTGAGGTAAATTGCGGTGTGCCCAGTGTGGGAATTGGTTTGCTTTTTTGCTGAGAGAAATTCAAATTCCAGGATAAATTGCCTGTGGAAAATATGAATGAAATAGCACCATGAAAACTGAACACCAAAGCCAAATTCATTGCATCACACTTTTACTGGGTCTATACATTGCACAAGGCAGCAAATGCAGATATATATTAAAAAAAAAAAAAAAAAAACTTTGCAGGGTGAAAGGCTTTGATTTAGATATATCTGCATACTGCGGGTCGCATGATGAAGTTAGGTAAGTGAAAAAGATTTTCAATACTGGTCAATCTCTGGCTTGCAGCCGTGGCTCCATTGATTGCAATTCGAGTGCAACTCTGTGCAGTTAACATAAATTAACACCAGTCAGAAAGTGAAACCAGTCTGTTCCTGAGAAACACAACCTCAGTCTAAAATAAACTTTCTGATACATTCCAGTAATGCAGAAATTGAGTTTATTTATTTTCAGTTCCCATTTTACATAATGCCATCATACTATGTTTTAGTGTAATGCTGACCATTGCAAAAAGGGCTGGGTATGAATTATGCAGAACATATACATGAACTATGATGTGACATGGTGGGAAGGCTTAAAATAAAATCTTAATAAAGATCTCGAGTGAGGGATGGTTTTATGTTTGCTTCAGGGGTCTGTGCGCTTTGGGACTGCGGGGGTCTGTATCACACCATTCGTCATAGTGACAGGTCAGTGGCGTCAAGTGCCAGCAAGTGTGACATTCCTCAGTGCACTAGACCACCAGAACTGGAGTGTGTTACACACACACACACACACACTGTCCTGACCCCGACCACACATCTGGAAAGGAAGATGATATGGTATGTATATCCCCTCTTTACTAAGCGTATTACACCTCCCCAACCCCCTTCTGTTTATACGTCAGTTCAAAAGTTGTTGGATCTAGGTGAGGGAGAATTTGTGCCTATTTGTATCACTGATCATACATATAAGAGCTGATAGTTAGAAGTCACATACTGCAGACTCAAACTGCATTGTTTGCACAGCTACCCTTGATTATATTGTCTTTTATCCTTTGAAAGAAAATAAAACAATAAACCCTGAGAGATCATACTTATGGGGTGCTGTCAGGTAAAATACAAAGCTAAGTGCTATAACCCTCTGAATCATGATAAAATTTCCATGTAATGCATGACTGCTTGTGGTTATTTATTTAATATGCTATTTATTTATTTATTTATTTATTGCCTCTATTTTGATAGGACTGCACATGGAGAAACAAGAAAAGAAAGAGGAAGAGATTAACGAAAATATCATGGGCCTCATTTATAAAATGCATGTACGATAAAACACACGTACGGATGGATTTGATTCTAAATACCATGGATTTTATCCTACGTCAGGAGGTGAGGGAAGTGAGAAACAATCACTATTTATAAAGGCAGAAAGTGACACAAAAAAATGGTCTTATGCGTACACCGACTGAAGAGCATGAGTACAAACTATTTGGCACTAAATATACCTTTTATCGAATTAATTCAACAAATGTAAAGATAAATAAGCAATCACAATATGAATTAATATAATTATATGTGCAAATGATCAAGCAACATTTTAACTGCTTTGTAAAACTTACATCGTTGAAATTAGTTCATTTATATGAATGTTTTCCTGATAATAAAATGTTTTCCGAGAGCATGCTTTGTTTTTGCTTGCTCATTGATGATGAGTGCCACACTTATGAACCATGAAAGAGATTTCTGTGACCAGTTTTTAGGTGCAGTTGATGCACTTGTACATTTGCGCTTGAATTTAAGATTTATTTGCATTTAGGAAAACTTTTTCTGCATACAGACGCTTCATAAATCGTTCATAAGAACATTTTGGAAACAGTCGTACTTTGCAATTAGGATCTTTATACACACGTCTTTCTAAATAAGGCCCCAGATCTGTGCCAGAAATTGCTCCCTATAGTGCACAATCTGAAGGGACAGCCATTTGTAGTGGTACGTTATCGAGTGCACTCATTCAGTCACGGATATAGCCCAAAAGTCAGGACTCAAATTCGGGTCTTCTAAAGCATTGTTGCGCTATATGTCTGAACGCTGCCCACAAGTATAGCAAGCACCACTAATAGTAATCACAATAAATGCACAAATTAATACAGTTCATTAAACTAAATTAGGTGATATTGAAAACCTGATGAATTATTTTCATTCAAATTATGTGTCACAAGTGTATTTATATCAGCTACTTTACAAAGACTTTGAATATGGCTCAGTCAGATTTTAGAGCTTGAACTACCCATTAATATGATTTCACATGGAGGAAATTACAGTTTTGCAGGTTGCAGGGACACACCCATAGCCTTTTCCCCTGAACCATTCATCATTGTCATGGTATTATTAACGTTTATCTGTATTAGTGCTGTAATGAAAAGTCCATATGTGACACATCAGATGGGGATTTGAAAGAAAAAAAAAATTGTAAGAACAACAAATGCATCTACACGTTTCAACTTCAGCCTCAGATGAAGATCAATGTTAGATTTATTAATGCGTAAACATTTTTCACACCCCCTTGGTCTGATACAATTTTTTAACTGACTATTAGATGTCTGAATAATAATAAAAAAAAACTATAATGAATAGCAAAGCAAGTTTTGACATAGGCCTCAAGAAAGTTATTTGCATTAAACGCATCAAATAAATACTTTTCTCACAAAAAAGTGATGCATTAAAACCCATTATACAAAGCACTAGACCAGGAGCACATGAATCCCAAGTGCACTTCATTTCTTCTGAAATTGGATTTCTTTTATGTTCGTTTGGTATTCATTTTTACTTCTCTGTTATGAATTGACTGGTTGTCTCAACTGCCATGAAAGGGTGATAATGGGACAAAATCATTAATAGATTTCTTCTGGGAATACAAAGAGGGGGAATACTTGTTAACATTATGAGATATTTATCAGCTTGAGTGGATCCAAGGCCACCCAAGCTTAGCTATTACTCACATAGACACGCAAGACTGTAGTGTCCTTTAGTCCCAGTGTCCTCTACTGCCTGTGTGCATGCAAGATGGTTTTATCGGCACTTCAATTGGCCAGTGTTGAGAGAAAAAGAAAGGATCTAACATTTTCCTATTGCTGCCCAGATGTATTTTTGATGCCAGGCATGACACAAATATGACAACTGTGGGGTCACATACAAAAAAAGAATAAGTGACTTCCACTCAGCTGAACCATCAAAACAAATTACTTGGGTTATGTATCATCTTGCCTTTTAATGGGGTCTGAACAGCCAGACCAAGAGGGATGACCTTGTTTAGAGGGGCAATTTCATTCAATCATTCAATCAGGCTTGGGTTGCATTTGTCTGGGCCATGCTCATCCCCCAGACTGAGGATCTCTGGGTCAGGCCAGGCCAACACTTTCATCTGTCTATGATGGCGTCTGGCATTGGAGTCTCTGGAAATGCATCCTAAGCGTGGCTGTTGGACCAATCCATCACCATCACTGCATCCAATCACTTTGTCCGGTCTATTAATTCACTTTTGATGATGATGGACGGTGTTTCAATGGTTTGAGTAGACAGAACAAAGCCAGTATGCCCATTTCAAGGTTTGATTGTGCTTATTCCATTTGTTATGAAAGGTCTGGCACTGGTGCAGAAAGCAAGTATGCATCGGTGTCTTAGATCATAATCTTTTCATGGTGGGGCATTTCAGCGGTATGAACCATGAATGATCTATGGCTTTGGTTTCGTTAATGCCTTTCACATGGACCTATGTCCCAACAATTTGTTTGTTATACAAGTACATCTATCAAACCCCATGAAAATCCAACTGCCACTTACTACTCGGTTCAAAGCCACAGAGAGATTGAAAAAAAAAAAAAAAAATCAAAATTTGGAATTTGCACTGGCATGCATCCATGGCCATGTAGAGGACAACAATATGCGTTCTAGTTTCGAACAGGCACATTCGTTTCCCAGTGGCTTGATGCCACAGTTCTGTGTTGGTTTAGCTACGCATCTCCCAGGCTGCTCGGATTTGCTCAACGGACTCTCGGATGTAACGAGCCACGGCAAGCTGAGCACACATGCGGTGTTCCCTCACCCCCTTCCAATTTGAAGATAATTACAGGCAATTAAACAAACGCTTTCCCTGCTAGGCTGAAACCCCAGTGTGGGCACATTCCAGTGTGCATCCTTTATAGGCCCTTACAATGTGGTCAAAGGTGCCCGCAAGGGAACAATGGGAAGGGGCTGTGTTATTTAAGAGACTAGGCAGTGCTTGAATGTGGATGAGCTAAAGAAAAGGGGAACTGGAGAGGGGTCCACTTCAAACAAGAGGAACCGAAGAGTTGAAACTTGGCCCATTTTCCTTGCGAAACAGGAAAGAACTGGAGGGTAATTAACCAAGGGTTTAAACTGAGCAGTCATCAAGGTGATCCTACACAGCACGTTTCTAAGCTTTCAACCACCACTGCCGACCGCACAAATCTGTAGAATTGTAAGCGTCAGCACTGCAAATAGGAAGGAGACCTTGACTACAACTGGTGCTAGTTTTCAAGAGGATAGGTATGTTCATGCTTGCATATCAAATGAGGACTCCATGCTTATGCCAAGCTACATCATACATTTTCTGTTCTATTGCTTTTGTTTACAGACAGTAACTGTCCTTGGATTGTTCCAGGTTAAGAAACTAATTTGTTGGCTGATTTTGCAGTGGTCAGTGTGGTCAGTGGCCTTGACCCTTGCTTGTGACTGGGCTGAATTTTAATTCTTTGCCAGACACAGAGGATCTGGGCTGTTTCTCTTTGAAGGACATCCAGTGACAGCAAGCACAGTCCCTTGGCAGCCCTGTCAGAGCATTGCAGTAGAACCAGACAGACAATGAGCTGTGTGTATGAGGTGCATTTGAGAGTCTGTGCCAGAGAGGGGGATATTTTGCCCTTCTGCAGGAAGCACAGGAACTCCTATTCCCTCTGGGTGAAGTTCTCACTTTTAACTTCCTGTTGACCACCATTTACCATGAATGACTTAACTGCAAGAGTAATTGATATGTCCCCTTTATGCAAATATATATTTTAGGGTGTTTAACCACTAGATATTGAATTGGCAAGAAAGAATGGTTACACTTTATTTCGATGGTCCACTTTAGACATTCTACTAACTATAATTAACTTTGCAACTACATGTCAACTAATTCTCATTAGAGTATTAGAGATTGTAGTAGACTGTTAGGTCTTAGATTTATTTGTCAGGGTTCAGGTTAGTAGAATAAGTTGATGTAGTTGCAAAGTTACTTATAGTCAGTAGAATGTCTGTTGAGGAGCATCAAAATAAAGTGTTAGCAGATATTAAGCAGACAGTCTACTAATACTCTAATGAGAGTTAGTTGACATGTAGTTGCAAAGTTACTTATAGTTAGTAGAATGTCTAAAGTGGACCATCAAAATAAAAATGATCTTTTAGCAGAATTTAAAAGATGAATACATAGCAATGCTCCTACAGAAGAAAACAGTAATTCAATGAGATTTCTGTTCACCTGTTTTTTCACAGGCTGCCAAGTCTGATAAGAAGCTACAAGTCTGATCTCGAGGAAAAGTAATGGTAATAGCACACTTCTCCTCAAAAAGATTATTTGAGGTTTCAATTGACCGTTCGCAAAGACCCACCCCCTTTAGTTACTGTTGCTATGTCCGACAAGCCATACTGCTCTCACGGCACACATCATGTTCTCACGCAGTGAAAAATACATCGCGGAGCAAAGAGAAGACTGACAACGCATTGGCAGGACAGAGCAGGTTACTTTTGATATGAAACAAAGTCTCAAATTTCAAATTTTGTAATTTTTAAAGAAATTTAAACAATGAATACCATTTGGTGGCTCTTTAATGTGTCGTGACAGATCGCTGTAGTGTCTCAGTTCAAGCGATTCGTGAACCGATCATCTCTTCCTACTAGTTAATTTATAGCATCAAATAAACATGAATGAACATCAGAAGGAATGTTGTTTCAATCGAGGTAAGATGTCAGTACACACAATTTTTCAAGTTCAAGTCCACCAACGTTAATCTACTAACTCCCCTGAGCGCTTTGTCGGAAAAAAAATGGCAGATTCTGAGTTATGATTGGTTAGATATCATGTCAATCAAACTCCCAGCAAAGGGTCAATTCCCTAACTAGAATGAAGCTTTCATTTTCTAAAATATATATAGTGAATAGTATGCTTTGATCAATCTGTACTTTTGGACATGAGAAATATTCTTCCTGAAAGTTCAAAGAGATTCCACAGGATGTCCAGGGATGTGTACATTGCTTATCATTTACTTTCAGAGCAGATCAGACAATGGAAGAGTAGTGTGAAGCGGACATGGTGAGTGTGTCCATAGCTTCCTGTTCTTTCCTATCCCTCCACCATTGGCCTCCATGAGGCAGCGGTGCGCAGAATCAAACAGGAGTCCTCCCTCAGGGACCACCCCACCCGTCTATAAGGGGGTTTTGCTTGAGTGAAGCATTATAATGGCTCAAGGAAACAGTGCTTCTCTAAAAAACTTTCAGAGCTGTCAAATGGTGAAGATTAATGCCCGAGCAGGATCCCTCTTGGGGAATTAACTCTCCATTCTCTCCCCCTTTCTCTTTTCCTGCTCCCACACTTGGTAAACTTACAAGAACATCTTTCTGTCTCTCTCCCGTTCGTCTTTTTCAGCGTTTATTTCCTTTTCTAAACATATGCATGTTAAAACATTTAATCCAACTTCAAAAGGTGCCACTCAATGGGCGCATCTGACAGCCAGGCTCAGATCAGCTGAAGTGGGACTCAGTGTGTCTTCAATCTGTTCTTGGGGAAAACTCAGTGAGCAGAGATTTTGATTGATCCACGGCCATCGAACGCTATAAAGAAGAGCAATCTCCTCACTGACAGCGGAAGATCACACAAAGAGGCTTTCTCACTGTACTTATTTACTTGCTTGACAGTTTGATCTTAGATGGCCAAAGAAAAGGCCATTCTAGAGTTGCCAGAGATGAAGAATAAGGATTTTATGTTACTAAACCAGATTTCTCAGAAAACAGAACTCTCTTGTTTAACCCAATTTTAAAGAAAGCTGTGGTGGAGACTGACTGATTTCTTTGACATCACAAAGCTGTAGAGAAGACATAGACTGTCTTCACTCATCTTGTCAGAGTTTCTCAAAATTCCTTTGGGTCTGAGCTTTATTCTGTAATGGAATGATATTTCTCCACTGGGGTTGGACATTTGAATAGTTAAAGAAGCATATGCACAGTGGCGTAAGGCAGAACCAGAAGACAGATTTTTAAAATATCTTTTAAAACTATATTAAAAGTAAGACTTTCCCAGAGGAATTGCTTAAGGAAACCTTTAGACAATCCGCAATGTACAAACACTTTCATTTTTAAAAACCCACTTGATATTTGAATAGATAAAATTTTGGTAACACTTTACAATACGGTTCATTAGTTAATGTATTAACTAACATGAACTAACCATGAGCAATACATTTGTTACTGTATTTACTAATATTTGTTAATGTTAGTTAATGAAAATACAGTTGTTCATTGTTTGTTCATGTTAGTTCACAGTGCATTAACTAATGTTAACAAGATTTTAATAATGTATTAGTAAATGTTGAAATTAACGTTAACAAAGATTAATAAATGCTGTATAAGTGCAGTTCATTATAAGTTCATGTTAACTAATGTGGTTACTTAATGTTAACTAATGAACCTTATTGTAAAGTGTTACCAAATTTGGTAACACTTTAGAATACTGTTTCTTATGTACTGCATAACTAATAAGGAATTACTGAAGAACTAATAGGTAATTCTTCATTAACACTTAAGTCACTACTGTTAACTACTAAGGAAGATGTATTAACTAATCAGTATGTAATATAATTTTATGATTTTGTTAAGTAACAGTTAGCTAATCAATAACTAATGAATTCTGTCATACCTCCTGAAGAACTACTATTAATTATCTACTAATTAAGGTTCAAGAAAAATAACTATGAAGTAACTGCTAATGAACAGAAAATGATTCATTTCATGATTCAATTCAAAATTACTCAAGTAAAATTACTTGAGTAAAAACTACTTTGTACTACTTTGTTACAGTCCACCACTTATTATTATTACTATTATTGTGGAAATTAAATATGCATTTATATGCTGCATAATGTACTGCACTCCTAAAAAGACTCATTACAACAAATTGTTCAGAAGTTTTTGCCTGTATGGTAAATAACTACTTTGTGCGCATGTTCTGGTAAGAAATCAGCTTTGGAAAGGAACCCCATCCCCACTGCCTTGCCATAACTATCCAACTTACCACAGATATAAAATGTTTTATTTATTTATTTACCAAAACGCTGGGATGAGGCTGTTGAGTCATTTTTGGGTTATTTTTTCAGTGTTGGGTAGTTTTTATGTTGTTATTGACCAATATATATATATATATATATATATATATATATGAGTTAGAATTATGTGGTAATTATTTATTAATTACTAATGGGTTCCTTAAATCTTCACTTTAGAATACTGTTTCAGGTTCTAAGTAGGCTAATTCCAGCAGGATTATCTAATAATTCTTCATTAATTACTAATGGGTTCCCTATATTTTCACTTTGGAATACTGTTTCAGGTTCTAAGTAGGCTAATTCCAGCAGGATTATCTAATAATTATTTATTAATTACTAATGAGTTCCCTATATTTTCACTTTAGAATACTGTTTCATGTTCTAATTCCTGCAGAATTATTTGATAATTCTTTATTAATTACTAATGGGTTCCCTGTGTTTTCACTTTCCCTCAGTCATTGCCTTACATACTGGAATAGAATAGAAAAACATAACAGAAATACAAGTGTAATCAAAATAATTTATTTGTTGTAAAAATGTCAAAGCGCCATCAAAAGTAATTAAAATGACGATGTGTTGCAGTCACAGTCCTCTCTGGTGGTGTATAATAGCTTTCTATGAGGTACAGAGCAGAATTTTATTTATTAATCCATGAAAATGTTAATCCGGCTTCACTCTGTGAAGGCACGTATTTCACAATTTCAAATGTACATCGACTGAAACACAGCATGTCACAATCTGTGACAAAGCAGGCGAGAGCCAATGAGCTTTTAATATAACTGCCATAAAACATTTCGTAACGCTTATTGAGGGCGCAATTTTTGAATTTGAATTCATAAACGAGCGCGGGATTCGATGTTTACGGTCGCTGCTGCGAATGGAGATCAAGATCGCTGGATCGCAGGGCCTCGCAAACAATAAAATTCAATAAAAATCAAATAAAGTTGATGTCTTTTGTGAATTTATTAATACATAAATATGTTATGTTTTAGTGCTGTCAATACATCAACATTGTACATTTCAGTGTGTATGAAAATGTAAGTAGATGTACATGGTAGGACTACACTTTATGTTAAAATACACACATGTTCTCATGAGATCACGTTGTATTAGGAT
Source organism: Mylopharyngodon piceus (assembly GCA_039654765.1). Classification (NCBI taxonomy): domain Eukaryota; kingdom Metazoa; phylum Chordata; class Actinopteri; order Cypriniformes; family Xenocyprididae; genus Mylopharyngodon; species Mylopharyngodon piceus. Next base: position 19,519,944 of record CM077438.1, read on the forward strand.
TGAACAGTATGAATTTGAGAACAGTAAAACATAATGTTGTGGAACTAATGACCATTCAATGTCATCGTCTCTCCATGAATTACATTTAAGTTATGTGCTAGTGTGCCTAATGTGAACCTCATGGTTCCGCCATAAACAAGAAAAAACATATTCCCAATAGACCGCCCCCTGCAGGAGCCACGGATGGATTTGGCCACAAAGTCTTAAGATATGCTGATTAATATGACATTTATATCATTGCTCAGTGAAATCGTCCTGGGCTGTAAACTATGACTTCACCAATATGTAATAATTTGTAGGCAGTGACCCAATGACTGAACAACATGAGGTGCTCGAATGAAGCCAATCAGGGGAAGTGGAAGCAGTCTGCTTTGATGGAATGAATACCTTCATTCAAGACAGGCAAAATCTATACTTTGGTTTGACTTAATGCATGTCAGATTCATTTTAAGTGACGAAAGCTGCTGAGTTCTGGATTGTTATTTGGGTGTATCTGAATACTGGCAGTCTTTGGATGCTATTGCAAACATAGATACATGTGTCTCGCAGACGTTTTTGTAAGGGGCAATGATCACATAATGACCAGAGTCTGTTCTGCATGCCCAGATAATCAGCATCAAAAATAACTCAATCAAACCATGAAGCATCTCCTTTGGAGCTGGCATCCTACAAAACCTTTTCAACATGATCTCTTTTCCTCCACCTCCTTGTTCTAAAAACAAAATGGGTGGCATTCCTCGCCCACCACAAGCACATATGGCCAGTATTCCTCATTTTCTCCTTAATCGAAGTCAGTGGAGGACCAGTCTGAAACTATTACTCTTGCTTGGTTTCTCTCTGTGGATTTGGTCTTGAGGTTAAGCAGGCTTTTCATAGAGCAGATCGCTGATGTGACCCCCATGACACCGCTTCTGTCTGACTGGGCTCCTGGGGTCAAGCTGAGCCTTGTGATTGCAGGATCTTTAAGGGGCCAGAGGGGTCAAGTCCATTTCCAAGAGGGTCAATGTTTCTTCTGCAGGTGGACAAGAATAATGATGTGTCATTTTTTGTTACAAGACTCTACACTAAGCCATTTATGGGAAATAGCACATCTTGGAGGGCCGTGTTTGGTCTTTTCTTTGGAACATAGGAGTTGCTAACAAAACAAGAAACATGGATGCCAACCTGTATAGTTGCAGTTATTTTTGACTTACTTTATTTGAGATAGTAGAGAAGTAACAACCGAATTTACCTGCAGAATGAAGATGGCCAATGTTTTTTTCCACAAAATATCACTAAAGTAGTCAATAAAGATGCAAGGACAATGATAAGTTAGATTATCTGTGGAACATTGAATACAATAGAAAACAATTCACTATTAAAGGTACAGCTCAACCTAAAAAAAAAAAAAAAAATGAAATTATGTCATCATTTAATCACTCCAAAGGTTGTTCCAAACCTGTATGATTTTCTTTATTCTGTGGACTACAAAAGGTCATTTAATGAATATCCATTTGGGTGAATTCAATGGCAATACATCTTGATTCACTTTAACACTTAATAAATCATGTAATAGCTCCATGAGCCTCACTGATAATTTTCCAAGCACGTTTGGTGATAGACAACAATAAGACTAAAATCTTGGCATTTACACTTGTAATTTACACTTCAGTCCAGTAGGTGGCAGAACTGTGCATTTCTTCTTCTTCTTCTTCTTGGCTGCGTTTAACTCCACTTTTAGACATACACTTGCAAACTTCCCTAAGCACTTCCCCTCAGGGTAATCCCCACAGCCATTTTGAAGCGCTTTCAACTTCGTCAAGTGGATGAGGGAAGTTTACTTGGACGGATCCTCGACCTCTTGATTTTGACCGAGGGAACAAGTCTACTCAATATGTACACATCAGGCAGATCCATATAGACCACAATGTAACACGATTGTGACGTCACAGCAGATCACGCTTAATTTACCCCCACCCTACACAACTCTAGTGTATGATATTGGAGTTAATTTGACATTTAACCACATAATACTTGTAGCTACCTTAAGCTGACTGTTTGTTTTTTTTTGTTGTTTTTTTTTTTACACAGTTATAGTTTATTGTTAGTATAGTTTTCATCTGTGTATTTAAAAAAAAAAAAAAAAAAAAAAATATATATATATATATATATTTTCTCCAACAGCTCAAGCATACATACAAGTCTACAGAATGGTGCGTAAAACAAATTCATAAGGAAAAAAAACAAACAAACAAAAAAAAACTGTAAATAATACATCAGCTCCATTGCGGATTCCAAGTGATCAAGAGCGTAGGGTGTTCTATTTAAACACACTGCAAGGGTTCTGCCAGTAGTGGGCACTCATGCAAAGAAAGCAATGAAATACATCCGAGTGAACAAGGTAGAGGTAAGTTAGCGAGGGAAGGGCGTAAAAAATTGGACTTAAATGCAGCCCTTGTGTAAATGCTGTTTGTCAAGCCAACCTAAACGATGCATGTATGCTACCTACTGGACTCGAGTTTGAAACGCTAGCTGTCACCCACAGGACAGTCATGGCACCCGCCACAAATTTAAAAAATTGCTTTTAATTCTGATCATTCATTTTGTGTTTTTGGCTTCCAGTTAAATTTTCGTACACATTTACATCCCCATACATTTCTGACTCTTCCGTACTTGCACTTGCTAAATCTCTGTTCATAATGAAATCAGTTTTTTTTTTTAATGTAATTATCTGCCAATAAGTACACATAGCACATAAAGCAAAGTCTTTTTTTATTGCTACCAGTTTTAATGATTATTGCAGTTCTAGTTCTGCTGTTCTTCTCTCCTGACAGCTCACTCACTGTGTTAACAAAGGCTGATTTCCTGATACTTGATTAAATAATAATATCCCTCACTTTAAATTATCCAGAAGCCTCAACAGCGTCAGGCACATGGCTAGTATGGAAGGCCTCCAAAACAAGCGCCGAGAGATGACTGAGAGTGTGAACATTTCAAATGGCTTCACCGCAGGAGCTGTGGTTCATTAGTCGATCCTTCACTTAATTGTATCTGTTCTGTCATGCGTTCTCTTCTTTTTATTAACCAGCGTCCTCCAGTTCAACTGTATTATAAAAAGACTTGACCCTAATTCCTTCTACCAAACTAAATTTTAAATAATTTCTTTCTTTCTTTTTTCATTTGTTCATTCTGTCGGTAATTATGATCAAATGGAAGCTGTTAGTTTTTAAGGAAATAATTAAGGTTATTTTCGGAATAAATTTCATTTTTAGCCTTTTTCGCTGAAAACCTCAGAACAAAAACTGCTTCATACAGCTTTAGAAACATCTGCTTAATTTACAGTAACAAATCCATGCTAGCATACATTAAGTAAACAGTCATAAAAAAAATGCTGTTTTTTTTAGCTGTTAGCTAAAACAATGGTTTGATGTTTTTGTGTGCTACCATAGTTGCTGTTTATAATTGTTTACATTTTGCCTATGAAATACCCTTGGGATGGTGGCATTTTTGGTTTACATTTTTCTTATTAGGTAACAGAAATATTCACTGGAGAAGGAAATGTGATGACTACCATGTACTCTTTCATAACCAGTATGAATTTCTGTAACCTCCTTCATTTGGATAACACAAACAAAAAATGTTAGTTACAGTTTTAATTTATACTTTCACCTTAACCAAAATATGTAAACAGAGCAAATTATTTTGTAACAGGTACATGTGCTTTGATGGTTGAGCTGCGAAACTCATTGACACCCATCCAAGGGATGGTGTGAACTCACTCACTCTCACCACACACACACACACACACACACACACACACACACACACACACACACACACACACACACAAACAAATATACTTTCAGAGGCAAATTCACCCCACTGATGGCAATAAGACAACATAACCACTACTAGATAAGAAAGGGTCACATCCTGGTGCCTCATGGCCTTTTGAGGCCACTGTCTCCCTCACTTCCTGTTGCTCGACACGAGTAACACTACAGGACAAAGAGTGTGTGACTACAGACAGTATAGTAACACTGTTTATCAGCGCATTTAATGAAAGAAGGCCCCTTAAAGAAGGAACAAAGTCTTGTTTTTAATACACTAATAACTTGAAAACCTTACAGACAAATGACATTTGTTTAATATGTTATTTTTTGATTTCAAATAGAGATCTCAACAATATCTAATATTGTTAAATTGTCAAAAAATACTGGTCTTCAATCAGAAGTCAAAGATCTGTTTGAACTCAAACACTGCTTCACTCTAAAAAATGCTGGGCTAAAAACAACCCCAGTTGGGATGAAAATAGACAAACCCAGTGATTGTGTTGTTTTAACCCAGTGGTTGGGTTAAATGTTGTGCAGTTTATTTAAGCTAACTATTGATTAAAAATTACTATATGGCTGGCTTAAAATGAACCCAAAATAGGTTGGAAATTAAAAATCAGACACATAATTAGTAGAGGCAACAATACTAATCAAAAGTGAACATTTATTAATAAGCAGTTTAATAAATGTTTATTGTTTAATTAATATTCATAAAATTTATTAATAAATGTTAATTTATTAAATATATTAATAGGCTAAATGTTAATTTCCAACATACTTTGGGTTCATTTTAAACAAGCAATACAGTATTTTTAAACAATAGTTGAGGTAAATAAAATTACCCAGCAGGTTGGGCAAACATTTAACCCAACCGCTGGGTTAAAACAACCCATTCGCTGGGTTTGTCCATTTTCAACCCAGCCTGGGTTGTTTTTAACCCAGCATGTTTTAGAGTGTATATATATATACGTACACACTATAGTGATAACTATAAATTATGCATAATTACATGCAACTGACCCTAAACCAACCCTTAACCCTATAGTAAGTACATGTACAAGTACGTTAATTAATATTTCTCAGTACTTAAATGTATAATTACACTTAAACAATGACACCTTAAAATAGTGTAACCAAATACATCTTATATTAATTATAAATCTTAAAGATTTTAAGCCAAAAACAGAAAATCAAAGTTAAACTTGAGAAAAATGTATGTGATCTCTAAATGTCTCAGTTAGCAGCTGTCAGGAAGCCCTTTCATCTGAGACTAAACCTGTGATATGCAGATTCACTCTGGAGGGCAAATGGCTGATGCCTCTTGTCTCTTCCTTGAAAGAGTGAAAAATGACAGCTAATGACTTGAAATGACAGCAATATTGTAAACCTCACACCTACTTATCTACTTACATTGTGGGAATGTCTAGACGCCCGAGTTCATGGGGAAAATGACTGGCTCACTGAAACAGGATCACATCTGTTTATACAGGACTTCCACATCTAAAGGACAACTAAATACACTACCTTAAAAAAAAGAACACTTTTTAGCAAGGAAACATTAAATTGATAAAAAATAACAGTAAAGACTTGCTTTTTCAGATAAATGTTGTTCTTTGAACTTTCTATTCATCAAACATCCTGAAAATAAAACGTACCACAGTTTTCACTGTTTTCAACATTGATAATAAACAGAAATGTTTCTTGAGCATCAAATCAGCATATTAGATCATATAAGATCATATGACACTGAAGACTGGAGTAATGATGCTGAAAATTCAGCTTTGATCACAGGAATAAATTACAATTTACAATATGTTCACATAGAAAACAGTTATTTTAAATTGAAGTATTTTGATTATTATACTTTATAGCATTGTATTTATTTTTTTTGTAGTATAATATATATTTGACTGAATAAATGCAGGCTTTCAAAAAACATTTCAAAATATTACTGTCCCCAAACTTTTTGAACAGTAGTGAATAGAAGGCATACAAGTTTTATCACAACTGTTAGTGTTTGACATATAACTTAACAAAAATAAAATTTCTTTATTTGCTCAGAGATTGCTCTTTTACATTTGTTTTTCAATTACGAATTTAACATTTTCCTCAGATGTTTTACCTAAAATAATGAAATGGGTGCATTTTTGACATACAATACAAATTTTACTAACTATAAAATGAACTTAGCATGGATAGTTCATATTGAAATCTTTGAATTTTGTTTCTCAGTAAATTTGAGCAGTATTTGAGACATTTTTCAGAACTAAAAGAGATACACAAGGTGATATTTAGGAACTCATTCCTATTTTTTCATCCTTTCATTAGATAAAATATCATCAAAGTAATCCACATAAAAATAAACACTATCAAGAGTTTTGGAAAGCAAAGTAGAATAAAATGAGTGAAACCACGGGGAAGTGAAATTATGAAATTAAATTAACAAGTAATAAAATTCTGGGATAATTTGATTTTCTAAGAATCGTCCTTGTGGAGCAAGCGTCTCCCTGTAATTAACCTGAGAAGCGAGAGAGGAAGAGCCGGACACGACAAGACAACATCTAGCTGCTAAAAGATGAGTGAAGGGCTTTTTATTGCAGCGTTCCACTGAGGCAGAGGTAATTTGTCAGGGACAAATGGTCAGCTTTACAAGGGCTGCAGTCTAGAAGAGTGTGGATCCCAAAAGAGGTGACTTAATAAAGGAAGTCATGGTCAGGGGCTGTAAAAAGCCAGTTGGTCTCCATCACATCCTGTGCAAAATAGTCCTAAGTGAAATAGGGAACACCTCTAAGGATCCTCATTCAGGAATGGGTTTTGTCCAGCGTTTAGGAACCTCAAGGGAAGACGGATCAGGAGGGTCATGCTGCACTAAGACCCAACTGCTGTCTTCTGGCATCAGAAACTCTAGAATAGATATAAAAACAGACTGTCTGCATATTAACAGAAGGGGAGACTGAGGATAATCGTGACACACTTCATTTCTTCAGTCACAAATAAGTTTGCATTAAGACACAGATAATGGGTATAAATAATAATAATAAAAAAACACTATTATTATTACATGCCAAGTATTTTCATTCATCATAAGAAATGATGCCTTGAAATTTAAACTGACAAATGGAAACACTCTGTAATAAATATGTAATAAACATTACTTCATTAATGCATCTGAATGAAGATTTGTGAGCTTATCAGCTGATCAAAAATAAGCACTTTGCACTTTGTTGGGTGGGAAAGTTTTGTTGCAAAATGTGTTGTAATTAGGCCATGGTGATTATTCACAATTAATAGTTCATATTTTTCTAAAAGCATTAAGTGGGAGAGTTTGAAGAGGCAGAACACTTCAAACCAGAGGCCTCAAGTGATTAGAGCTATTTCTGTTGCGCTTCAGCTTCACTTCAAAATGAATTATTAGAAAAAGAGCTGTATCGCACCACTTCTAATCATTCTATTTATGACATCACCTAGAATTTGAACACTTTCATATCGGAGCTCATTTAACCTAATTTCACATCTAAACTTGAAGCTTTGTCAGAGACATTCTGGGCTTTTCAAGAGATTGAAATCTTTGTATGCATTCAAATTAGGTTGTAAAATAATATCATAATTTTTACTGCATTTCCAGGTCAAGGTTATGAGAAAAGTACTTATTCAAGTTGTGTTTTTGTAACCCATCTGCTGTGGTTTTTACAGTATTGAAGGCATTGTTTTCAGGGCAGCCATTGGCAGTCTTTCCAGTGTCTCAACAAGATGAATTACATTGCAATCTTACAAGGGCTTACATACCATCTTAAGACTCAGCAATATCAGAAAAGTATCCTCAAGTGACTTTATTGTTTCAGTTTTGCGTATTTAAAGTGTGTGTGCTGTTTGGTTTATAAATAATAGCCCGAATAAAAATTCAGTATGATGAGGAAAGTGACCTCTTAACAGACCTATTTATATGTGCGCATTGAAAAAAGGCCTGTACCAAATGCTACAAGCTCATATGACTATTTATATAAAAGCATAAACAGTCAAAAACGACTCATTTAATTCATCAAAAACTAATTTCTATTAATCTGCCTTTGAGTATGTGTGAAAGTTTGGTATACTGTGAAATGTATTTAACGTAAAGCATACATTCTTGTTTTTATACGTAAATTGAAGAATATAGAATGAAACGCTGTATACTGTGTGCACAAATAGCTGCATGTTTATGATTTATATGTAAATGCTGCCTTGAAGACAAGAACATAATTTCGTCTTTAATTCCAGTCTGCGTGAATCATATTTTGAGGAAGAAGGATTTTATGAATTAGGTGTTTCAATATGCAAAGGCTTATTGCATTTGGCCAAAACCCTGAGGTGAGCTTGAGTGAGGTCTAATCAAAATCTCATATTTAAGTCAAAAGTATAATATAGTATCACTTTTAACGGTTGTGATTGTTGCATGTACACCATAAAGATTTTGTGTTTATTAGGTTGACTCTGAAATGCAGGTAATCAATTCACCACACAGTGGTATATAAAAGTGTTAGGTGCTGCTACAATTACTTACAGACAAAATGCAGATTATCAGAATAAACCCTGCTTCATATTCCAGGATGTGATCTGAGAATAACATTAGGATTAGTCTGGAACTGTGTGTGTGTGTGTGTGTGTGTGTGTGTGTGTGCGTGTGCGTGTGCGTGTGTGTGTCTGTGTGTGCGCGCATTTTTGTGACATATCAGGACACAAATTTGTGACTTATGAGGACATTACCCCATTTTTCAAAAGGCTTATAAATCATACAGAATGAGTTTTTTTGAGAGAGTAAAAATGTGCACAGTTTCCTGTGATGGGTAGGTTTAGGAGTAGGGGTAGTGTAGGGGGATAGAAAATACAGTTTGTACAGTATAAAAACCATTACGCCTATGGAATGTCTCTGGTGCCAGACTGTGGAGAGCTTTGTTTGTGAGCATGGGAACTTTAAAATCAACTTTATACTTAACTGGTAGCCAGAGTAGTGACTTCAGAACGGGAGTAATATTATCTCTAGTTTTGGTTCTAGTTAAAATTCTAACTGCAGAATTTTGAATGTAACATAAAGTATGCTTAGAAACCCCAATAAGAAGTGCATTATAATAATCAATAGAGAGAAAACAAATATATTAATCAACTTTTCTGCAGCTGAAAGGGATAGCGTGGGGCGCAATTTTGCAATATCTCTGAGATAAAAAAAAAGAAGAAAAAAAAAGAAGTCTTAACAATGTTTTGTGCATGAGGGTCAAGATCACTCCTAGATTCCTTAATTTGTTCTGAAACTCAAGTACAGAACCATCAATGATAAGAGAACTTTGGTCAGCCCTGAGCTGATGAGGAGAACCGATAAGCATGACCTCAGTCTTATCAACGCAGCACAGAAAATTATTAGCCATCCATGATTTTATCTCAGAGATACATTTAGTGAGCAATGAGACAGCCTCACTCTGACCATGTTTACGGTGAATATAGATTTGTGTGTCATCGGCATAAAAGTGATACTTGATACCCAAAATTCGCAAGAGCTAAGCGGGAATAAATAAAGACTAAAAAGTAAGGGTCCTAAAATTGAGCCCTGAGGGATGCCAGTAGAAACTGACCCAATATCAGACCTACAGTAGATTCCCCTAAAGTAACAAACTGTCTGTGTCTGGTCAAATAGGATCTAAACCCGTTTAAGATGGTGCCGGAAATACCAAAAACTGTTTTTAAGGGGATTCAGTAAAAGGGTATGATCTATGGTGTCGAAAGCAGCACTAATGCCTAAGAAAATAAGAATAGTGGGAGATCCAGCATCAGAGGCCAAAAGTAAGTCGTTAGTCACTTTAACCATGGCCATTTCAGTGCTATGAAATTTTTGAAAACCAGATTGACGTTGCTCAAAAAGATTACTAACAGAAAGATTATTATGCAACTTTAAAGCTACAACTCGTTCTAAAATTTTAGCCAGGAAAGGAAGGTTTTATATTGGTCAATGGTTATTTAAATGATCCGAATCTGAGTTGCGCTTCTTGAGTGAGTAACAGCAGCAATTTTTAATGCAGCTGGGACAACACCTGTACTTAAGGATTTGTTAATAATGTTAAGTACTGCTGGGTACAAATGCTCAGAACAAGACTTAAACAAACCAGTAGGAAGGGGATCAAGTATGCAAATAATAGCTTTTCAAACTTGAAACAACTGTTACAAGTGAGGCAAAATCATGTTGCACAAAATTTGAAAACAGGGCAAACGGAAAACTCTCCACACTAGCATGAGAACTATTAGGAGAGGAAAGCACAGAAAACTGTTTATGAGCATTAGCAATTTTGGTAGTAAAAAAAATCTAAAAAAAAATAAATAAATAAATAAATACACAGCTGGTGTGTCAACATGCTACCATCATTAACCTTGAGCAAACCACCAATATTTTTAAAAAGATGTCTAGGATTACGCTGATGTTCCTGAATGATACATGCAAAATAAGCAGATCTGACAGATTCAATTTCAAGATAGCCTGAAATCCGCCACTTTCTCTCCATTTTTGACAGTCAGTCTTCTTTAATCGAAGACTGCTGTTATTTGTTGTGCAAATAAATCCAGGTTAGTAGCCAGCACATTATTTAGCTGTGAAATGTCATCATCCAACGACACTGAGCCCAATTCAGTAAGGGATGAGCCAACAGCAGTTGCATATTTAGTCTGATCAGTTGATTTACACATATAAAACTTAACAGTGCGAGCATAGGTACAACTGATAAATCCAGGTTGAAAAAATACTGCAAAATGACCAATATCGACAGGAGAAGTGACTCATTTGCAATCACCAGGTCAAATGTGTGTCCCTTGCTACGAGTGGAGGCATTTACAAACTGAGTAAGATTGAAACATTCCAATACTGCCAAAAAATCTTTGGCCATCAAGGAATTAGTTTGATCAATATGTATATTAAAATCTCCCCAAATAAGTATTCTCTTAAACTTAAAACACAGCAGAGACAATAAATCAGCAAATTCAGACATAAAAACATCCTTAGTCTTTGGAGGTCTATAAAATTAAAGGCAGGATGATTTGTTCCAGAAACAATTTTTTGTTATGCTGGTTGAAAGTCCCAGGACCCATCCTAGCAATCACTAAGTTAAGTGGTCTAAATGTATTTACACTGTATGTATATATATCATCTGTGGAAGGCGTAGGACCATAAAATGTTCGTCCAATCATTCAGTCCAAATGCAATGATACAATGTCCTACCTGCCTGTCAATCTATGTATTTCCATACCTCCGCGCACCCCGCTCGCGCAGAAATCACACGTCATCAGCGTGTTCCGTAAGGCTATGCAGAGTTGTGGACAGACTGCCATTGAACACCAAAAACAAACAGCAGCTGCCTTTTACCATTCCTCCCGAACCAAAACAACACACTTATGCTGTGTTCACTCCATAACTACCGTAATTTGGAATAGATGGAAACCTGTGACGTTATACTCGGAGTGGTTTGTGACTCTAATTTATTATCTATTTATGGCAGCACTATCAATGCCGAAATGAATCTGCAGCTCTTTAAGTTGTTTATGTTCATTATTATTGTAATGTTATGTGCTTTTAGACATGAGTTTAGTTTAACGGCGTCTCTTGTGATGCTTTTGTTTGCTCCCTAGTGTACGAGGCGTGGCTTTATAGAGTTGACTGAAGGTCAAAGCTAGCTTGCTATTGCTAGCCTCTCAGAAAATTGCCTACCCTACCTTTAATTTATTTAGGCCTATTTTTGTTTGAATGATTCAACTCAGGGGTTGTTTACATGACACGGTTTTCAACTAAAAATGTAAAGCTGTTTATTCGTTTTGGCTGTTGTTTACGTGACGACGGCTTTTGGGGGCCTGAAAACGGAACCTTTTGAAAAAGGGTTTTCAATGTGCATGTTTTTGAAAATGATACCATTATTGTCTCCGTGTAAACTACAAAAACTGTGACATATGTGCTTGTATATTACGTGTTCAGTCTATAGGCACATAGTTTTTCTTTACAAAGTGACATCGCTTTGACAATGTTGTCATCTGTACATGAAAAACTCAAAGGAAAAACAATTCTGTTTTTAGTACATCATTGTCGTGTGAACGTATCCAAATACTGCCTTCACATGCTATCAGAATTATCGTAAATACAAGTTTAGTTGAAAATTAAACATGAATGGCCTCTCCAGTCATATTTATGACTAATTCTGAGACCTGAATTTTAGTTTTTTAAACATGGCGGAGGAGAGAACTATTGCTGAGTGACAGTTTATTTATTTTTTCCTTCAACATCTACATTGCTTTATCTTGCTGTTACAGTCATGTATATTAATGTATATAAAAAAAACATTTGGTGCATATTGTATGTGTTGTACACAGCGTAAATAGCATATATTTTACTGAAATTCTAGATATCTTGATAGTACGGTGAATGTTTAGCTATAATAGCGCGGGTAATATTTAGCCTATATGGTTGTCAATGAATGGGGTGCTACATTTTATTCAAAATCTATTGACATTTTGACTTTATAAGATTTCCCCAAGAAATAGACCAAAATTTATTTATTAATTTTAATAATAAATTTATTCTTTCATGACTTCTATTCTTTCCAGCAATGAAGAACTTGAAACCTATAATTACGACTTTAGAAATCTACAGAAAGTAGGAAATTTCTGATAGCATGTGAAGGCGGCATCACTGGCCATTGTTTTGCTCACCGTGCCAGTTACACCACATCGCATTTGTGGGCGCAAATTCAATCAGCACTAGGCGTAGGGAGTCTTGGCACCAAAATTCAATTTTGCTCTCTCGTCCCGAGGATCGGAAGCGAGTGCCATTTTAACCCCTAAGAGCGGGCACCTTTCAATTTGGGGGATTAACGCCACGGGCATCTGATGATCTCAGAGCTGAAGGACGGGACACCCAATGCACCTAACGGCCCCTCCCCCTATAACCAATCTGATTAAGCTAATTAACTCAGATCCCCTCCACCGATTTCATCTCATCACAAGTCATGCTTGACACATGGGCTCTCTTGGTTGGCCACCTTAGAAGACTCAAAAGTAGTTGTTTATTAGATTGTGTTTGATTGGCCAATGACATATAAATGTATTCACAATAAAGAAAATCTTTTAAAAATCTAGTTTAAAATGCATGTACCGCATACTTAAAATTGTACTCGTTGTATTCATGTTGATTTCATTTCAAAAACTACCTTATCTTGTAAAATGTGTGGCCACTCCCTATACACAGAGTATGTGTGATCATGAATTGCAATTTCAGCAATTTCAATACCCCGCATATTGATAGAGGCTCTCTGATGCCCACAAATTATATACAATATAATTAAACATCTATATAATTGCGAGAGAACACAAAAGCATTGAATTTTTTTTTTTTTTCTTCCCATCTCATGTTTTTTTTTTCCATCACCATGTCCATTTAGGGGCTCTGTAGAATGCGTAATTTCCGCTTTCATGGCCTTGTTGTGTTTATAATCGCGCTCTTGCAAACTATTCTAACTCAAACTTGTAGGGAAATCTTGGTAACACTTTCTATGAAGCCCATGCTTATAATGCATTATAGCCCCATTTATACTTATTTATAGGTAAGTATTACTACTCTATAAATACATTTATAAAGACTCATTAAGACCTATACTGCATTATAAGAACAGTTACATTTATATTATTTTTTTTTATAATTACTTATAAGTCATGCATTTGCTGTTTCAGTGTGCATGCTCATAATCCATTATGCACTGATTTATAAATGATCAAATATAAAATAGTTCCAGAGACACTTGTTTGCTGTACCAATTAGTTAATAATTCTTTACTTAATGGCTAATGTTTGCATTAGAGGTCATTCTATATCTCCTCAGCCATATGCATGGTATATTATTTATAGCAGTTTGAAATTATACTTTAAAAAATATTGTTGCAGTGTTTTGTAACATTAAAAAAAATACATAAACATCTTAAAATGAGCACATCTTCACGATTTCGTAACATTTGCTTTAAATTGCATCCTATATTTCACTTTACTTAAAGCCATCAATGATCCATTTATAGGGGTTAATAACTGTATTATTACCTACAATAACACGGCTATTAATAACAATATATTCACTTATTTGACTGAAATAAATCTGAATTACTATAAAGTCATTGTAACTATAATATAATAACATTATAGCAATGCAGGCTGCATCTTTATAAATACATACATGGAACCATATGACTAACTAATAAATGCTTATAAATCAGTGTATAATGGATTATGAGCATGCACATTGAAAAAGCAAATGCATTACTTATAAGTAATAATAAAAATAATATAAATGTAAATATAACTGTTCTTATAATGCAGCATAGATCTTAATGTGTCTTTATAAATATATTTATAGAATAGTAATCAGTGGCATAACTTTGTTTTAAAATTGGGTGGGACAGGAATGTGTGTGGTGGTGGGGGGTGTAATGTAATTGTATTATTACAACAATAAATGCACAAAATTTATTGACATAGACCTCATGTTTAATATGATAGTTTCATCCTTACATCTACTATAATATAACATATTGTTAGTCTCGAGAGTATTTACATATAGTCAATAAATACGTAGATCCGCACTTAGTATTTAATTGTTCTAATGGATGAGTGGTAGAGTTTTTGTATAGCATGCCAGAGGTTCTGGGTTCTAATCCACCCTCGTATAATTTATTTTATTTTTTTATTTTTTTCTCATTAAAACCAAAGATGTTCATCAGTGATTTTATATCAAGTGCAGGGACACATTTATGTGCATTTTGTTTTGTGATTTCACAGGAACGAATAGGGAGTCTCCACAACAGCGCTTTAAGCGATACATTGAAGCACTCGTCCGTGTGAAGAGTGCGCACTGTGCATGAGCGGCAACAAGCACTCAACATGATTTCAAAAACAATACATCCCAGCGCCAGATCGCCTGTTATTTAACACAAACGAACGAATTGCTAATCAATTAGAGATGTTTCTTTTGTATTAGATACATCCGTGCCGCCACTGCCTCGAGATGTTTCAAAAAGTGGTGGGGACAATATCGACCCTGGCAATAAGTGGTGGGGACATGTCCCACCCGTCCCACCCGCAAATTATGCCTATGATAGTAATAAGTATAAATTGAGCTATAATTCATTATAAGCATGGGCTTCAAAGAAAGTTATACTGAAATCTTGTTTTTTAAATAAAGACTGAAAGAGTTGTCGGAAGCTTAATTGTGGTGATGTGAAGTCATGCCGTCGTGGTGTAGTTCATTTATAGCCTACATTTAGCTTTTACTTCTGCTAAAACTTAGGTTCGTCCTCTCAAACACTACACCTACACCTCTTTTTTTTTCAGTTAGTTAGAACTGAGCAGACAGAAGTACAAACAGACGAGAAATATAGTGTCAATAGGGTGTGAAATTCCGACAGAGGCCTCCATCTGGTAATAGCAGGAGACGCGTCAATGCGTTTGCCATGTGGGTGTTCCTCCCGCAAGTAAGGCCTGAAGGTTTATCTGTGGGCACTGGTGCCCATCGTGCCATGGACTCAAAACCGTGACATCCGGAACAGGACGAGCGGCTGGCCGTAGGGTACTTAGTTAAGAGCCAAACTGCTTTCTGGGTGACAAAGAGCAGCTTGTTGATTTTAAAGTTAGATTTGAGGTCAGTTAGACCAATGTGTGAAATCAAGGAAAAGTATGTTGGTTTATTAATGGACCTTAATGAACAGACATAATATCCAAGATAGAAAAGCATGCACTTACAGATTTATAGCCTACAATGTGATAAACTTTTGATCAGAATAAGAGCCGCCCACAGAAAGAGACTGTTTAAAGCAACCAGTCACTGTTTATTTTGCTTTTACTTGTTGTTTACAGGAGGGTCTAATCCATAAATGGTTGAAAATTCAGACATTTCTATTCATCCAAATGTAATAAGTACAGATTATTACACAGACAGAAACCAAGTAGAACATTCTGCTTGTGGATCTAGTTTATAGATATAAATATTTGTTTTAAAATATATATAGTTGCAACTATGTCAAAATGCAGCTTTATTCCTATTTAAAATCAGAAAAAAATAATTAAAACTAAAAAAAAAATTTTTAGTTTTTTTTAGTTAACTGTCTGTGGGTGTGCCGATTTCTGGAAACATTTCAATATATTTGTCCCCCTGAAAATGGGAACAAAATGTTTGAAAGTCTCTTTAATGTAGACTGCTGTTTGATACTCAGTAAACTCAGAGTGTAACAGGCCAGTGCTCAGATATTTATTTTTACTGGGTCATTTCAGCCTAACGCTGCTATTCATTGTGATGTAAAATAGCTTCTTATTGGCGTGTAATAGGTAAGGATCTGGCCCTCAGGGGGGTGAGAGGATTTAAACCATTTCTCTTTCAAAGATCGTGTTCTAAACATTCATTAATTATCTCGCTGAGCACAGTGTTAAAAGATGGGACAGATTCTTGCCCCGAGCTGGCCATCTCGTTTCATTTGAGTTCACTCAATATGAAAAAATCTATTTGTTTCATCAACTGTGAATTCAATTTACGGTGTGTTTTAATACAGATACACCTTTGCCCCCAGCACAGAGGACGGGTTTGTCCTTTTCTAATTTGATAAAATGAAACTAGACACAGTGAGGGAGGACCAGTGACCTTGATAACTCCAAACTGTTCATGCTTGTACTCTTCTAAACTTTCTCACACATTTAAATTCAAAGAATTAAAATAGTTAATGGGTATGGTGTCATTTTTGTGTGTAACTTACTTGCTTGCTTGATATGGAGAGGCAGCTTGTTTTCCATGGAAAAGGTACATGTTTTGTCACTGTGGTACTATGAAAATTGTTTTATATGTTTGAGCACAACAGTCAGTCCAGCATAACAACCAATGGCGTGAGTCTGAGGTGTGACTGGGATCTGTTTGTCTGACCAGTGGCAGACAGGGGAGTGTTCTGGAAGCCTGTGTGAAAATTATTTCTTTTTACAGTACATATGGTGTCACTAGAACTGCTGATTTTTTAAAAAATTATTATTATTTTTATTGTTTTTTAGAAGAATAATTTAATACACTGTAAAAAAAAAAAAAAAAAAAAAAAAAATATATATATATATATATTTTGGTTGTTATCACAACATTTTTTCTTTTGTAAAATCAACTTAGATAATTTATGTGGTTCAGATAACATAATATTTTGAGGTTTTGTTGATTAAATCAATCGCCTTCATAGTATTAACTCAAATTTTTCATTTCAATGAGCTCAAAATTTTAAGGCAACCAGGTAACTTACCTTTTTTAAGTTAAACCAACAATTCTTTTTTACAGTGTACATGGTAATTTTAACACTTTAGTTTCATATTATTTAACTGTGTGGCAAATGTTATGTAACCTGGCTAATGTTGTGGACTGAATGGATTACGCATTAATGCATTTCGTACCAGTGGTGTTTTAGTGTCATTAATGTACTAATATAGTATTTATTACATTTAGTTAAAGTTTTAGTAACTTTGTTTGTTTGTTGTGTTTTTTTTTTTTTTTTTTTTTTTTTTTTTTTTTTTGGGGTTTTTTTTTCATTTGTATTAGATTTTTAAAATGCCTATTTAGTTTTTATTCACTTTTATTGCAGTTTTAGGTTTAGTAATTTTAATATTTCAAATTAAGTTAAATAAAAAATTAGGGTTCCACTTTATATTAGGTGGCCTTAACTACTATGTACTTACATCAAAAAATAAGTACAATGTACTTATTGGGTTCATATTGAATTGCAAAACACTTTTGCTGCTATTGAGGTGTGATACGGGTAAGGTTAGGGAAAGCTTTGGTGGTATGGGTAGGTTTAAGAGTGGGTTAAGGTGTAAGGGATGGGTCAACAGTGTAATTATAAATGTAATTACAGAAATTAATTACAGATGTAATTACATGCAGGTGTTTTTAAAATATAAGTACAATGTAAAAACATGTATTGTATCAAAGGATTAATTTAAATGTAAGTACATAGTAGTTAAGGCCACTTAATATAAAGTGGGACCAAAATTAGAAATACTGGCAAGAAATAAAATAAGTTTGTTTTTTATATTTTCTTTTATTTCAGTTAATGTTTATTTTATTTCAAATAATGTAAATGTTTTTAAATATTTTTAGTTTTAGTTTAAGTTGACGTAAAAACACTGGTTCATACACAGAAAGACAAAAAGGCAGTTGCATTTCATCAATGGAAATGTAAAGTCAGCACAAAATTCAAAGCACACAAGTTTCTTCCATTTATTCCACCTAAGGTTGAACGAACTTTTCATTTTAGAATGTATATTTTGTGAACCCAAATTTCTCAGTCTTCAAATGAGATATATATTTTGCCCCCTAAAATAGTGATTGATTTTTGTGCATACAAACTGCACTTTATTTCATATCCTGACAGAGATTATTAGAAAACAAACATTTCAAACAAAAATGTGTTCCAAGATGGAGGCATGCACACAACATGAGGCCCAGTGCGGTTGGGTTTGTCCATATTTGACCCAAACGTAGGGTTGAAAAAGTGTAGGTTTGGCAAATTTTCCTAGTGTTGCTAATTTGCATTTACAAAAGTTAAATGTAATTTGCACTCATTGGTTCTGTATTTGTACTGTGCACAATGAAGGTACTTGAATTGGCAACACTTACTGTGTCTTGTCTACTTTTAAAAATGGTGGTCGGGACAGTTGCATTCTGGACAGTGCTTGGCGAAACAGGTGTATCAGAACAAAAGTGAAGAAAAGTAGATTTGAAATCATAACTGATATCTTGGCAGCACTTATCCCTTCTTATGAATAACTAACTTTGGGGGAAAAACCTAGAAAAGCTTTAGAATGATACCAGGGAATGTATAATGTCACAGCAGAGAGGTCCGCCTCACAACACGGCTTATTTAGCTGTGGGTGGGCGTGGAAAGTGTCAGAGTGGTGCTGAAAGAAACCCAGTATTTTCTTGCTGTGTGTGTCAACAGTGAGGAATGCCAAACACAGAACGTTCAATCCATCATGTGACATCATACCAGTGAACTGGGCCAAAAATGTACCAGTTTAATTCAGTCAAAAATACACCCAATCTACAGGGAGTATGATGTAAATTTTGACAAAAATTACATTTTATTTGAGGGCGTCTATTTCCTCTTTCCATCTAACAGTAAAATATTGCAGGTTCAAATTTTTAATTGGCTTTCTTGAGTTTCTTCATGTCTTTGGCAGAATAAATGGTGAACTTCAAATGTTATAATACAAGTGTTTGTTTGTTTGTTTGATTATTATTTTTATTTATTTTTAATTTTTACTTTTATTTAAAATTGCATTCAAACATCTGAGAGGAACGTTCGATATTAATGAGCATGACACTTCTGATTAAGAAGCCTGTCTTGTTTGACGTAACAGGGACAGCATCTGTCCTCAGACCAAATCCAGGCAGTCTGTGGCAATCTAGTCGTGTACATTACAGAGAGTTTAGACTAAACAAGGTACCAGGTGAGGTTTAAAACACCAGGGAGAGAAAAAAAGAACATACAATGCAGTCCAGCCCGCCTGTTGACTGTCACAGCCAGGGACCACTTTGAAATACCAGGTGCTCGCTTGGTGACGCCAGGCATCCTGTGTGTTTATATTTCAACATAGGAGCCAAGAGAAACTCCAGACACCCTTGTTCTGTCATTTGTGAGACCTGCAGCAATGCTACACCTTCCCTAAGGTACCGCAGCGGAGATGGCTGAAGACAAAAAAGCCATGATGGCCTAAAATCTTTCGATATCTTTCGCAATATTCTGTCAATGACCACACACAGCCGATAATGTTCCTATTTTTGACCACTTGACCTCAGCGTTAGGGTGCACTCATGTTAACGAAATTTTGTGGGCAAAAAAAGGTCTATTGTCTATTATTAATGGTGTAGTAATGTATGAAGCACAGCTCACACAGAATTCACTTTCAAACCAAACAGCTTTCTGTTGGTCAATGCAGTGAATCCGCATGAACTCACTGCGTGATTTGCATTTGGAAAGATTTGGTCCTTGGGATTTGCGAAATTGGAATTTTATTTATGCCACGAAATAAGAATATTTAAAAAAGTAATTGCAAATTTTATCTCAAATTATGTTTTCTTGCAACTGCGAGTTTAAATTTTGCTATTCTGACTTTTTTCTCAGAATCCTGAGTTAACATCGCACAGTTCTGACTTTTTACATTCCGCAATTCTGACTTTTTTCTCAGATTTCTGACTTTTCACAATTTACATTTCGCAATTCTGACTTTCTTTTCTCAGAATTCTGTTTACATTTTGCGATTCTGACTTTTTTCTCTGATTTCAGACTTTTCACAATTCTGACTTCTTTCTCAGAATTCTGAGTTTACATTTTGCGATTCTGACTTTTCCCCTCAGAATACTGAGTTTACATTTTGCAGTTCTGACTTTCTTTTCTCAGAATGCTGAATTTACATTTTGCGATTGTAACTTTTGTTCTCAGAATTCTGTTTATATCTCGCAATTCTCACTTTTGTTCTCAGAATTCTAAGTTTATATCTCGCAATTCTGTTGTTTTCCCCAAAATTTTTAGATACCTCCTCTGACTGCATGCATATGCAGAATTCTGAGGAAAAAAAAAAAAAAAAAAAAAAAAAAGATAGAATTGCGAGATGTAAACTGTTTGAGAGATAAAAAGTCACAATTAATTTTATGTATAAGCTTCCATACAATTGTATGGATTCCTATTGAAATGACTGAATTTCACCTTAAATGTGACTGCACCTTTAGAGGTGAAACAAACTGTAGTGATGTGAAACTTTAATTGAAGTTGTTTTCCGCAACAATTCAGGGCTTGTGCACTGACAAACGTTGCTTAAGGGCAGTTTTATATCAGATTTATTATTTCATAGTTTTCTATCAGCTGTGAGCAGTTAATCTTTTGGGTTTGATGGATCGCTATCTGTCTCATTTCCACAACCTGTAAGATGCACAAAAACAGGACCGGTTCTCTGATTGCTGTCTTGGCAACAATGGGACCTGTGTGTGTGTGTGTATATGGGTGGGGGTACATGTGGATTACCTTCTCTCGCAGGAATCTTGCCCTTTCTTGGGTTGGAGTTCTGTGTCACAACACGCTCCAGTGAGATTTACAGGCCACACATTCTACAATTGATATGAACCATAGTTTCCATGCTAATCCCTGACTATGGGAGCCAAAAGACTGTTATTAACATATGTATGCAACTCACAAGATATACATTCAGGAGAGAGTGACACATCATTTTTCAGGCATTTTCTGGTGTCTAAAATTATAGGTTGATAATAACGGGCTGGTTTTGGTACTCATTTAAAGTTTATGATCTCACGTAATCTCATTAGTAATCCTGAGATTCGTATATAAAGTGTGGTTCTAGCACACATACATTTTTGTATGTTTGAATAGACATTGAAACGTACATTATAAGTGTATTGACAACATCCAAAATGTAAGCATTTTATGTTTGATCAACTTTAAGCATTTTAAGTTTATTGTATTTATTGAAATAATTGTTTGATTTTATTGAATACATGACAATAATTAGATATGCTCAGTGCCATCACATTCATGTATTACATGCAGTTGACATTATAACAGTTTAATTCTGTTCTGTGTGATTTCTGGTGCTGTATTCTTGTCACGTAAAACTTGTTTCAAAGGATTTCATCACGTTTCCCAAGCCTAAAACTTAAGATGTTAAAATTTTATGAAATTTTTGTCATCCTTTAATCATTATTTAATCATTTTTAATTTTGTTTGCCATGGCATGGGATAGCTAAAAGAAAAATAAATAAATAAATACAAATATGCAAAAATATCTAAATAAAAAAGTACATTGTAACTAAAATTATTATCAATGTGCATTTATCTGCCATATTAATAAATATGGAATTAAAATAATGATATGTGTTTAAAACAATAAAGCATGTTGAATTGCATTAATTAAAAATGTATTGTATAAACAGTGCTTGCATTTTCATGTTTTTAACTGTTTTCAGCATTGATAATAATCAGAAATGTTTCTTGAGCAGCAAATCAGCATATTAAAATGATTTCTGAAGGATCATGTGACACTGAAGACTGGAGTAATGATGCTGAAAATTCAGCTTTGATCATAGGAATAAATTACATTTTAAAATATATTCAAAAATAAAACATTTCTTTTAAATTGTAATAATATTTCACAAAAGTACTGTTTTTACTGTGTTTTTGGTTAAGTAATAGCCATTTCATAGCCTTGAGTGAGCATAAGAGACTTTCAAAAACATTAAAAGAAACCCCCATAATGATTCCAAACTTTTTTAAACTGCAGTCTAAATGAACATTTATGAATACTAATGACGTCATGCTGGATAACCATGTTATTCACCAGAAAATTCTAACTGGTGAAGAACAACCACCAGCATCCAAAACATTTTAGAGCATTGGTTTACTGCTCTTAGCTTGAGAGTTCACTGACTCAATATATCTTACTGTCTTAGCTGTAATTTTGGCAGTAAACGGTGAAGTTTGTAAAGATCCTGCAGTCGCAGTGAACTTTATCTGCATTTGGGTTGAGTTCATAAACGTTGCTCAATATCTCCAGGTGTTTGCTATGAAGCGAACTACAATAAGATTAATGAGGCCCCCAAAACAATCTGACACTTGGAGACAAAGAACAATGATCAAGTGTGTGGATGTTTTGTCATGTCGGGATTTCTTCTTCCTAAACGCATGTATCAGTCAACAGCCCCCTGCTTGGAAGATTCCAGAGAACATCAGTCAGATGGAGGGCATTTGTGCGTTTCGGGTCTGCCCAAACATCGCCAATGACTCTGGTTCCCATTACCCATGAGTTCTTGAGCTGAGAAATATGGGTGGTTTGATCACACGCTGCATGACCATAGGGAGCATGTTAGAAGTAGCATTGCCCTAATTCAAACCAGACGTACTTGCGGCTAGGTGCATTACAGTAAATACTAAAGAGAGCTTTGCACAAAGGTGCAAGAATTACTCTCTGCCATGGGCCTGCCATTA
Organism: Mylopharyngodon piceus; assembly: GCA_039654765.1. Lineage (NCBI taxonomy): Eukaryota > Metazoa > Chordata > Actinopteri > Cypriniformes > Xenocyprididae > Mylopharyngodon > Mylopharyngodon piceus. The sequence continues at coordinate 19,542,813 of CM077438.1, forward strand.
CGCCGAAAACATTATAAAACATAAAACAAATTAAACGAGATCTGCACAATCGCAAGGGGCTTGATGACAGATTGGCTTTTAATACCCGTATATGTAATGGACTTTTCTGGATGAAAAACTTATCAACTTCCCTGACCTCTGGATCACCTCAATCCCGTAATAACCGAGTGATCGTATCCGCAATGCATTTGGAAATGAAAGTGAATTCCCCCTTGCCCTCTAACGTCTTGCTTCCTTTCATGTTTTAGAGGGTGTGTTGACATTGACCTATTGTGATCGACTCTTAATAGCCGCTGCCACTGTACTGGTATCGCAGTGGTAATACGGCAAGACCGGACTCGTTTAGTATATGTAGGAGAGGCCAAAGGTCAAATAGGAGAGGCAGAATGAGATTGAGGGGACGTCACTTAGCATTTACATTTGGTTTAAATTTTTCATACAGTACTGGTGGTGTCTGAGTGGCTATTTGTCATTGTAAAGATATTGTACAATTGCTTTTTTTTTTTTTTGAGTATTATATTATGAGTCAGAAATGACATTTTGTAAGACCTTTGGCACGAATCAGAAAACTGAATGCCAGCGTTCAAGAACTGTATCATTGTTGTCTGTTGGCATCGCCTGCTCTCTGTGGCATAGCAATTATGTTTTGCTCTGTGAGACAATGCATTTGCAAAGCCCTATACTTAAAATGGGTGAAACCTGTCAGCAATCATTTCACGCTTATGGCCTTATGCACATGAGTCTATACCTGTCAGGTATGTGTGTGTGTATGTGCAGAGCAATGGGAAGAAACTATAACCGAAGGCAGTGATAAAGAGAGGGGGAGGGTTTCTGTAGGTGCTGGGACATCAATTAGCAGTTCCCCTCCATCTTGAGTGCCCGAACTTACCCACAAACAAACACCACAATCTTTTTTTAGAAGTATTACTAGGTTTGAGAATATATTTTAGCATCCAAGGTAATTTATTTCAGCAATTTCATGCAAATGGGAAACATAAAATGGCCGAAGTTGATTTAAAGTGCATTAAATATGAGAATGTCAGCTGAATGCTTTCTTAGACAACTTTTTTTTTTTTTTTCATGAGTAATTAAATTCAAAGTGGTGAAAAGTTCAAAGTATTTCAACTTTGTTTTTACTTAAAAATCAAATTTAAGTTTTCAATTTCATTCCTGCACCCCAGGCCACTGACGTTATTCATTCCTGGTTTGAGTCCAGCATGTTTAAGGGGCCGATGCAAAAGTGCCATTTTCTAGCTCAGAACCACTTTTTTTTTTTATTTTTTACTTGTGATATGCTGACACCAGTGGACTGTCTCCGAACTTGCAGTTTGTCATCAGATTTTTGTTTCCTCGCTGCATATACCCAGAACAAAACAATACGCTCATGTCCATATTGCTTTAGCTCTTGTGTTTGTTAGTTCAGCATCAAAGTTAGTGGCGGCGTTGGGCAGGCAGGCATGGAGTCCAGTAGTGGAAGGGGATTGGGTTTAAGTCTGAGAAATTTCCATATGTCCACATGGCAATAAAATGTCTGCCACTTTACTTATTGAGATTATAATTAATGCCAGGTGCGTAGTCTGTTTTTTTTTTTGTTTTTTTTAGGCACTCCATGGATATGCAACAAAAAGAATGTTTAAAGAAATCTTGCTGTTTGACCAAAAACAGACTTTTCAAGTATTATAAAATACGTTGAACAGTTATTACCCTTCATAGGGACAATAAAACCAAAAAATAAAAGTTCTCAATGAAAACTAGAATTCAAATAACGTTTAACCTTTAAAAACAGTTCGCATATAATGACAAATAACCAAGTAATAAAACATTTTCAAAACAACATAGAACCTAAAGGCAATGAGCCAATCAGTCTATTAACTTGAATTTTCCATTCATGCGAATTAGACCCCAGAGTTTTGGTCAGGGTTTTAGTTTGGCCCCATATTTATGGCTTCACGCACATACTTTTTTAGTTTAACAAACATTCTTATTAGAAGACTTCCTTAGTGTGCGACTAATCCCCGTTCTCATGACCCAGCCCTCTTTCAGATCGCACATAAGATGTCATTAAAATACAAGACTGCCTACATAATAAATCAAATCTCACTTGTGTCTTTTTACAGGAAAAGCACCCCCATAAATAACAATTCTATGACAGAAATGTTGGAACTGCAGTTGATACTCGCTCAGTTACACTTAGACTATATTAACCAATTTTGTTGAAGTATTTAACTGGTCTTTTATTGTGAAAAATGACACTTTAGATAGAAAATAAATACTGTATTGTTTTCATTTTAGAAACTCCAACTCTAGTGCAACATTCTATTTATAATAATAATGTATTTTGTAAATAATTTGGTTTTAGTAAGCAAAGTAAAAATGATGCAGCTCTATTTCAAGTAATTTATGACATCAACATAACATTGAAGACAAAAAGATTATGGAAATAGATTCAGCTGTTGACGACGCCAAACACAACTTTGCACTTGACCTCTCAAGCATAATCAGAATATCTGATTTCTGAAATCTGAAATATGACAGAAACTTTTGCTTTTATTGGCAATCAGCGCTCAGATAAAACTAAATTAAACCTTTGGGGTGAATCAAGGCTCTATACTGGGTCCTTTTACATTTAGCTCCTATATATACCTCATTATTGTATTATCTTACAATACTTTCAAGGATTATATAATATACACTTAACACACAACTACAGTTTTCTAGATCATTTTCTGTTTCAGCCATACACACTATATGTTTTAATGAACTGACAGTAGTCTCAAAAAACGTTCAGCTATAAGGGAATAAAGTGTAGAAAGAGAAACAAATCAAAACCTCTTACCATACTCGTTTAAAAACGGCAATGTACTGTGAGACTTATGTCATAAATGCTTTATTTATCTTTTTAAAATCACTGTCAAAGTGCATTGTTCTCTCAGATATACACAGATATTGATGTATGCCTTCATTACTAGCAGACTGAACGGCAATGCTCTCGTGCAGTCTTCCAAAAAAAAAAAAAAAGAAAAAAGAAAAAAAAAAAAAGATCAGTCCGCGAATTGTCCTATCTGCTGCAGCACAAATACCAGAAAAAGAACATTCATTATCATTGCAGGGTTACTTGACTGAATCCCTCAGTTCACTTACATCCTTATATCCACCTTCAGTAGTTATGGTCCTTCCTTTATGGACAAGTCTGCAAAACAAGTCTCCTTTAACTTATTGTTTAACTTATTAATGTTTATGCAAAACATAAACAATTAAACAAATTTTTGCAACTAAAGTCAATGTTGTACAACCTTTTTTGACGTAAAAAAGTGTGTTGATGTGTTCACACAACATACAAGCAGCTACGTAAAACATTGATGAAGTTAAGGTTGTCAAACTAACATTGAAGATAAAATAAAGTTAATATATTTTTAAATGATTAAAACATTATTCAAAAATAAATAACATTAAAATAAAATAAATCAAGGGATGGGTGAATGGTCCTTATGGTCATTTTAAATGTAAAGTAAGTTATTCAGTTTTCATTTATAATTTAGATTACGTAATGCCTAACTTAAACCCAAAGTAACAAAGCAAAATAAACATTCAATAATAACAATAATTCAAATTAAAAAATTACTACTGCATTTTACACTTTAATTTTTTTTTTTTTTTTTTTTTTTTTTTTTTTACAAAGCACAATAGGGTAAACAATACTTTCAAGGCAGAACCTATTTAATTTGGATATAGTTACTATATTTCAAAGAGGCTTCAAATTGTTGTCATCTAGACAGAGAGAGAGGGAGTGATGGGGGAAAAAGTGTGTGTGTCTGTGCGAAATAGAGCAAGAGCAAGATGAAGAGAACCTTTCTGATAAGTAAGTCTGCTTGCAAAGTACAACATGTAACAACTTCATGTATAACAAATATTAACAGTATATTTAGTGTAATATCATAAATCATAACATGGCCAAAAAAAGAGAGAGAGAAAAAAAAAAAAAAATGAACAGACAGGTCAACGTGGCACATCTTATGCGTTTCCCCAACCCATGCCAAACCTTTAACAATTCCATCCTGCTTTATGCTTCAAAAGTAGCATCCTTAATTCAGCAGTTAATAAAGCAGACAGGCTACTACCAATAAAAGATAACAGTGTTCATTTCGCAGTATATTTATGCATGTAATCAATACAAATTAAAATAGTTTTAACTTTTACTTACTACAGTATACTGTGTTTTGTTGAAAAAAAAAAAAAAAAATCGCACAATTACACATTTTTTTACGGTCTTAAAAATGCTAATAATGTAATAATTATTAAGGCCTATGTTTATTAATACACATTGTAACATAGAATGTTACCCAAAGAAAGTATTAGGTTCGTTCGTTTCCACAAAAGATTTTGAAGACATGCAAGCTGTTAGACCCGCAGAGCGGCGCTCTCACCCTGCCAACTGCGCCAGATTCTCAAGGGGGCGGAACCACCAGAATAACTGACAGCTGATTCTGAGCGTAACTCCTCCCCCCACCTCCTTTCTCTCTCTCCCTCTTTCACTCTTTCCCTGATTTCAGAGAAGCCGATCTTCATTCCAGTGCACATGGAAAGGCAGAGGAGCAGCAACGGTCAGCGCTCAGAAGGTGAAACGCGCTCAGGGATTTTACGCGTAAAGCAGCTATAAGGTGATTCTACGGGACGTGCTTTATTATTGGACTACAGCAGAATGTTATTAGAGGACGAATGGACATTTAAACAACTGTTCTCCGTGTAGGGATTTCACTGTGCGACATCTATAAACGGACACACATGTTCTCCACTGATGAAAAATAAGCTAGAAAGAGCACCCGGTGGATGAGTTTTAAACCTCTTTTAGCGCTGCTTTAGATATTTTGCACATTGGATTACATAAACACTGCTGAAATTATCTGTATGTTTAGAGGATTTTGGTTTATGGAAACAGAGCTGAGAGGAAGACATCTGAAGTTGGAGAAGAGGGTCTCAGAAGCTGGACAGAGGGTCTGAAGGATTTTACAATCTCCTCCACTTTCATGTCCGAAGTCTCTGGTTTATGACAATGGATTATTTGCTGTTTTTATGCGGCTTTTTGCTGCCTCTCTCCTCGGCTGTTGAAGGTAAGATAGCCTATTAAATATATTTTACTCGCAGTGCTTATCAAGGGAGGCACGTCACCGGTCGATACTATTGATGCGCGTCTTTGGGAGTTGCGCTTATAATAGGCTAATAATAACGAGGTTTTAGTTTTATTCATAAGCTATTAATTAATGCAGAAACACGCGTCTGGTCCGATATTTCTTTAAAAAGCACTGGAGAATCGATCTGGCTATTGAATGACACCAATACACATGCAATTACACTGCAGAACTTCTCCCTCTTAATTGTTGTTTATTTTCTTCTACCAAGACAATAGTTTCTGTCTTTCGTAAAGGAAATGTATCTACAGGGAGTCCCACTTGAACAGGCTCTCTGTCAGTCAGACACAAATTTGAGGTTCCCTCAAAAGACTCACGGGGAATTGAGCATTTTATTTTGGAAAATTTTTGGGCGATATATTGAACCCATAAATTGACCAAGATTAGGCTAACATTTTATTGGTTACTTTTTGTATCTGTTGCTCTCATGTCAGGCATATTTTGAAGCAATTATGACCGTGTGTGTGTGTGTGTGCGTGCGTGTGTGTGTGTTTCTTTTTAATCAAAATTATGATTCATTTATTTTAAAATGACTCCGATCGGTAGTTTAGTTGGCTTTTGATTCAATTAATTATTCGAAGTCTGGACCCCCATTAGACCAGGGGACCTTTTGACACCAATAAAGATGAAAATGAGTGGGCGCTTTAATAGATTTTCATGGAGAACAACAAAGTCGATTTATTTATTTCTTTATTGTTATTTTTAACCATACAATTAGCGACAAGCATGGCATCGCGAACAATTGCTTATTGTATTTCTGCATTGACTTGTCTTTTGTGAAGGATTGTTTAAAATCATTGAAAGTGTCAGTGAGATTCTTTAAAACAACACTTATAATTCAATAAAATTTGTATCATAGCCTACTTTTAACAGGGGATTTTTTTATATGCTATTGTTTTAACTAGAGCCCCCAAATAACCTATTTTGTTTTTAGATGAAAAAGCCTTTCAATTTACTGCTCAATGTTGGATTATTACTTTCTACTCACCATCTACACTATTACTCACTAAATGAGAGGATATATTGCTTTACTTGTTTATTTTTATTTTATATGAATGTTTTAATGAGTGAAGTGAGTGGATGTCGGATGCGGAAAGGTTGTTTACGGTGCATACGGTTGTTTAGTTAAATTTATTTATCTATGTTTTTATAGGATATGTCTATACTTGTCTATATAAACTTATGTTCTTGTCCGATAACCTATAAAAAAATAAAATAAATAAATAAATAAAATAAAGTGCACGTTTATATGAAAGGCTACGGGCCTCATTTAGCTACTAAGTTTGTTCTCCTTGTTTCGCTAAATAAAAATCAAGCAGCCTATTAACTGTCCTTAATTGCACGCAAGTATCTTAATGTTTAATTGAAAATATAGGCCTAATGATAGGCTACAATGGAATTTCAGAGTTATACGTGATAACAATGAATAACTTAATCAGCAACTATTCAGTAGTCCTATATTGTTTAGGGTTGTAAGTACGAGCCATCTTTTGTGTCCGTTAATACTGAAGTGTATTTAAAGTGTATTTGAATTACATTTATACTTCTAGTTTTATCGCTGACAAGAATCGTGTCATTTTCTTGTTCCCTGGAGATTTCCACCTATAAGAGTCTACCGAACCTAAAAGAAAAAAAAAAAAAAAGCAAAACTGTCCAATATGCATTAAAATCTTTTTTATTTATTTATTTATTTTTTTATGCATTTCTAATGTCTACTCTGATATGTTGCCTGTATAAATCATTAGTTACGCGTCTATTTCTGTTTGAATGTGAAATCACACGCGTTAGGATCCAAGTCTCTCTCTCTCTCTCTTCTAGTCCAATTAGTCTAAGGCCTGGTTTTAATTCCCACTACCCCACTGCACTTATTATTTAGCACATACACGTGATAAACACATTTTGTGCTATATACTTATTCTGAGGTAACTACAGTAATTTAAGGCATATCTCATCGGAATGTGGTAAAACAGACCTTCGCAGGATAACGCGAGACAAGACCATTTGACCCCATGAATCAACGTAGCTGACATTATTCATGTTTGTTTTCCCCCAAAATACACTATAGCCTACTATTTACAGTATTTTAGTCATTAAAAGCAAGCGTCCTACGCCTCTAGGAACATTTTATGTTTTTTCGGAGCGTGTATCTGCCCACCAATGTCTAATTGAAGTGGTAATTCAAAGGTAAACGCAGCTAAAGCAAATGTAGCCTTTATTGACGAAATAGCAGGCTAATTTTGGGGGTAAACAGCATTAACATGAGAAACAGGAAAATAATTACAGGGCGCATTCACTGAAGAGTCGTAATGTGAGTTTTAGGAAAGGCCTAAACGCGCAATGTGAGCAAAACATTTATTTATATTTAGAAAAAGGTTAAATTTACTCATACATGTGAGCTTTTGTAAACTGACATGTTATAGGCCATTTTACATTTTATTAAAACTATATATATATATATATATATATGTATATTGTTCATTATCTGAGAGGCTAAATGGAATGTTTGCACTTTTAAGAACCATTTATCACACCGCAAGACAGGTCCGTTTAAAATGGAACTGCTGATGGCAAACAATAAATAATGAAAAACTTAAAACATCGCATAAATTATAGTCTGCTTTCCATTAAAACATATCATTTAGCCTAAAATTCTAGATGTTGTCAAAGATTACGCGTAAGCTATACGACAGCGATTTAGACTACATCGCTATTATTATTATTATTATTATTATTATTATTCTCGCTGTTAATATTTTAATAATACTTTAATACATATTAAAAACAGAAAGCTATTATTATTATTATTATTATTATTATTATTATTATTATTATTATTATGACAGCTGTTGAGCGCAACACCAGACTTCAGTAATCGATGCGACTTCATCGATCTGTAAAATCTCCGGTCAAAGGTTTAAAAAGAGGTCAAAGCATTGATCTGTTCTTCACACCATACACATGGCCTACACTCCGCTGTGTGAACTAATTCAGTTAGACAAACTAAATATGAGCACTGATAAAGTACAAACAAACCAAAAAAAAAAAAAAAAAAGGCCTATTTATTATTATAATTATTATTATTATTTTATGGTAGGCGCCAAAATGATCATTTACTGTTTGTGTGTGTGTGTGTGTGTGTGTGTGTGTGTGAATATATATATATATATATATATATATATATACACAGACACACACACAAACACACACACCTCACTTATCTACTGTATGCATAGGTGTAACAGTCAAGATATATATATATATATATATATATATATATATATATATAATACTGGGTGGGACGTGTCCACCTCATGGTGGTGGGCCTGCATTTAATGTATGTACAATAGCTTTAGCTTATTTCATAGAATATCTGTATATAAAATAATGAATTTTATTAATATATAAGTCATGTGTGAGAGCCAAAGGTCATATGTTAAACAGAGGATAGGGTGAACAGATGTCCGCTGGCTTTGTTTCAGACTCTCGTAAGGAGCTCAAAGGGGTCTCAGACTCAGGCTTAAAGATGCTATGAAAACTAGGCAGGGTCATCATGAGCACACTTACTCTGGTGGTCCGCGTAAGCTCACATCACTAACCTATAAACATTAGCACTGATAACCTTTGGAATTCAGGAATGCTTTGGATGTAAAATTTGCCAGCATTCTGAGCCCAGCGTGGAGCAATAACTTGTGCTGAAGGCCAATATTTAACCAAGTGCTCTGTTAATTGATGAAGAAGTGGACTGGACGCTGACTGGAATGTAGAATTCACTCTTTTTGGAGTGTCCACTCAAAAGGGCAATCCTGGCAGCTGACGCAAAGGCCTTTACAGAAAAATAGGTCTTTGACACTCACGACAGTGTGAGGAGAGAATGTGTCTGGGCCTGAACACTGCCAAAATCCCCCCGTTGCTGTCTGCAGCTACTGAAGCGGAATGAGAGAGAGAAATCGAGAGCTAAAGACGGGCAGAAAGAAAGAGGGACTGAGAGAAAAAGAGACATCGGAGCTTGGTTTCTGTCTTCGGTTGGTCAGGAGCAAGATGGGTGGTGCTGGCAGGGAATATATTTGCTACCAAAACAGCCATTGAAAAGGGGGGCGGCAGCGCAGAATACCAAAACAAAGTCACATGATGACAAGCACAATAATTTTTTTTTTTCCATCTGAATGGTTTTCCCTCTCCGACCTACAGGGATTTTTAAATTTGGACTCGGAATTTACAGTGAATTTACTACAGTGAATTTACAGTCAGAGCCAATTTGATCAGAAAAAAATACAGCAGAGAGTTTTTCTCTGCTCAGAAACGTTCATTTATGGTTTTGAAATGTGTCATTTTCATGGTATGTCTATGACTGTTATAGGATGTGTTTTATGGACACTTGAGCATTGTAGCACTGGCTGGAAATTGTGTGACCTATTTGCTGCATAAGTTGCAGTATATAAGCTGCAAATAATAATTTGCTTCATTTTCAAACCACCAGATATAATAGAGGGAACTCTATCTTTCTACATGCACGTAGTGTGTCAAAATACATATGAATAGAAGTAGCACGCAGAAATAGGCTGCATGTGCTCAGACTATGGAAGTGAGATAACATGTGATCTGACACACACATGTAGTCCTGCTATGCTCCTGAGAAATGACTAACACATTTTTACAAGAATGCCACAGCCATTACTTTATAGTGAAGCTGTCTGGCAAGTAGTAGTTAGCTTTCAGACTTTTTGCTGTAGTGTTTTAATCCTTTGCTGGACGAGCTTTAAACCAGTGCTGATAAAGCAGAAGAGTTCTTTGATATCAATTCATCAAAATTAGAGAGAGAACACAATCCAGAACCTCATTTTAGCTTTTAAACCCAAAATATAAACCAAAATCGGGTATTAAATGATACTGAACTGACATTAATGTGCAACACAGTGAAAAAAAAAAAAAAAATGTAACTGTCAGAAATATTTGTGCTAGTTTTCAACCACAGTTCAATTAGGGGGATGTGTGATGTTAGAAGCCCTGCAGGAAATGGCTAATGCTAATGCTAGGTGCAAATGTCTGCTTTGATTAGCAATATGGGCATGTGCGAACAGGGTGGGGGGTGTTAGGCTAATGATGGCTTCTAAACTCCACGCTACCAATCAAACCAGGCCTCTAGATGGTTAAAACATGCTCATAATCTCCACATCAAACACTGGGAGCCCCAGGCAGGGGCCCAAAAGCACCCTGGCCCTTTACCCTTTCTGTTAAATCTAGACTAGAATTTGCACTTTTGAGCCAGGCTGTTCAATTACACATCTGTAGACTTTCTTAGCCATTCATTTTGTTAATGCGTATATCTACAAAAATGAGTTCTGACTGGTTTGATTTTTGCATTTGGGGAAAAAAGCTGAATTCTCTTAATGTTTTTATTTATATTAAGCTAATATTAATAACAGTGAATATACCTTTACAACAAATGTACCATGGTAACCATAGTTGTTGACAAAAATGTGTAATTTTGTATTTGGAATACAATTACTCTTACTGTAAAATCTTTGTAAAGTAATACAGGATATTATTATTAGCTAATATAATATACCAAGTTTTCACAGTTTTATTGTATAAACAGTGCAGTAACTATTTTAGCAGAAACTATTTTTACCATGGGATGCTTATGTAAGGGTAATTTGTTTTAGCCGACAACACAAAATGAACTGGTGTTAGACAGGAATTCTTTTACTGCTTGCGTGATCTGTCACCTCTCCATTTGGTGTTCGAGGTTAGAGCAGTGACACTTTGGCAAGGTGCAAATGCAGGTGCTTGTGAAAAACAGTTGGTTACATGTCGTAGAAGTCCCGGAAGGCATTGCAAGTTTGGAAGTGGATCAGACGATTCATGTCTTCATGATTCATTCAAAGCAAAGTGCCACGTATGCATCTACCACACTTTTCTTTGGTAAATTCCTTTAAGACATGATGGTAATCTCACTTTGCTGATAACATTTTTGTTGAATTACCATGCATGTTTGAGTATAAACTTAAGATATTGTTTAGTGTTATATGTAATTCATTAGATATTTTGCTTCTGTAATTATAAGCATATTTCCCCCCAACATCCCTTGTACCCTCTCCTGCTTTTTAACTGTTGCTATAACATCTAGTTTCGGCACATTCAATCAGGGATTCTCGATGAATCTTCTGTGACTGATTCATTTATGGCTTGTTGTCAGGCTTGATCGATCACACTTCCTTCTCACTTAGCCTTTCTGGCAACTGCCCTTTTGAAATGTGCCAAGCCTCCGAGAGCCTCTCATTACCAGCTTTTTAGGACTTATAGAAGAATGGCAAGATAGAGGAACCGATAAGTTAGAAGATAGTATCTGTCCAGTCATCTTCCCATCAACTTCCTGTGTAGCTGACATAGGCCAGAACTGCCATGGAGAAAGGGCGCTCGTCATGTCTCAGGAACAGCCCTGTAGATGAAGTGACATGTTTCTTCAGCGACTTCAGAACTGCCCTTTTCCAGCCTTGTCTCAAGTCTAGAGAAGATTAAAAGCATTAGATATAAGATAGGCAATCGTGCTCCTGAAGATCTTTCTGCAGAACTTAGATTGAACCCTTAGCCATGCACCCACCTGGACTAGATTATCAAGGTTTTGGGTTGATTATAAATACAGACCGGTGAGTTACAGCTCTAAACTCTGCAGGAAGGTAGATCTCCAGGAGCAGGGCTGAACACCCCTTGATATAAGGTATGCCATGCACCCCCAAGTCACTTGTGAGCCGTGATGAGTGGCTTGTCTGTTATTAAAGTGCCCTCAACCTGAACGGGAGAGATGAGGATATAGGCGTACAAAGGGACAGAGAAAGACAGAGAATTGTCTGGTATCCAAAAGGCACTTGGTACAGTATTGGTTGAGCAGTTCATCTGAAAAGGTGCTGAGAGGAGAGACAATGGAAATACACTGGAGCTGGTCAGATGGGGTTATGAATGCAGTGGGAATTGAGGCAGAGCTCAGGACAGCGAGAGCAGAGAGTTTTCATCTTCTTTCTTGGACAGCTGCCATGGATCTATCTCTGCATCTTAAATTTGACTTGCTCTGCCTAGCTATGCCTGAGAGGAGATCATTGTTTCTGCCTTTTCTCTCTCTCTGTCCATTTTCTACCTATCACTTTTTTTTTTCAGCGCTAGTCTAAGAAACTCTTGATGGGCAAGGGATATGCAAGGGTTTTTAATGAATCTGAAAAGCCAGCGAGCATCAATCAATGACAGCCTTGAGCCTGCACTTGAAATCAGGTCCACCTGACAGTGGGAAAGTAGAAAAGAAGGTTACAGTCTGCATACAGAATGAAGAAACTCTCTAGGCAGGAAAAAATTTGCTTTCCAGTGTAACAGACAGATGTTATATCCTATATTGCAACAGTTGGTGGCTTGAAACTGTCACTCGTTTTTATTGCTATGCTCATTTGTAAGGCTACGAAAGCATCTAGATGCATGTCGACTGTAAAAGGGATGACAACCTGGTGAAAACCCAGAGAACAAGTGTGGGAAGTTCAGAGGCCTCTCCCCCAACAGGTGGGCTTTATCCAGACAGAGAGGGTAAAGACAATGCACCTCTTTCTCTACTCTGTTTACCATCCCTCTCTCCACTCCCTGTCACTTCTTTGCTACACTTTCCCACCACCTTTTTAGAGCCCTCCCTCTTCCCTGTTCTCCCTGGGCACCTTATGTGGTCGTATCTTATCAGGAAGATAATTCTAATTGTGGCATTATTTTCATTATCTGTTATCTAACCCCTTCAGTGATATCAGAATCCCAGAACAGGACCATGCAGAAGCTTGGGGACAGGGCCTATTTACCCACAAAATCTTTGTTGTATCCAGTCATTGATAAGATTTGTGACTATGTGTGTGTGTTCTTACAACTCTATTCTGTCATGTTATCCTATGGGAGCTAAGTGGTATGTCCATAAGCAATGTAAGTCAAACTCTTGCAGGATAGATTTGACAAGTTCAGTCTCTTGATACTTCATCGCCCATGGCTTTTAAGAAAATCTGAGTGTAAGTTCCCACTCATGACATATGTTAAATAATGAAGGTGTGAGGGCACAAAGCAGCCCAAAACAACCCTAATGTCATGCACTGCATGGAGGAGAGTCAAACAGAGGTCTCTAACTAAGGACAAGAACAAATTTGGCATGCTGACGTCACGCAAACCCTCATGGGGTGTGAAAGGAAGCATATTGACGTGAAATGGAGCTGGCACTAGAAACAAATTAAAATATCCCATGGCCAGATGGGGATGGTGAACTGAGGGACCATATTTGTATCATGGGTGTGAGATACACCACAGTGAAACAGCTTCATTGCCACTTTTGCCCTGCCGTGTCCTCTGGGAAATGACCTAAAAGGACAGTGATGATTAGCCATTCAATTTAGCCAGCCATTGGTCAATATGGCATGCCAAGAGGAGATGGTTGTTGATGCTGCCTTGCCATCAACATAGGTGGCGATCGAAATTTTTGAGGACTAGATTTCTCTTCCTTGGTTAATTAAGCAGGCACTTTGTCACTGTTCTTACTTATTCATAAATCTTCCCGTCAATTTGAGACAGCTTGGTCTGAAGAAGCTAGCTAAGTAGGCAAGCACTTAAGAGTAATCTATAGAGTTCAACACTGGGCACAGCTTTGTGCCTGGTTAATTAATCAAGACACTGCAGCGGTGTCATAAACACGAAGGCACTTACGGTTAAAGCATATCGAGAGGGTAATATCTAGAGATCCTTATTTTAGCTTAAGCATTTTTGGCACTTATTTTTTTCAATACAAAAAGGACAGGAAATGAGCCAATTCTTATCCCTCTTTTTTTATGTCATTCCTTTGCATCTATACTCGCCTGTACTCAGATTGTGAAGTTTTAGACTCGGGGAAACATGTCCATTCATGCATCCCTCTTCTGAGGAAGATGTAAATACAGGGTTGAAACAAATACATATGGTCAGTCCTCCAGTGATGGAACTCCTGTACAGCTGCCTTGTTCCTATGAGTAATCTATGCTGAAGTTCAGTGCACACCCTGTGGTTCTTTTGATGAGCGCTCTCATGTTGAACTCATCCTGCTTTGAGACCACCAAGAGATGTAACATACCTGAAATGCAAAAGTTCATGTGTTGGTTCCAGGCAGTCAAGGTGTGGTTAGCCGGTCTGTAATTAGTGTTGAGGCCACCAAGTCTTCGTGACGGCATCTCTCTCTCTCTCTCTCTCTCTCTCTCTCTCTCTCTCTCTCTCTCTCTCTCTCTCTCTCTCTCTCTCTCTCTGTGTGTGTTGGATTTAGTGGATCTATGTGTGTGTGTTCAAGTGTGTAAAAGAGAACAACAGCAGACAATTCCCAGACTTCTCATTATCTCTATACCTGACAATTGCATCTCCTAACACCTGCACAGTACTTCCTAAATTGAAGGGTGTTTTCATATAAAATTCTCTTCCCCAGTAATAGTCGTTTGCCTCGTTTTCTATCTGTGCCGTTGGTTTCCCAGGCACTTTACATTACCGCAACAAACCAGTGTTTGTACAATACACAGTCTTACTGAAGGACTTTATTGGCTCAGTGTAGGCGCTGTTAAAGCCACTGTGTTTGATTTATCAGTCAATGATTGACTCTAGATTGCTATAACCTTCCATGTCACCTGCACTTCAAACACATGCCCAGCAGCAGCAGCAGCCCTTCATTTCCCATCCCACATACACAGTTCCTGTTGATTCAACTTTTATCTCATGTGGCCATTTCCCTCAGTTCTTCCACCAGAGCCACTGTCTTCACATGATAGCTGTGTCATTTTAGCACCACGTCTCCAGATACACCCACAGTCTGACCTTATATGCTTTATTTTATTTAGATTATGAGTGGGAAGTATGGGTGAAATAATTTTTAACAGCATAAGGTTATTTTAACAGGAAATTCAACCTAAAATTGTTTTAGATATTACATAACCAGATAGTGAAAGCATATTTTGGAATAAAAAAATAAGACCCATCTCATGTCTAACTCCATCCTTTTCCCCCTCCCTCAGCCTTCTCACCAGGCCCTCTACTGAGACCCATAAATCAATGGAGCTCAGTAGCCTGTCGGGGGTTTACCGTCTGTGGGGGGTATTGGTGGCCCAGGCTCCCCAGCCGCTGGTTTTAGTTACACATCAATGAAGGGTGAATAATACATTAGTCAACCCCTGACAGTACAGTTCTAGGCAGGCAGGCAGGCAGACGGAACCTCCCCTGGCCCTTCATCAGCGCATCTGTGCCATAATCAGCCTCTGGAGACATACCTCAGCTTTGGCCTACCTGTCTTCCACCTGATTTACTTACTGTTTATGCAAATATTATGATATTTAAACGCCTGCTATGTGGATAAAAAGGGTCGATCTCCCAAAAATGAAAAAAAAAAAAAAAAAAAAAACCTGGAACAACATGAGCGTGAGCAATAGATAACACTTATGTAAAAAGAGAAATTTTGAATAATGTACTTGTCCTTTTTTTCCCATACAAGTAGTTGTTAAGTTCCTGTTTCGTAAAGTGTATCTATATAGAATATGGTGTATGGATGGCACTGTATGTAAGGTATTAAATGCAAAGAAATTGCACCATTCCTTTCGTTTGGGGTCAAGAGCTGCAAGTGACACCCATAAAGTCTAGGTTAATAATTTGAAGCGGGCAGGAAGTATTGCAACTGACCCAGGTCGGACAGCAAGGACTGTGGAGATGGATTGTTGTGGCATAAATGGTCCCGGAACTGTGGCCTTCTCAGGCCAGCTGCACTGTGTACTGATTTATATCCGAAGATTTTCAAATGGCTAGCCCCCTTCCTTGCATGCACAATTACTGAAACATTCACAGTCTCCCTCCAATGTATCAAGGCTTTTATTTAATTGTTCAGAGACATCTAAACCCCTGGCCATATGGGGCACCCTAGAATTGGATGTCAACCGTTTTATCAACCTTCTCCAGCATAATTGCCCAGAAATGAACTTCCATCGCTAATACCTTCTGTCACAATCTGTGAGTCAATTTGCTGTAAGTGAAACACTTAAGTGCATGATTGTGTGATCGCCAATGACCTAGACGGCCACGTGTCCTAATCAGGCAGTTGTTTCTTTTTTAATCAACAGTCTCAGGGGTGGAGTCCATGAATAAATTACTCTGATGACCATCTTCCATACACTCCACCAGTCTGCATCTGTGCGTTAAACAGCCAAAACCATTTAGAGAGGTCTAACGAGTCAAGTTATTACTGCAGCCAAGTGTGAGATTAATTAACTGAGCATCAATTAAGAACGCGGTTGAAAAGATCTAACAGATAAGCATGGGGCGAATAGTATCCAACATTCTTTGCTTTAGCCAACTGGGAAGATACAAGGAGTAAATAGAAATAATAAGCTATAGCCTCCAATTACAACCCAAGCTCATTGGAAAAAAAAAAAGAAAAAAAAAAAAAATGTGGCTGTGGAGACATTTCTGCAATAATATTATGTTTCTTCTTCTCAAGTTTTACAACACTATCAAAATTAAATGTCCAATGAGTGGTGCTAAAAGTGTGTTCAGTTTTCCCCAAAACAGATGAACGTGAATGTGGCAGTGTTATTATTTTGGATGTTGTACATATTGCAGCAGTTCATAAATGACTGGTGAGTGGAGTTAAAAGTTTGAAAAAAATATAGACCTATTTTGTGTTTGCAAACAACAATGACATTTTTGTGGATGGAGCCTACCTGGTGGCAGAAAATGACAGTTCTGCAGTATCAGTCTATAGAAGCCATGGAATAAAAGAATTAAAAAAATAATAATAATATTGAGTTTTTGAGTTTTTGAGAAGATAAATCAGAATTGTGAGATATAAACTCGTTATTTTGTTGTTTTTTTTTTCCCACAGAATTGCAAGTCTGACTTTTTTCCTCTCAGAATTGTGAGTTGTAAAGTCGGAATTGGGAGATATAAACTCGCAATTGCGAGCAAAAAGTCATAACTGTAAGATAAAAATGTTATATGTTTAAATGTTATCTACGTAAAATGTTATAGGTTTAAATATTATAGCTAATTATGGTTAATATATTATGTCCCCTATGAACTGAATATGTGAATATTATGTAGATCTATTGTTTACATCAATGCTTTAATAGTAGACTAATCATAGTGACATCGCTGTGACGCAGCAGAAACTGAAGTGAATTGTATGTATAGGTATATTTTTGTAGTTTTGCAAAAAAAGAGAGAAAAAATAAGCAGAGGCACATTCTAGGTAGGTTAATATGTTACCTAGGAAAGACATACCTGGATCAGCAAACTTTATTGGTCCCTGAACAACATTACCTTCAACCGATCAGTTCCCTCTGGTTTGAGCACTAAAATATAAATAACCTGATTATGGGGTAAAATCTTGTGCCTGAATATGCTTGGAAATTTGCATATTTCTGCACCCTACTTTCTGCTATTGACATATTTCCAAAGTGCCAGAGTGGGGCAGAAATTTCCAGGAAGAGTGTTCTCAAATATAGCATGAATGATAGTATCCTTTTCACTCAGGACAGTTCCAAACCATGCTTTAGTCAATGAGCATATTCAGAGCATCTGTGTGGGTGTGTATTTGTTTTTGTGTGTATTTGTCGGCTAAACAGTCACAAAAGCCCTACCCAGGCACATTCCTGTATGTAACTGCCTAACCTTTCTTTGTTGTTGCGGCTCTGACCTGGATCAGATAATGAGTGGGCAGGTAAACATTAACGAGTGGCTCTGGGCTTAATGAGCTAACGTGAGAAGAGGTAGTCGAAAAAGACCTGCACTGCCTCAGGCTAATGTCACATGTAGCAAGAAATGTAAAAAAAGAAAGAACTTAACATAATAACTCCTATTACGCTGCGGTGTAGCTGGAGCCATTAGACATGTTTTCTTTGTTTGAGCAGGTAAACCACAACATATCCTGATAATTAGCATGCAGCATGACAGCCGAAACTGAGCTACAGATTTGTTCCCATGTCTTCAGCAGTAGCTGCCAATGCTAATATGTGACAGCACTGGAAAGTTAGCAGGGTTCTTGCCCTCACAGCTTGGGTTTTCTTTTCAAGAAATGAAAAGGAATCTCAACCTCACTGGCCGCCCCAGACGGTATATTTGAAACATTACAAAACGATGAAACATTACAAAGCCACTGGAACGCTGGAAATGTGGCCTACATCAGGCCAACGTAGCTGCTAACAAACAGCTGTCTCATGATACAAAGCAGAAATCTCATATTTAATAGCCATTAGAGGTTATTTGTATGTTTGCATAGTAAGATGATATTGTATGTTTGGCTGATGGCTATATCAGGAGTAATTGTATCCTGACGTACATCTCAATACCTAATTCATAGCAGAACTGTAAAGGAAAAAAGTTATAACAAAAGTCTTTACATTTATATACGCTAGAGTTATAGGTCCTTCTGAGTGACTGCAAGGATGAATACAATTATATGGGCATGTTTAATTTTGATTGCTTATCTTTGTTAACAATAACAGAATTCAACTTTTTGCTAGACTGTCACATTAACAATTATTTTTGCTACTTTTCTTTTTTAATATCTTTGCAATTGTTTCAATGCCTTTTATGTAGGCTATATTTGTATATTGCATAGTTTTACACTTATTACACACCTAGACTTTCAATTGTAAAATATGGAAATATTATATCTTGAAAAAATGATGATAGTTGAAGAAACACCCATATATGTGTGCATTTTTGTGTTCACTGTTTTGCATTGTGTGCGTGCCTTTATCGATCTGAAACCGTGATGTCATCCTCGACGTCCTTTCACAAACATCTTATCGCAAGGTAAAAGGGGTTGAAGAAAATGAGAGTTTGGGGGCATTTCAACATCCGCCACACTCTGAAGTACCTCCTTAGTGTTATAGCATGGCAAATGCCTTCCAGTGGTCCTGAGGGATCGTGCCATTACCATATATTTAGCCTAGATGTCTGTTGGCTGCCTCTGCAGTGGCATAATGAACGTGTCAAAGGGAAGCAAGTACGGCAAACGGGCTGTTGGAGAATGGAGATGAGTCCCTGGACAGCCGCTTCAACAGACAACTCCTCTCCGTTGCTGACAGGCAAGGCCAGTGGGCAGCACAGTGCCAAAATACCTCCATAATGAACCTGGAATGGAAGTTTGAGGAAGTCAGCGGTGCCTCCTGCCACGTTCTTTGACTTGGATTACAAAACACAGGAGGGGAATACAAAAATATTTCCAAACACAACACATCCAGGATTTTAAAAGGAAGGACGCAGGGCTCCCTGGAGACCGGGGCTTGTTGTCACACTCGTTCACTTGAGTAAAAATTTCTCAGGGTAGGGTTTTCAGGTTTCCGTTTGGACATTTATGTCTTTTTCAGTGTTATTGCTCAGTAAAAAGATACAGTTCACTTTGTGACAACATGCCTCAATAGTACCACATGAAAAATACCAATGCTCTCAGGATCTTTTTGATTTATGTAAATAATTTCTCCATCAGTACCATATGCCAGATTTTGGGACATAGCTTGAATGATAATATGAGTTGGGGGTAATGACGCATTGAGTTCTCCATTGAGCATGGAGAAATATTTTAGTTTCAAAACGAATTTTTTTTTTTTAGCAGTATTGGCAGACTTGCATCTCTAGCAGTTTATTACAGTCAGAGATGAATTTCAACCAGAACGAGAAAATCAATCAAAACAAAATCAATCAAAACAAGGTTATCGTGATTATAGTCCTTTTAATTTTTTCGCTTGAGGAGAGGGAGAGGTTTTTGACGGTTGGTTACAATGTGCTTACACTAGGCTCAGCCAATGGCAGGATTCATCACGCTCCACGAACTGCAATTTTCTCCGCTCATTAAAAAAAAAAAAAAAAAAAAAAAAAAAAATATATATATATATATATATATATATATCTTTGAAGTGTAATGTTTGTTTTTATGATAAAAAAAAGTTTCATCACTGTTTAAAATTCTTAACCTCATTTTACATTTAAGAAAAATGTCTAAACTTCAATAAAAGCAAAGATCTCTAAAGGTTTGTCAGATTTGACATTTCTAAATCAGAGTTTTTTCAAATAACAGAGAAATGACATCAGGGTGACACCAGAAACATAAAAGCAGTTTCTGAGGAAGTCACTGGTGTTTTTTTGTCTGAATAGAATGCATTTCCTTGTGGTACATAATGAAGCAAATTGGCACTTTTGCTTGGTTCGGATCACTATGACCTTTTATGGCTTAAACATATGTTTTATTATTTTCTTAGTGCTTTTTATGAGATGCTTTTAGGAGTCAAAGTGTCCCTCCTCCTCTTCCAAGTGTTCTGTAAACCTGTTTACTCTTACTTGCATTTTTCAACGGCTAGTTGAGTCATCTGTATTTATTCTAGCTGGCCCTGCCTCCCGCTGACAGTAATGGAGACCTGGGGAGCATGATAGACAGGGAAAAAAAGAGAGAAGGGGTTTCAGAGATATGCGGGGAATGAGAGAGAATGAAGTGGCTGGAAAGGAAGGCTGTGATCAGCGCCGGCCTGTCAAAACACTTCCTGTTGACTGATACACCCTCAGACACTTGGGAAAAGAAGACAGAGATAGAAAAGGTGTGAATGAAACATTAAAAAGAGAGAAAGAAAGAGCGGTTGAGACCCTAGCAAAGGATGGCTTCTTTGAAGAACCTTAAAATGTAAGATATTTTAGGTTGGTTTAACATTTTTATGGTTACTATATAATTTCCATATTTCCATTTGTTTTAATGTTCTTGCTGCTATTCTAAAATGCAGAAATTGTAATATAAGGTGTGTCGATATGGAGGTAAAACAAAAAATATAAAATTAGAAGAAAAATATATTTCAATGCTTTTGCTTTTTCTCTAAAGTTTTGTGTTCTCCCCAGAAACTTTGCATAGTCACAGAGGTTTTGCGTTCACATGAGAAACTTTGTGTTTGCGCTCAAAATCTTTGCGTTCATTCACAAAATCTTTTGTTTCTTCGCAAGAACTTCACAAACCTTTGTGTTCCCCTTGATAAACTTTACATAGTTGCAAAAGTATTGCTAAAAAGTTTTGCATTCCCCCAAGAAACTTTACATTCGCATGCAAAAATTTTGCACTCCCCTGAGAAAACTTTGGTTTGCTTACAAAATCTTTGTGTTACCTCACAAAACCTTTGGGTTCTCCCCACTGTAAACCCAAATAAGTTGGCAAAAAAAAAAAAAAAAAAAAAAAAAAAAAAAAAAAATTGAGCTATTTGCAATCGGTTACATCAAAATTTTTAAGTTAAGAAATTCCAAGTTTAAGTAAGCAGAACTAGCAGATTTTTATTTTGCACTCATTCATTCTAAATGTTCTTAAATTGAAATATTTGAGTAAATTAATTCTTTAAAAAATTATCCTGCATGCTGGGAAATAGAAATCCCAGTCCAGTTTCAGTTAAACTTAAGTTCGTCTAAATTAAAAGAAATTAGTTCATAAAACTCAAAACAATGAAACAGTTCAGTTTACTTAAAATATGTCAGTTCTGTGAACTCGAAAGAAAAAGAAAGTGCTAAATACTCATAAAAGTTAATTTGACTGAACTAATTAGTTTAATTTAAGTTTGTCCCACTCAAACCAATTAATTATTTTGAGCGTTGGGGTTTACAGTGCAGGAAACTTGCAAAACCTTTGTGTTCCCCCAAGAAACTATGCATAGTCATAAAGTTTTGCAAGTGGACGCAAAGTTATTTCAGGGAAACACAAACATTGTGCGAGTAACCGCAAAATTTTCTCAGGTGACCGCATAAGAGAACGCAAAAGCATTGAAATATAATTTTCCCTTCTATCTCAATTTTTTCCATCACTGTATCCATTAGGGGTTCCATAAGTTCAAACAGAGTTTTCTTTTATGATTACATACAAAAACCCCAAGCAGAAACTCTTGCTAAGATGTCATCAACAGTGATACTGAAACATGACCATAGGGAGTATCACATGTTCTGACGCATAAATAATGTTATGCTAGTGTTTAAGTCTAGGAAGACACTAAAAGCACATCATGCATCATAAAAGTACAGCTGTCTGATCAGCAAACACTGTCATTAACGTTGTGTAACGATGCCTGAAGTGTCAGTGCGAAGACGTCATAATGTAACATTTCGAGGGAAGGATTGGAGAACCAAAAAGTGCACATCTTTTGAATAAAGCATTGGTAGATATTGATAAGTGGAGAACACATTTAAGTTTTTTCTAACCAACAGGCCAAGCTAAAATTATGAACACAGACGAGGCCTACGCATTCTTGTTTGCCTTGTGGCCATACAATAACTCGCCTCTACAAGAGGAAACACAAACGCATTAATTGATTGTACTCCTGTAGCAATGTGAGTCTAACAGACGGCTCCCGTTTAGTGTGAAATCTGTAATTGGATCAACGTTCAGTATCAGAATACGCCAGCGTGTTAGCTTAAGTGCTCATTAATAGCTGATCGTGCTTTATCTCCATCTCAA
Organism: Mylopharyngodon piceus; assembly: GCA_039654765.1. NCBI lineage: Eukaryota > Metazoa > Chordata > Actinopteri > Cypriniformes > Xenocyprididae > Mylopharyngodon > Mylopharyngodon piceus. The sequence goes on from CM077438.1 coordinate 19,565,481, forward strand.
CGCATCTTGTGTCCTGTCTAGCCACAACAGAGTAACTGATGTGCAGTATCGTAACTCTTTCGCTAAGTGCTTTAGGGGACACGTGCCGAATTCATGGTAATTGATCACAATAGCTGTAGGTGGTCAGATTAAAATGGCTTGAGTAATTTAATCTAATATATATATATGGAGGTTTTCACTTGAAATGCAAATGTTTAGTATATTTCGTAACATGTAATAATGCCTTTATTACAATATTATAACATTATACGTAATAATGTTCGAATGTAATGTAAACGTAATGCATACGCTCTCAGAAAGAAGCAGAAATTGTACCTTTAGGGGTCAAACAGCTTATTCTTTGTCCCAGTACCCTTAAAGTGGCATCTTTGTATCTTATTTATGCCTAAAAGTCAAGTCACCTTTATTTATACAACGCTTTATAACATAGATTGTTTTTTTTCAAGGCAGCTTCACAGTAATAAACTGAAAAATAACAGAATCAATGATGCAAACCATCAAATATGAGACAAAATCAACAAAATCAGTGGCTCTAAAAAAACAAAACAAAAAAAATATAGTGTCATTTAGCTCAAATCAGTTCAGTACTTGTTCAGTTCAGTAACACAGGAGGGGAATACAACTGTGTGGAGTTCATCAATTATGAAATGAGTTCAATTCAGCTATAAGCAGCTCTACAGAAGGGAATAGTGTCATTATTCAGCTTGAGTCAGTTCAGTGTTGATTTAATTTGGTTCAGTAACATTGCTGATGTTGCAAAATATGTCAATTATGAAACAAATTCAATTCAGCTATAAAGCAACTCTACAGAAGACAAGTCATCATCCAGCTCAATTCAGTTCAAGTTTTGTTCTCATCCAATAGTGTCAAATCAATAATATTATGGAATATTAAGTGTATTTTAAACCCAAACTAAGCAAGCCAAGGGTTCATAGTAGTACCTTAAGGGTACACATTACTACTCTAAGGTACTAATATACGCCTTTTAGCAGCTGAATACCACCTATATTTTAACAAAAATGCATAAATCTTGAGTTATTCACAGGGAGAGGGGGACATTGAGAAGGTCTCACTGGGTTAAACAGGTGACATGATCACCCTACTTATTTAGGAGCTCTCGCACAAGCGGTGGTGGCATGGGCTTACTAGCTAAGGACGCCCATTTAGACAGTGGGAACACATAGTTGTGAGCACACCTGGTTAGCAGACAGCCGCCCTAGGGGCTGCCTGTTCACCAGATTGACTGTGCTCTGTAATTAAAGACCTTGGAAAGGGGGGGAAAAAAGGGAATGAATGTGGGTAAGGGGGTGCAATGCCCATTTCTAAGGCTGGAACTGGAACTGGAACGCACTATGGGGTTCACAAGCCTCTTTTTGACACAAAGCTTGAATATTCATCTTGGTTGTGGCTTATCTTTTGCTCGCCATATGAACCTGCGTGCTTGTCTTTGTGCTGTCTGTGAGAGTGAACGGCATGTCTGATTCTGTTTGATCAAAGCAAACGGGCTCATCTTCCACAACCCCATTCCCTTGATGATGTCAGCTTCAAAATCAGACCCCCTAAGACCTTGCACCAATCCTGCCATCTTCTAACGTCAGCTGAAGAACTAATTAACACAACAAACAAAAATGTAGCAGGCGCACTTATGCTCTATGTCACCTTCCTGTTACTTGCTGTCATTGTAATGGGTGCCAAAAAATTTAAAATGTACTTAAGTAGTACATCTTTATATGTAGTTACATAGTTACTTTTATTATTTTAAATATGAAAAAAAGTGTACTGCCAAATGTACTGAGAAGCATTTATGGTAAACTGATATTAAATTTATGGTAATGATATTTCTATAGAAACTTGTATGTCATGTATTTAAATATATTTGTAATGACATTTTAATTTTGTACATTTAAAATATATTAACTTTAAATGTTATATTGAATAACACAAAGTTAAAATATGCTATTCAACATCAAACTAAGTGTACTTCTTTAAAGCATGACAAAATACTATTATAACAATGACTTAAAATGTTCTTTAAAGTAAAGTTTCTATGGTTCAACTGGTGAAGAAGACAAGAATGGGAACGCATATACTAATAAAATTCATAGCTTGAATACATTATATGTAGCTTTGGACAAAAGTCTTTGGCACAGATGTAAATGTAGCACAAAATGACAATAATCAAGTGGGAGAAGTCTGCGTTTCCTGAAGTTAAGAGTTTCCACTGTACAATTACAAATTCGACAAAGACATGGGTGATTTTACTGGTCGGAAATTACAGTAATTCCATCATGAAATGAAAGCTACATCTGCAACTTTGACAGTGGGCCTTGTTAGTACGTAAATGACCCAGAGAGTGACAGGCATTGTGTTGTGACTGACGGCAAGTGGACGGATGGGAATAAGGAGGCTCTTTTCATGGAATTCCCATGGAGGATTCAGGGTGTTGGAGATGCAGCCACCTACATCAAGAACCGTCGACCAATTAGAGGTTGCACGCCAGCTCGCCAAAAGCAGCCTACTCCTCTAATCACCACACTCCAGTGTGGCACAAAAGCCTGGGCCGCTCACCACATTTCAATTTAAATAGGATCCCCCCCACCCCCCTTTCCTCCAACCTCTTTCAACGTCTTTCCCTCTCTCTCCCAGAATCTCTCCCCCACTTTCTGCCTGCTTCACCAAACCCCCCAACAGCTAATAAAAGCAGCAACAAAAGCACATACAAAGCAATCAGTCTAATAGCTTTAATACGTTTAATGCAGTGTTTTCCCCACGCTGTTGACAGATCTCAATGTTGGGTGGCAAAACAGAGCTCAAGTGTTTGGAGACAGAGAGTGACATTCTTTTTTTTTTTTTTCGTCCTTAAGCCTGTCGTTCGGTACGATTCCACAACAGCGCAGCAGTAGACAAAACTGGCAAACCTTTAGATGCTAATTGGAATAGATAAATCTAGGCTAAAATAATCATAATAATTAAAGAAAATTGGAATATATTTTATTAATAATGTTTTTTTGTTTTTGACCAGCCTGTCACAACAATACTGGCTCAACCAATCGCATAAGTGTTTGGGGCAGGGCTATTTGTTTGACTGACCAATAGCAGTCATCAGAAAACCAGTTTAACAACATTTGCAGCTCCATTTGACGATTCTAATGGTGCAGAACATACACACTTCATCTGTAATTTTCTTAAATGCAAAATATGTATGCAAATCTAATTATTTTAGTTGTGGCTGTTTCACATTGAGTTTTCCTTGCTTTCCACATGTTCTAACCTCCAAACAACACGGAAAAAAGGAATCGCTAAAGCTGAAAGCAGTTGGGCTGAAATCCTGCAGTAATCTCTCACCTGTCTGCCCACACGGCACTGAGTCAGTTTCTAAATCCACTGAACATTCTTTGTATCAATAGAGGTGGTTTTGTTCACATACCCCTCTTTTTAAAGAAGATTGCTTACTGGAACAAAGAAATATTTTAAGGTGCTTGTAAACCCACAGAATGAGTGTGTGTGTGTGTGTGTGTGTGTGTGTGTGTGTGTGTGTGTGTGTGTGTGTGTGTGTTGTTTCAGAGACCAAGTGTTTCTCTGTCTTCCTCTGTTATTAACGCTGCTCTGTCATTAGAGGATTAGAATGGAAGAGCTGACCTTTCTTACATCAATACGTGTGTGTGTGTGTGTGTGTGTGTGTGTGTTAACATGCAATTCTATGAATGAGAAATTTCCTCTGAATGTGTGTATGCCATGCAATTTGTATATTTAGTGTTTGAGCCAAAAACAATGACTTATTGTTTAGTAATTTACACATACTTCCATAAATGTGCTTTGTAACCTCAAGTTTGTATGTTTCCTGGGATTTTTGAGTCTTTGAGACCTTATTAATATGCAATTAAAATATTGACATATTTACATAAGTTAAACATTATACAATGCCATTATATATAGTAAGTTAATATAAAGTTCTACCCTTTTACACAATACTTAAAAACCTGTGACAACACAATGTGGTGAAATTATATATATATATATATATATATATATATACACACACACATATATATATATATATATATATATATATATATATCTCCTTCTAAACATTTGGCTACAAGTCAGTTTTCCTCGAATTATGTTATATGATATGTGCTTTAGTAAACTCAAATATTTACATTTTCTGAGATTTTGAGACTTTATGAGAATATTCTAAACCTTACTAAGCCATATAGCCATATGTATAATGATTATTTTTGCTAATTTATAAGTTTTATAAACTGCAAACCATTTATCACTTTACACAATAGTGGTGACATTTTATATTACAAATACATATTATTATTAAAAATATATTTTAGTTTATGTACTTTTAAGTAGTTTATATAGTATGTTATTGCTATTTTATTGTACTTTAGTGTTTTATAGTTTGAAAAAAACAAAATATTTCGTTTAGATTTTTATGACAGTTAAGTCAACATGAGGTGAATAAGGAAACCTGCGTTTCATTTTACGGCAGTTAATTTATATGTCGGACTACTTTTTCAAGTTTCAAATGTTCTGCCTCACTAACTCGAGTTTATGGGGGATTCTTTTATGTCATTGGGTTTATAGCTCAAAGTTTGCCCATGCTTCACACTCAAACATCCAATGCTAGACGGATTGCGCAAGGGAAGGTTTTTTTCAAAGCACTCGTCAATCAGGTTCAACATCTTGCCAGAAACTACCCATAGTCTTCGGATTTTCCTGAGAAGTGGGAGAAACAGGAAATAAACCATGGGTTCTCTGCTGCTTAAACAAAACGTTCCCTGTGTGGAGCCATTTTAACTGGAGCAAAGTTGTCTGTAGGCCGTAATGGAGGCTCGGTGCTGCTGTAGGCTTCACGCTGGAGTGTGAATGAATTGTCGCATTGAGGGCACGGCCTCTCGCCCCCCCTGACTACGGCGGGCTGGGGTGAGGGGTGGGTCACCCTCCACTGTGTTCGCTCTCACATTGAGCCAGGACTTGCCTCCTCATCTAAAAGCGCGCTCAGCTGACACAATGCTCAGCTTTGCTGTTTTTCAGTGCAGCTTACAAAACGCAAACAAAACAGAAGGTTGCAGTCAATCGCCGCATGCTCCAGAACGTTCCGCCTGTTTCACTGAGTCAGAACTGAGACGCATTTTCTTTCACTCCATTCCTTTTTTCTCTGGTTTTGCCTGGCGTTTTATTTGCACTAGTACCTGCGTGCTTGCTTTTCCACAGCTGGCAGCTGACTTATGGTTTTCTTTTAAACGACGAGATATTTTGTAGAGTGTGTTTGAATGTCAACTGACTTGTCAGTCAGTGACACAAAATGACATACAGTCCCAACACAATATATGACGTCCTATTAGGAAATCAATGGCGTATTTTATATGAAGAATAAACAACTGCCTTAGACGGTTTCTACTTATTGTACAAAGACCTCAGTGTTTGAAACATCTCAAGTAGCCACAATCAAGTTCAATATTTCCAGCAGACACATTTTTCAGGTCTGTTTTCACAAGTAAACAAAGATGAGTAGAGAAGATAAAAGTAATGTAAACCTGGTATTAACATCCGTCTCAAGTAATACAATCTCAGGTAGTCAAATTAGACAGACTGCTGTGTACAACTCTTATTAATATCAGGTTTGATTGACAGGTGAGTAGGCTGTCTTTCAACTTTGTCCGGGACGGATCAGCAAAGACTTTCGATATACAAAGACAGTGCACTCATATTACTATGAATGGGAGAAAGTGATGCATACAATATGGCAGATTAAGTCACGCCTTCTATGTATTCTGAGACGTGCTTATGACTGAAAATGCGCATTGGCAGGTCCAGCCTGAAAAATGCTGTTTTTTTGTCATGATTTGAGCGTTTAGAACTAAAATTTATGAGACAGTTGTTGTCAGATTTTATTGGTGATTTCAAATTTGAAATTTATTCGTAAGCTTGGTGAACAGCTTTGGAGAATTTGATGTTTCCCCACTTGCTTAACTGAAATAGTTTTAAAGATGGCCGCCAGGTCACATGACTTACCTTAAAGGGACTTTGGCATTAGTATGCATTTTCAATGTGCTACAAACACAAAGCGGTAGGGCTGCACGATTGATTGAAATTAAATCTAAATTGCGATATGGCTGTTTGCGACATAATTAAATATATGTGTAGCATGTTTGAAAGTGAATCATGGCACTGTGTTCATTTACACACATGCAGCTTATGATCCTGTGTTTTCAGTGTCTCGGAGCAGCTCTGTTCGTAAATGCTGCTTCACATGAAGTTTGGGACAATTATAGTGTGCATTTGGGAACATAATATGTGCCAATCATCTTCCCAAACTTGTAATGAGAAGCGCTTATAAACTGGCAGTTGTCAACAAAAGAGAAGCTTTGGTGGTTTTCCATTAAAATAAGAGAGCTTTACGGTTTATTGTTTGAAATAAGACAGCTATTTATTTATTTTTAAGTTGCATTTTAAATCGCAGTCACAAATGCGTTTCTGACAACTTTCAAACCCTGTTTACCCCTGGAACGGATGTTAATACCAGGTGTAACCGGGTTTAGCGCTCATTTCGGAGGACAAGAAGCTTACTCCGATGTTTTGTTCCCTAAAATATGATTTCAGTGCACTTGTAAAACAGTCCCATCCATCTAATTTAGTAAAACTATAGTAACAACGTGTAATTGTAACTGCAACCGCTACACATAAACAGCCAAAGCAGGTGGCGGAAGGTAAAATGGTTGACTCAATATGTTTGAGTGAGTGTGCTTTCATTATAATAAAAACAGAGCGCTGCACATATGGCTGGTGGGATAAAAACAGAAAAAAAAACAGACAGGCAGAACATATTGGGTATTGAGGAAATTGTGAAGATCTTCCTTTTGAGAGTTTTATGGCGCTATTCAAGAACTCTTTTGCTCTGTTATATATCCTCTTGAGTTTTACAGCTGCTAGCTTAAGGGTGCGAGTGTGTGGATGTTTTGTGTATGTGTACGTGTGGGAAGGGTAACGGGTTGTCTTTCAAAAACACTTAGCTTTTCTTTCCCACCCAGCAAATACACGGCTAATTAAATCTAATTAGAGGAGGGCTGTCATAAATCTTTGACAATGCCTTCTGGATCACCCACAAAGCTGTTTTGCCTTTCTAACGTCTTTTCACTGTTGATTAGCATGATAGTGTTTCTCTGTTCCTGCACTTGTGAATTTACCACAATGCATTAATAGCCTACCTATTAACAATATGGACAGTAACTGTTATGTGTTGCTTAGTTTGTCATTCACAGTATGAAATCAATTCCTCCCAAGGTTTTCTGTTTCATTTAGTTTTCTTTCTTTTTTTTCCAATTGCTTAGGTTAATTTTGCTCCTTAAACTGAGTGGATCTTTTTTTTTTTTTTTTTTCTTTCTGCAGAAACACTTATGGACACCAAATGGGCCACCACTGAACTTGCATGGACCTCACATCCTGAAACTGGGGTGAGTTATTACTGTTGTGTTTGACTTTGGTTAACCTTAGAGCACATTATGCTTATTTGATCCACTCCTTCAGTCAAAATAAAGTATGAAGTGAATCTCAAAAAAAAAAAAAAAAAAAAATTCCTCTCCAGGTCACATTTCACCCTAACATTAAAAAGAAAAAAATGAACTGGTCTGTTTGTAGGGCCCTCCAGGATTTCGCGAACTCCACAATATTCGGAGGAGCTTGCATTTTTTCTTAATTGCCGCAGATTTTGGGCTTAGACACGTCCCGTGATATCATCGCAACATGCATTTAGTCAACTCGTTTGAGCTGCGTAGCTCGGACCAATAATGGACAACGAGACAGGAGTTCAGAGCAGCGGGCCGATTTCGAACACCATTATTACACAGCACTGGGAAGAAAGTGCTTGAATTCACTGCAGAATTAATAATGTCGATGTGAAATCTTGTGAGAAGCATTCAAATTTGTTACAAAATTCTGTGTTAAACCACAGATATCAGATCAAACAGTGCTGACGCGGAAACTGTTTGATCTGATATCTGTGGTCTAACAGAGAATTCTGTGAGGCTAAGTGTAGCGTAGTAACACTAACAGAAATAATTTGTGGCAGAAATAGACTAATGTTTTCGAATGCTTTTAAGTGCTTCACACAACTTTTCAATATTGCCTAATTTGAATGTTATTTTTTTTCATGTGATGTCCAAAACATTATTTGTTTATCCTCCATAGTTTGTCCCCATTTGTAAAACTAAAAGTTTCAGAATGTAGGAAAGCAACCACTTATTTAGAAATAAAAAATACAATAAATTACCACTGTAGTAGATGCTGCAGAGGAGCACTTATTGGCTTATTAGCCATTTCCACACTCTAGTATATATTTTTAATATTTATTAAATATAATAATAAAATATAAGTTAATATTATCTGCATCTCAACTCAAGCTCAGTGTTTTTCTGTCAGCCCTCTTAGCGCTGCCAAATCAGGGGCTGGTGCCACCTTAGAACTTAATGGCACCAATGCTACTGCCCTCAAATGTTAGTCTGGGGCCCTGCAATGGTTCTCAAGGTCAGAAAAGTAATAACAATGCTAAAATGTCAAATATTGAGAAAAGCCGCCACAAATTCAGTCATTTTAGGCCGCAAAAATCAGAAAAAAGTCCCACGAAATCCTGGAAGGACTGATATTTATATATATATATATATCACATTTTTAATTATCACATTTTTAATTAAGGCATATATATATATATATATATAGCATTACCTATATGCCTGAGATGACACTTAAAATGACACTTAAAAATGTGCTTAATTAAAAATGTGACACAGTAATGACAGTTAAGTGTTAAAAATGACTCTACATATTCTTGACATGTTTCGTGAGATTCTCTCATAAATGTCGTTAAACTACCTTTAAATCAAGAGGTATTATAAACAGTCCTGTTGCAGCCTTGTTCAAATATAGCATGTTAAACACAGGAAGCTCTGAGTTTCATCAGATAAAGCCAATGCCCAGATCAGATTTCACCCGAGCTGTGTTACATTCATTCTCCAAAAGTGAAATTTGTGCCCACAAGCTTTTGGCAGACACAGCAGAAGTATCCTTCGCTCAGTATATCTTTCAAAATACCCAGAGACTGCTGCCTTTTCTTACTTCTTTTGTTCGGATCTGTGTAATTCTCCGATTTTTGGTCTTCACCTCTCTTTCTCTATATCCTGTACTTCAGGGTTCTGCATGTGTCCACTGGCCTTTCCTGCCCCCAGCCATACCATCTCAGCTGTTGTAGTCACCCCTCCCCAAAACCTTTACTTCCGAGTAACTTAGCACCAATGCACCGAAGCGCAAGAACAGCCCCAAAGATACAAATCAACTGGCATCTCACCTTCCCCGTCCATATATTATTATTGTAAATATCCCTCCCCACCCCCATTAAAGCACTAAAACTCACTAGCACAATGGGCCAAAGCACAACCCCTTCACACCCCAACAGATGCCTCCTTTCAGGACGTACATTCTCCAATTCTTTCCCTTCTGCTCTCTGTCATACACACAGCTATACATTTTACCCACGCCTCCCTTCTGTATTTTAGGACAGACAGGGGAAATGTGGCACCAGTGTGTCCTTGCCTTAAATATCACAGTGTTCTGGACACCTTTTATTTCATTCTCAAGTTGAAATATTCTCCCTGCTGGTGTGAATTGCATGAAAACTGGTCACATTAAAACCAAAATCAAAATCAAAAATAGGAAAATATATTTTGTGGCAATAAAAAAAAAAATAATAATAAAAAAGGAATACTGTATTTAAGAAAAGTTTTTTCTGCATGACAATTCAGCATATTTCCCCATGAAATTCTCATTATTGTAATTGTAAAGTAAATATGTTTATATTTATTTTTTGCAGTTATAAGAATAAGGGTGCCTTGTCTTGTCATAATTATTTGTCTATTTTGTATTTATTTATTTTTTTTTTTTTTGCTAAATACAATTTCTCATTTCTTTTTGGATGAAATATGATTTTGACCATATGTTTTTGGAGATTTACCCACTGGCTTTATTGGCACCCTCCATATCTCTCTTTCTTATGCCACACTCATTTCTAATTTTGTGTGACACTAAGTTCAATGGTATGTCGCACCCAGAAAACCAAAGTGGGAACTGTGCCAAGATAATAAAAACAGGGGCAAAAAGTTGGAATAATTCCCAACCTGACTCAGCAGCTCTTTTTCTATATTCACTTAATCTGCCATAAAGAGAGAAAGAGATAGAGAGAGAGAGACTCTATTAGTCATTAGTCTGACACCTGTAACCTGAGAAATAAACACAGATAAATACAGACTGTAACACCATTAAGGAAAAATAAACATAATGGCCTGCTGTTGCTTAAACCTGACCTGCTAATTTTTCCAAGATAAACAAACTGAGTATAAAATAATGCACTTATACATATTTATAAATAAACCACATGACACCCCCCCCCCCCCCCCCAACAAATCGAAGATATGCAGCAGGATAAAAAAATGATTGTGCATAAATATTCAACTCGAAGCTGAAGTGTGTATGAAAGTACTTTCTCGTATCAAAGTTTAATATGCAGAAGACACCATTTGTAGGCTTATTTCCCTAATACTGAGTTGAAAAGAAATTGATTGAGCAATCTTAATCCTGGAAAGAGGAATGTTTTGTTGTGGCTTTATGCCAAAAGAAGTCCAAACCACTGCAATGTGTGGGCCACTTCCTCTTTCCCATCTTTACTCTCTCAGCAATTTATTCCACTGAACTAAATGCCCATTTACACCTCATTCTTTCTCCTGTCCCATTGACCTGATGCTTATTATTGATTTCAGCACCCTTGGCTCAGAAAGGCTGTGATAAAGCAGGGACTTCTGGAAGCCCTGCCTGCCTGGGGTCCCTGGGGCCCGTAGGGATGAATGGCCTGTCCGCACAACATCCATATCGCTGTGTTAATTAAAGACTTCACCTCTACACAAACACTACGCTACTCTCTCAACAAATCTCTTGATGCTGCGCTAGTTTTATTTTTCCTTTTTGGATACAGCTTATTTTCTTCTTTAGGATTGCTTTTTCTTGCTCTAAAATTGAACTCACTGTAATCAAAAGAAGTGGGATGGTGTCCCAAGGCTGAGCATTAATCTAATTGATCCTTTAACAAATTGAAGATAAATAATTTCTCATTGATATATGCTGTTTGTTTAAGCAAGAAGAGGTTGATGTAAAAGTATGGGCTAGTAGGTGTTCTTACTTGACCACAGTCTGCACTACCATTAGTAGCTGCCGTATATACTATATTCTAACTATATTCAACCTTGTCGCATCTCATGGTGTTGCTAATGTCTCCTCAAATCGCCAAATCTCCGCTTAAAACTTCCGTTCATTGTCACTGAGACCTGTATACTCATTGTAAACATGCTAATGTAGGATGCACAATGCAGCCTTTAGTACCACAATAACAATCAACCTCTTGACGATATATCTCACTTGTCTTTTCAAAAGAAGCATACTCTTAATTCTGGTAGATAAGAGAAATCATTTAGGTAGAGGATTGAATGTTGCTTGTTGATCTGCATGAATACAATACAATCATGATGGTTTAATTGAACAGTAATTGATTGTGAAGTGAAGCAGAGAGTACTCCACACTCGAGGTATGAGGTAAACATCCACTCGTTGTTTTATTCAATGGCTTTCTGAAACTCCACGGTAATTTTGATGAATTTGCCAGGCAGGTTTCTTCATTGAACTGGTGAATGCAGATGAAAGACCACCGTGCAGCTTCCCACTTAATGACACCATACACAATGTGTAATTGAAAAGGCACAAACCAAAAAGCACAAAATTTAATTTCCCCTCTCTTTCATCTGCCCCATTCACTCTTTTTCTCAGCTTGCTCCCTCTGTTATATTGTTTCTTAGCTATGGCGTGTGGGGCTGTAGCTGAGAAAGAGCAATTTATTGCCTGCCGTACCTCTGTAACGTAACACCTCAGAGTTCTAAAGCCCTGGATAACATCAAAATGAGAATGGTTTCATTTATAATACTGACAATGAGGCATATTGTACCATACTTTAGATAAAAACATTTGTTATTGCTATTGTTCTGTAGAAGAATCCTCAAATGCAGTATATATTAAGTGCTAGCTCATTCCGAAGGTGAACTTGTAAGTTGTTGTATATCTATGACTTACAGTGTTCTCTTTTTTTCCCTCTGTTCTTTTTTTCTTCAGTGGGAGGAAGTTAGCGGTTATGACGATGCCATGAACCCCATCCGAACATACCAAGTGTGCAATGTTCGTGAGCTTAACCAGAACAACTGGCTTCGCAGTGATTTCATCCCTCGAAAGGATGTTCTCCGTGTTTATGTGGAGATGAAGTTCACCGTACGAGATTGCAACAGTATTCCCAACATTCCAGGATCATGTAAAGAGACCTTCAATCTGTTCTACTATGAGTCTGACTCGGATTCAGCCACCGCCACCAGTCCTTTTTGGATGGAGAATCCTTACGTTAAGGTGGACACCATTGCTCCGGATGAGAGCTTCTCTATGTTGGAGTCTGGTCGAGTCAACACTAAGATTCGCAGTTTTGGTCCACTTTCCAAGGCCGGCTTCTATCTGGCTTTCCAGGACCTGGGCGCCTGCATGTCTTTAATCTCTGTCCGAGTTTTCTACAAGAAGTGTTCCACGACCATTGCCAATTTTGCCGTCTTTCCAGAGACGGCCACAGGAGCCGAGGCTACGTCACTAGTCATTGCCCCAGGCACTTGTGTGCCGAACGCTCTTGAGGTGTCTGTACCTCTTAAACTCTACTGCAATGGAGATGGAGAGTGGATGGTTCCTGTAGGTTCCTGTACTTGCATGGCTGGGTTCGAGCCTGCAGTTAAGGAGACGCAGTGTCAAGGTGAGTGCTGATATATGTGTTTTTTTTTTTTCTCACTGTGCAGTTTGTCTTATCTCCTGGTATCACATTAAGCCAAATGGACAAATCATCCTGTTTTTTTATTGAGGTGTTTGGCCTAACAGCAAATTTGGTTATTCGACCTCAATTTAAGCAGAGCAAAGCAATGAATAAGTAAAAGAGTCTGTATGTCTATCAGAGTGGAACATTTTGCTGAGAGAAAGGAGCGGACTTGCTGAAAAACATATCAGGTTCAGACTGAGGTGAATTAAGCCAGCGTGTAACATAGCCACGATGAAAGTGAGCAGAGCAGACAGCGGGAGGTCAAGGGTCAAATGGAGAGCTGGGAGTGAGAGGAGACCGGAATCGATTTGCGGACCAAGGGCAAGGGCTGCAGTGAAACATTAATGAAGAGCACAAGATGGAGATAGAAAAGTAACCCTGACAGTCAAGGCACCAGAAGTGAAAGGTCACAAAGAGACAGTTGGTTCCAACACATTATAAGAACTACAAAGACAGAGTCACTGAGAAGTGAACCTCTGGGATAAAGAACTAAATTGAACAGCAAATTATTTGTGTATAGAGAAAAGACAATTATTAGTGATGTTTGAGGTAAACATCAACATTATGAGGGCTGTGGATTTGAGCAAATACTTTACCCTGAGTAATAAACTGTGGCCCGTAACTGCCCTACTGTGTGCTGTGGACATGGATGATGCCTTAAAAATCATATACTACCAAGCATATAAAGGTAGACTAATACTTTCACTTTTCACCTGGTGTTTGATAAATCAGGGGGAAAATCCTGTACATTTACATTTAAGTAGGGACTAGAATATCATGAGACTTAGGGGTAGGCTCTTTTGACTTGAGATAAGTAAGAGTAAGAAACCACATAGCAACTATATAGTATGCTAAAAAGAATAAGAAAGAATGCCTTCTGAACCACATTGCAACTCCTTGACGACCTAGCCTAGCCACCAAACCCTAGCAACCACATAGTATCCTAAAAAGAACACCTTTGGAGATGCATAACAATGCCGTGAAAACAACTTACAACACCTTAGCGTAGTGGAAGCGAGTTTTGCATAGACAAGCACCACTCACATTATTATTTTTTTCACACTTTATTCAGAAAATGTATGTTGTTGTCAAAGTAATAAAGGATTTTTCTTCTACTGCCAACTTGATAATAAACCTGTGTATACCCATGGGGGAAGTGGGCAGTCCTCAGAAATCTGCTGCCTGATGTACAGTTAAAAACTCATTTGTTTGCTTGTGGTGGCTCAAGGTGAAAGCCCTGGCAGCAGTGACCTGATAAAATGTTCTCTAATCAAGCCAACCGGAAACTAAAGGAGGGATAAATCTCTCTGTCACCTCTCTCTTGCTTGCCTTCATCTGAAGGCCGTTGGTCTCATTAATACCCTGCCAGAGCACAGTTAGGATATTCACATGAATATTAATCGACAAGACCGTTTTTTTTTTTTTTTTTCCTTAGCACTGCATATTTCTACTATCCATTCTTTCTCCTCGCTTCCAATTTCACCACAAATTCTAATCACTCCCTTAAGTCCTATGTTCTGCTCTCAATGAGAGAGGGAGAGAGAGAAGAAGATTTGGGAAATAGAGTGTGTGCAATAGACTGTACTGGAGAGAGTGCACAAGTAAGAGAACTCATGAAAAAGCCACAGGATTTGCATTTTCTTTGCTTTCTTTCACCTCTCCTCTCTCTCTTGCTCTGTTAGGAGTGTAGCTAGAGGAAGGATGAGGATGAAAGGAAAGGGCTGACTTCTTACCTTCTTGGAAGCGATTAATCAGCACTTTCAACCCTTCAGAAAACAGCCTCAGTTTTTTGAAGGGGAATTTCAAGCAGTCTTTCATAAGGTTTAGAATCTAGATAGTCTCATTTGTCTCCCCAAGATTTTGGTTGATTTATGTACTTCTGAAATGTGAGGCAAAACACTGAGGACTCATTAATCTCTAAAGTGATACGTTATGTGCGATAAACTCGAATTCACAAGGCCTACGCTCTTTCATCTTTATTGCTATGTGAATTGTTTTCTATGTTCCTTCTTCACTACCTACCTCTGGCCTCCCCCGATTAATGATTAAACAAAGTCCCCAGTTAACCAAGTTAACAGTATTCCTGCACTAATGAAGCATTATGTCAATATTGCACATTCTGAGAAAGAGAACTTTGAAGGTGACCCCAGGAACACTGGTGGTGTGTTCTGCTTTGAACACTATCAGTCCAGAAACCAGATGTTCAAATCTTTTCCCCCAAAAAACAGCAACTTTTCATTATTTGCTGATCCTACGCCTTAGAGACTACTGATAAAATGGCTCGGAAGGCTGGGAACTGGTGTCATACTCCTTCCCTGCTGTTAATAAACATAAAACTGGCTCCTTGATCACTTAACAAGACATTTAGGTGACATTCCAAGCAGAAAGATCACAACCACATTGTGTGCCAGTAGAGCACCTCTGCATTTATCATAGATGCGATAAAATGTGTACACAATCTCGGTAAATGTGTCAGAGCTCCACAAAGGCCAAAGACCTGTGAATGACACATTAATCTTTGTATTCATAAGATAACAGCTCACACTTTACCTTGTAGCCTTCAATATGCTTTGTTTATCTTAGAGGGACACTTCCTGTGGTACAACATTGACATTCCCTGTGTTTGAGTATTGATTGAAAGAGTTCATTTCGAAAAGTGCTCTTGTTTGGAACAAACAGGCATCTGTTTGTAATTGAAGTTGACGGTTGGCATATGCGCATGGGGTTTATGCAAGGCCAGGGTATGTTGTTGGAACTCGTCTTGTCATGAGGGGGTTATTTCCCCGGAGGAAAGCAACAGCAAATTAATGGTGCCAAACAAATACGTAAGCAAGAACCTGTGGGCCTTCATATTTTACAATGCCAAGATGGAAAGGATTAGACTGCATACTGTGGGCAAGGAAAACAAAAGGAAAATTAAGGCAAACAGAGCTCACAAAATGCAAATTGCAGAGGGGAAATTGCTATTGATTTTGCTGTTGAATGCAATGAAATGTTTTGTCACATACCTAGATGGAAGCAATACATCGAAAATTAGTAGTAAAAAAGTAAACTTGGTGTGAATATTTAGTTACAGCTATCGTTTTTATCTCTAACGGTCAAAGTAAACAACTCTTTATCTCTTTAGCTTGCAGTCCAGGCACCTTTAAGTCCAAGCAGGGTGAAGGGTTCTGCTCCCCATGTCCGCCCAACAGTCGAACAAGTTCTGGAGCTGCCAGCATCTGTTCCTGCAGGACAGGCCACTATCGGGCGGACAATGACTCACCTGAATCAGGATGCACCAGTAAGTAACACCTTCGTCTAAAACCACCATTTCACCCATCATGACCTCATCTAAACATAAGCAGTGTTGTTTATTTGCCATGTTCTCTGCTCTCAAAAGCCACATTGATCCAAACATTGTATATACATTCATATGTTCAGTTATATATAAACTAATTTCTCTATCAACAGCCCAACAAGTAGGAGAATGCTAGGATTGTTTCAAAACATTTCCCTTTCTCCTGTTTTATATTAGCTTCTTTTTGGTTGCGTTCATTGTCAGCACTCTGAAGAGATACATCCAAAAAACGTTTTCCCAAGTGAACACTGCATGTATTTCTTGCCATTTTTTGATGTTAAATGAGCAGCACAAGTGGGAAAAACAAGGTTTTGCTTAATTTTAGTTACATGAAAGCGCTTAATATGCATTGAGTGTAAATGAAGCCCCATTTGACCAATTTTATTAAATTTCCTGCATAAAAAAAAAAAAAAATTGCCTAATGACGTTCTTAGCTGCTTACCATGCTGGTTTCCACTGCTTGATAGTTGTGTTGGAGTTTGGGGAACTTGTCAATTGGGCATTGGGAAATCAGCTGGCCAAACAGCAAGACCAACTGAACACCAGCTTTACTAAACAGGGAGACCACCTTAGGCTGGTCTTTTAGACAGGGTTATGAATACTAAATTATCTGAACACAACAACAAGCACTTAACTGATTGAAATGTTTAATTGTATCTTCAGAAGAATAACGACAAAAATATTTTCTTTTTGCAGCTGTGCCCTCAGCTCCACGCAGTGTCATCTCCAGTGTAAATGAGACATCGCTTGTACTTGAGTGGAGCGAGCCACGTGACCAAGGTGGAAGGGAGGACCTTCTCTATAACGTCATCTGTAAGAAATGTCTGCCCGAACGTGGTACCTGTACACGGTGTGATGACAACGTGGATATCTCTCCCCGCCACCTTGGGCTTACTGAGAGACACGTGACGGTCAGAAACCTTCAGGCTCACACCCAGTACAGCTTTGAGATTCAGGCCGTCAATGGAGTCTCCAACAAGAGTCCCTATGCACCTCAGTTTGCCTCTGTTAACATCACCACCAACCAGGCTGGTGAGTTGAGTGAATTGTTTCTACTTCAAGTTGGTTATCAGTCAACCAGCTACCATGGTTAAAAAAAACTACTGTAATGGTTCTCTTAAGATACTTCCAACCCACGACACTAACTCAAAGAGCTCAGCCCATTGAATGCATTGACGCCAGACAGCTGTGCTATAATGCTCAGTAGCAAAGCTAAGCTACTCTAGGCTAGAGCATTCTGGGGTTAGTGAGATGTGGAGATGCATTAACCACGTGGAAACAGCCTCTTATTGTTTAATCCAAGTTTTTATTTGATCACTGGTCTTCTCAGGATAGCTATTAGAGTCATGCATATGCTTAACTCTCTCCTTAGCACTCTATGCTAGCACCCAGCTGCAAGAATGCCTCTGTTTGCTATCAGGGATTGACCACATGCATTGTAATATGACCCTGGCTGTTGTTGCACATAAGTCAATCCCAGGGTGACATGCACACCCACACAGCAGCCCACCCCCATGATTCTAAAAATTCAGGAGAGTCTGTGAGCAGATTATCTCCTAGGACTGTGCCTGAATATTCATCCACCTTTTAAGACAAAAAATAAATATGGGCCGTCAGCTCAAGGGACGTCATGGTTACTTCCACTGTCTCCACAGGATGAGGCCCCTTAATCCTGGGGTGAGAGTAAGCAAGCAGGCTGCCCAGGGAGTATTGTTTTCAGGGTGAGGCTTTTCTGAGCAAGGCCTAGGTTAGGAGGTGGATGCTGTTGGGTTGGGGAGAGCGAACATTTGGGGGAGGTGGACAAAGAGACAGACAGAATAATAAAGAGCTACTAGGGAAAGGATCAAAGAGCCGGACCTGGGGATTAAAACATTTTTAACAAAGAAAAAGCGAGGGGGAGAGAGACAGAGGCAAGAAAGTAGGGGATGTTGAGAGCTACTGTAGTGTGTGAACAGAACTTGATAACATCAGAAACCGGAGATGGCAACATCAGGTCTGAGGACAAATGGGGACAGATTATGTAAAGCTGGGTGCTAAGATAAGTAAGGTGCTATGGAAGAACTTGTGTGAACACAGATATGTGGGTGAAAATGTCACATTTCATCCTTTAAACAAAAGATATATTAGAGTTTGAAATCAATCAATCAATCAATCAATCAATCAATCAATAAGACATCATACACATTACATTCATCACATTACAGTGATTTGGGAAAGAATGTGAATAATCATCATGAAAATTATATCACAATATAAAAAATATAAGATTAATCTATATGTGGAAGGCAGTCAGTAAGAAGAAGGCATCATGGGTCATAACAAGAGATTAGGGAGTGAACAGAGGGTGTGTGCAGCTATACACATATTTGCATGTGTGTGTAGGTTGTATTGTAAGTTGTGTGGACTGGATCTGCCAGATACCAAGCCTTCCGGTTTGTCTGTCATGGTGCTTTTCACAAGAGACTTAAGAATCTATTCTGTCTGTGTAGTTCGAGAGGCTGGGCCCCCAAAAGTGCCCAAGACTAAGGGCTGTCTGATGCTTATAGTTCAAAGCAGCTCTTTGGTAATCCTGAATGTGACCATGCTCTAAATCTGAGAAAAAAAAAAAAGAAAAAAAAATTCAGTTTTCATTAAAATAGGATTTCTCTCATTTCCCCCCACATAGCTCCCTCTGCAGTTCCTACTGTCCACCTGATGGGGGCCTCAGCCAACGCCATGAGTCTTTCCTGGCTCCCCCCTGAAAAACCAAATGGCATCATCTTGGATTACGAGATTAAATACCATGAGAAGGTAAGAGCCAGTGTAAGTCAATGAAGCGAAAGGCATTCAATCACAATTCCACCACTGTCATCCTCTGCTCTATACATAATCGTTCATCCTGACAACAGCATCAACCCTTCCTCTCTTTCTCTCTCGTACCCTAACACTCTCCTCCCTAACTCCTTCCTTGATTCATCCCCTTCTTTTGAACGCTGATACCGCGAGGCAGTTGGAGCTTGGCAGGGATGGAGGCAGGAGGATTTGCATAGAGGAGAAGAAAGAGCCAGGCATATCTGCTCCGTGTTTGATGTGTTGTACTGACAGATTAAACTAGAGCTGCCAGACGCTCTTTTTTGGGTGCTGGCTGGTTTTATATGGCTTGTTTTATCACTGTTCCCACAGGACCAGGGAGAAGCTATTGCCCACACCATGACAGCCCAGCGTAGCTCTGCACGCATCGAGGGTTTGAAGCCAGGCACG
This sequence comes from Mylopharyngodon piceus, assembly GCA_039654765.1. Lineage (NCBI taxonomy): Eukaryota > Metazoa > Chordata > Actinopteri > Cypriniformes > Xenocyprididae > Mylopharyngodon > Mylopharyngodon piceus. The sequence continues at coordinate 19,585,006 of CM077438.1, forward strand.
CCATATGTGGTGCAGGTTCGAGCCCGAACGGTGGCTGGGTATGGCCGCTATAGCAGCCCTACCGACTTCAGCACCAACCACCAGAGTATGTAAAACACCCTATATTCCTAGATTATCACATAAAATTATGTCTTTCCAAAGCATATCAAGCATTGGTGTGAATCTAAGAGGAACTTTTGCATTAATAATCCTATAAATAACACTGATAGAAAAAGAAATGCTATAAATAGATCTGAGAAATACGATCTCTTGAATATTTCCTATGATATCTCTCTTTGTGTGCCTCACAAAGCTGATGCAGACAAGACTCTACAGGAGCAGTTACCCCTCATTGTGGGCTCTCTAACGGCAGGGCTGGTCTTCATCATTGTTGTGGTGGTTATTGCCATTGTCTGCCTCAGGTAAATTTTACTTACCTTAATAATTTTCAGTATCACATCAAATCACATCAAATGTCGAAGAAATAATTAGATGTCAAAGTATACCTATGAAACTCTTTGAATGGATATGTAATTGAGTCACCTATAATGCTTGCTTGGAGCCTACTGGACAATTAATGGATGCATTTTAGGCACTCTCAGAAGCAGATTCATTTTTGGTTGTCAGTTATTTTGGGTCTTTTACTTTGTAAATTGTATCCAGTGGTCTCAAATGTACATGTGCCCTACATTGGAATTCCGCAGTGTCCTGGTGATCGTTGGCACTGGCAGTTTCCATCTTGTGGCCACCTTTCCATTTTCACAGCTGAGGGCAAGGCAGCTGTGTGTTTAAAGCCTTATCATGCAAAAATTCTCAATTTGCACTCTCTTTCTTTCTAATCAGCACAGTGTGTCTCAGTATCTTAACTTGTCTGCGATTGAAAAAATGTAGGGCTTGGCATATTCCGGAACTGAATTTGAATTGGAAATGAGATACAAATCACCAGCGGGTATTATTGGCCCGGTTACTAGTTAGACAACAAAGGGATTGCATTAACATGTACTAGAGGGGGGTTGAAATTGCATTGCATTTAATGGACTGATAGTGGAGAAAGTGTGAAGGAAAGAATTAAAAGACAGGAGTGAATTAAACAATGTGGCAGTAAAGATTCCTTAGTATGCAACGGGAGCAAGACAACCAATGTTGCTACTGTTTTTCTTAGCTGTCTTTATGCAGATTTCACTTCCACCATTCAGTCAACTGAAGTGACAAGGGTCTCTTGAGGCTGAATCTGTTGTTCTTTAATTGTCATATCATTCCCTTTCTTTAATCGACCTCAATTTATGTCCCTGAAGGGGCTGGCAGGGAAAAAAAAAAAGGTCCTTTTCAAAATACTTATTTTCCTATATTTAGTTAAGAAATCATGAACCTTTTGTAACCGACTGTATTGTCTTTGGTTAACAGGAAGCAACGCAATGGCTCAGAATCAGAATACACAGAAAAACTCCAACAATACAGTAAGTCTCTACAGAGTTTACTTGCCATTGAATGACTAACAATGCTATAAATATTGTGTATTATGGCAGTGTGATTCATACGGCTATTCGCACTATTGAATCCCCTATAGTCACTCCGGGGATGAAGGTCTACATTGACCCATTCACCTACGAGGACCCAAATGAGGCCATTCGCGAGTTTGCCAAAGAGATTGACGTTTCCTGTGTGAAAATCGAGGAGGTCATTGGCGCAGGTAACCAACAACACAAGCTCCTGAGCAACAGGGGGAAGACAGCTAGGCACACCCAGGCCATACCTTTAGAGGACTTCACTCCAAGCGGTACTTCAATCAACTCATCCCGCTCCAAAATCCAATCCCTTAGCACCTTACCAATGTTTCTAACAGCTTTACTTACAAAATGGAGCTTCTGAGGTTATCTTCAGAGCTAACTATAGAGCTACCATTCCTGCTAACTTACCAAGCCTGTCCTGAGCCTGATTATACCTCTTGGACAACTAATTGTCCTCCTGACCCTATGACCTGTTAACTTGTCCGTCCATGGTGCTCCTTCCTGCCCTCGAGACCACTCCCCTTTGTTTGGTAAATTTTCTACATCTTAACATTACTGTTAGCAGTTTAGTTTCTAAGAGCCAAAAGCAAAGAGAAGTAGGATTCTGGTTCAGTAAGACTTTGCAGCCATGTTGTAATGGAATGGAGTTGAGGAGCCCCATGCCAGACTCCAACAAACAAGGCTTTTAACATCTAACGCTGCTACCTGAACCTGCTATTTCCCAGCTTCGTCTAAAGTGATGAACCCCTACCATGTCCTTCCCTGACCCCTCTGTTTCTCTTGCACCTGCTTACACATTGGCCTAGATTGCAGACGCAAGCTATCCAATGCTCCCAAGCTTCTGTCCCCACCTACTTCCCACATTACTACCCTCACTCCCTCCACACCCTAGCATTCGCTGCTTCTGCCCTTTACCCCTTCCTCTATTGCCTTACTTTTTCCATTTCCTTTTTGGTACCCCAACCCCCAACAACTCTCCAAGACCCTTTCCCATTTAAGCATTCCTGACCTCACTCTACCCTTTCCCTCGCCCCCTGGATACACTCCAATAGCATCACCTTTAGCCCTGGCTTCTTTTGCTGTCTCCCCCTGCTTCCCCCTGGCTCCTTGATTCTAACCAGTAACTGTCCCTCTCCCCTTTCTCTCCCACACTCCTCCACTCTCCCCTCTCCTCTCTCCACTCCACCCTTTCTGCCTCTTTCTCGTCTGTACAATACCTATGTAGGAGAGTTTGGAGAGGTGTGTCGTGGCCGTCTGAAGCTCCCTGGACGGCGTGAGATCATTGTGGCCATCAAGACTCTGAAGGCAGGCTACACAGAGCGCCAAAGAAGAGACTTCCTGAGTGAGGCCAGCATCATGGGCCAATTTGATCATCCTAATATTATCCGCCTGGAAGGGGTTGTGACAAAGAGTCGGCCAGTCATGATTGTCACTGAGTTCATGGAGAACGGAGCACTGGATTCCTTTCTCCGGGTTAGAGACGATTACTCCCATAATACTATTTATTTATTTATTTATTTTTATTTTTATTTATTTTATTTTATTTTTTTACTTTAAGTTTGATGCCTGGATTCTTGTTGTGGAATTTTTGTGGAAATGCAAGTAATATTTCATAAAAAAGTGATCTACTTCATAAAACGAATACCATAATTGCTGTGGTTATAGCACACATTTTATCCAAGCAGTAGTTTTCTAATAATATAAAAAGAGATGTTCTCACCTATCCCCTTGAAAAACATCCTAAACTTTCTGAATAGAGATGACAAATAGCGTAGCTGCTAGCTGTGACATTCAAAGATGAATCAGCTGGCTGATGAGTAACATCCTGGAAAGTTAAAAACACTTAGACAGCAGACATTTCTGTTATGAATGGGTCTGTGATTTTCCCACTCTCTCTCTCCAACAGCTAAATGATGGACAGTTCACAGTCATCCAGCTCGTCGGTATGTTGAGAGGCATTGCAGCTGGCATGAAATATCTGTCCGACATGAACTATGTGCACCGTGATCTGGCTGCTCGTAACATTCTAGTCAACAGCAACCTGGTGTGTAAGGTGTCCGATTTTGGTCTTTCTCGTTTCTTGGAGGATGATCCCACTGACCCCACCTACACCAGCTCATTGGTCAGCATTCACACCTTGATCCTTTAATATGTATAGCAATTAAAAATGTTTAGCTCCTAACTGAGGTTAAAAATCATTGTATGCTCTTGCATCTATAGGGGGGAAAGATCCCTATTCGCTGGACAGCCCCAGAGGCTATTGCTTATAGGAAATTTACCTCAGCCAGTGATGTCTGGAGCTACGGCATTGTGATGTGGGAGGTGATGTCATATGGCGAACGCCCATACTGGGACATGAGCAACCAAGATGTGAGTTTCCGCTCCATTTTGCCTCTATTCAACTTAATTTGAGAGGAAACTAAAGCCAAACAATTATTATTTTTTGATCAACAGGTGATCAACGCAGTCGAGCAGGACTACCGACTGCCCCCACCCATGGACTGCCCTACTGCCTTGCATCAACTTATGTTAGACTGCTGGGTGAAAGAAAGAAACTTGAGACCTAAGTTCTCTCAGATCGTCAACACCCTGGACAAACTTATTCGCAATGCCGCCAGCCTTAAGGTGGTCACCAGCACACATTCTGGGTAAGGGCACACATGGACTGACTCATATTAGCATGCTAGTTAATATGTTTGCATGATTTTTATCTTCTCAACAATGTAAGCAGTATTAAAGACTTATTCAAACTGGTTCTCTCATTTTAAATTCAGAATTAGGCCAAAGTTACAGAGGCATTTAAATTAAGAGACCATTGATTTCAGATCATTTTCAGTTGACAAACAATATTGTAAGCTGAGAAACTCTGACATTATAGAAATTAAGATTACCTTCAGTCAATAAAACATTTGGTTTAATTGCACCATCACAGGGCTATTGATTGTTTTGCCTGAGATACTTGCTCGGGTCTACACTTACTAGAGCCTTTTCTGTTTGAGATATTTAATGACATAAGATGCCAGTCACTATATAATAGAATTGATCAGCATTTTATTGTTTCAGTGATACACACAGTAATTGTTAGCAAGAAGCTTCAGGCGGGTTTTGACCCTCCTCGGGGTGCCTGCCTCTGGGCCATAGGTCCAACAACCAGGAAACAGTGGGAGACACTTTGTCTACTCTGCAATGATCATAGGATAAAGGAAGAATGATTAGTTACTGTAATTCAGAGATGGGAATGGTTTAATTAGCAGGGGGCCAATGGAGAGGTGGCCTGCCTGCTGAGCTTAAAGAAAGAATGAGAGATGGGCTCCTGTACTGATGTACTTGATGTACTGTGTAATATCTTTAGTAATCCATTCCTTAACTAAACTAAGGCCAGTTTGTTTAGTTAATAATTACTCTCTGTGCTGAGTTAAGGGTAGGTTATTTATGCATGGAAATTTATCCTTTTGGTTTTCTCGTACAGTTTTCCTGTGTTCTCTTAAAGTCAATGTCCCTAAGATGTGAGAGCCAGACCAGCTCTAACAATGCTCCATTAAAGAAAGCTGCCTTCCAGGTTAATGACCACAAACCCTTCAGCCCTAAAGGCAGGAGCTTATTAAAAATCACTCTCCCCATCCATCTACAGACCTTGTCTTCAATAGAGCCTCTGTTCCATTCTTATTAACTTTTTTCTTATGCTTTTAATTGTTAATTAATCTAATGCCATCAAAAGACAGCTAGGTTCAGTAGAGCAGAGAGCTTGCAGACAGGAGTGTCTTTGCTCTCAAACTTTGCCTCCCAATCCCCACTGCCCAGACCTCATTGTTAGTTATTAAGACCCAAATCTGGGCATAGATCAAGTCTGGCCTCTGTTGGTTTTGTCTAATTTAAAATGGCTGCTTTTGTGCATGACATTAAATTTAGTTGTGCTATTGTGCAAGAAGGATCTTGTTTGTGTGCATGCAGGCAAACTTGATTTACTCAAATAGATCACAATAGGGGTGCTGCTCCAGGACCAACAAAAAATGTGGATACACCTACTTTGTCCTTGGATAAATCAAGCCATGCATAAGCAAAGTTGTAAAGGAATATAGAATCATAAAATACAATTAATATAGAATTGTAGCATATCAAGTATCAATTGCATGTTAGGCAACACATCTTAAGACCAGAAATGTGCTGCTTCATATGGACCCACACCCACAGCTTCCTTGAAGTTCTCTCTGGCAGGCCCCTGCATGTCTCCAGCCAGTAGGCCACAGTGGCAGGTACAGGCCCTACAGGCCAGGAGAGGTGGTGGTGGTGGGGGGTTTGGGGGTGAGGTTTTGGTGGTGGAGGCCTGGCGTGACCTAACCCTCTCTCTCTCTCTCTTTTTATCTCCACTCCTCTCTTTCTCTGTAGGGCCTCCCAGCCGCTCCTCGACCGTTGTGTGCCTGACTACACCACCTTCACCACTGTGGGCGACTGGCTGGATGCCATCAAGATGAGCCGCTACCGAGACAACTTCCTCAATGCTGGCTTTGCTTCTTTTGACTTGGTGGCCCAGATGACTGCAGAGTGAGTGTCTGGACCATTTGTTGGAATGCTCCTCTTTGTTTTGGTGGTCTAACATTAGTTTGACTTCAAGGCACCATGCACATTTTATTGTTCCAACTTTTAATTTTTCCAGTAAGGAGTAAGGGTGATTTTATAATGGAGCTTGTAGCATGGACTTGAGCCAATTGCATGGAATCGAACTCTGGTTTAGACCAAGCAATCAAACCAATGTAAAAACAGCCTTAAACAGAACTTCAATAGGGAATTAAAGAGACATTAAGTTTTAAACAGGAAATTCAATATTTTAATGATCAGAACGGAGTTAGTGATAGAGCATCTGATTATTCTTCTCATCTCACTTTTCTTCTCATTTACTGTAACATTTCACCCTCAAAAAATGTCATGAACAAAAAAATCTGACAAAGGTCACTGTCCAAAAAAGAAATCCATGATTTGTCGCCATGTTAAATGTCTACACAGATGTGAAGAGAGAAGTTGGGGTCAAATAAAGGAATAAAAGGAAAAAAAAAAAAAAAAATTATAAATTCATCACGCCCATTAAAGTGTAATAAAGGATGGAGGCAGGGGTAATTTGTTTCAATTTGGCAACTTGACAGGTGTACCAGTCGATGGTTTTCTTGTGCTCTTAATGACTAGTAATTCTCCTAATGGGCTCCATTTATTATCATTTTATCCAGCATTGTTGGCTTGATGGGACCAACAGAGGGAAAAGAGAGAAAACACTTTTACACATTGTGTGAAATTACTCTGCTAATGTTGTGCGATTGTAGAGATGAGAAGGGCAGACAGACTGGGGGCCGCCACAGGGCCGGTTGCTCCCTGACAACGTCCATCCTCTTGCAGTCTTTTTCTTATCGGAAGGTGAAAAAAAAAAAAGAGTAAAAGACGAGTCTGTGCTAGCTTTTAGCTACACATGTAGCTGTGTAAACTAAAACCTCATGAAGGGATTAGATTACGTCAGCCAATGAAACAACAGGAAGCATTTTTATCATAAAGCCTGCGGTAATCTTTACACCACACTCATTCTACTGTATGACTGCTGTCTGTTGCACAGTGAAATATTATTCCAAGTCATGTCTGTGGTTACGCTAATAGCTCTTTCTTTATGTGAAATTTAACACCTGGTAGTCCTAGGTGCAAACCCTTGCAAATCATTGACCAACGCTTGACTTACCCCCAGTTTGAGAAGTGGCTTTGCACCACAAACTTGTCTCAGTTTAGTAGCCAAAGGGTGGGGTTGTTCTATTTGCTTAACCCAGTGACAATTTGCTAAAGGGATTTGCTCACCTGGCTACATTCCCATGGGAGTTTATTGCTTGAATAATATCAATTCTATTCTCTCTTTTAGAAACCACTTTGTTACTAAGTATTTATTTTATAACAGTGGCAATAAGGTTTTTATTTTGTTGTTGTTTTTTTACAGAGATCTGTTACGGATAGGTGTGACATTAGCTGGTCACCAAAAGAAGATTCTCGGCAGCATTCAAGACATGAGACTGCAAATGAACCAAACGCTGCCAGTCCAGGTCTGAAATGGGGGTGGAACTGTTCTACAGAGAGCTAACAGACGACCCCAGATGCCTGATCATCTCCACTAATCAGATGAAACTGGCTTGCAGTGCCTCGGACAACTTTTTCTTTTCCATTTTCCTGTTTTCCTGTAACGACTGCATTATTTTACACACGACAGGATTAGATAAGATTATTTTGTACTTATTTTTAAGAACGGAGAGGAAAGCCCATATCCCAATGCCTGGCTCACGAGGCTCCGGTATGGAATTGGCGATTGCATGCGTGCGTGTGATACTTTCTTTTATGAGGCTGGCTGGTATTCGCCCAATCTCCAAAGCCTCCCATAATGCATTTCTCCCTGAAGTTGACTCTGAGGGACAGACTCTCCTGAATGGACATTGCTTATGGAAGAGAAACTCTTCTAATAGTACGCATAACTTGAATATAAAGACAAAAAACTAAAAGTGAATATAAATTCACAAAGCGCGTGGACACGAATCCCTCCAGTGCTAGCAGATGTTCTATTGTGCGTGTGATTTTGTGCTTATTCCCCATCTTCATATTGAAGGTGTTTTATTTAAGGGCACATGCCTCAAACGGACAGGAGGGAGAGGCACAGCCGAGGGCGAAAGATCACGGATGTCGCAGGACCGGATTTGAGGAAGTTGCATTTGTCCACCAGGTTTAAACTGACAAAAGGACTTCTTAGAATATACCTGGTGAACTCAGGATGCTTTCATAGTTCAGCTCTGTTTTCACAATTTCACTTGATGTTTTCTTTTTATTCTCTTCTGTTGTTTTCCCTCACCCTGTTTAGTTTCTGTTCCACAATGGGTTGACATTTAGCTGGTCATTAACCATTATATCAGGATTCTTTAGCAGTTAGAAATGAGAAGGACTGTGATAACTTGTACTACACTGCAATAAATAATTTTAAATCAATATATTTGTCTTTTTCCAGGAAAAATGTCTAAACATCCTTTAAAAAAAGATTGCAAAATTGTGCAATATATTAAGGCTTGTTTTCAAAGAATATATCTATAAATATATCTATATACCTATTTTTTTCTTGTGTTAAGCATAAATCTAACATAATTCACTAAAGGTTATACAAATAAGCTTAAAACAAAGTAATTGTCAACTGGGTAAGAAAACAAATCTAATGAATACTATTTTGCTTCTCAAGTAAATTTATCTTGTTTTAAGAATGTTTAGCTGTTTCCTGGAAAACAAGACAAAATACTTTCAGTGTAAAAACAGTGCTAATCACTGACCATCTCTAAAATGAGTGTGTGTACGTGTCAGAATGACTATGTTGTAGTGCGTGCGTTTCTCTGTGTGTATGTGTATAAAACAAAGGGAGAGTATAAGGATTATGCACACATATTCTGTAGATGAACATTTCAGTTGTGTTCCACAGTGGAGCACAAATGCATGAAATAATTTGTGATGAGGAGCTCCAGTTATATTATATATTATTACTTGTGAATCAATAATATTATGTGGAGAAATACCAATTTATAATGATTTTAATTTTATTTTATTTTAACATATCCCAAGAGGCCAAAAGGAATGATTAATTTATTTAAAGATCTGATATAAATTTGAATCAGCATATTCTGACATTCAAAAAGAGACATACAACAACAAACAAAAGATTTTGGAATCATGATGTTTCTTTGACGAGAAAAATTAATGCAGAGGAAGTGCATTGAAATTGGTTTAGGAGAAATGAATAGAGGTGTTGAACATCTCATCAATGTTGGGCAGATCCCTAGTAAATCTCTTCAATATTAAATCCAAGCCTTTCCGTCACCACCACAAAGAGAAACTGTTAGTAACAATTCTCTAAGATATCCTTTTGTAAAGCTCACTCACCAAGATACCCTTTTGTAAAGCTCACTCACCAAGCGTTTTGTTAATTTCTAGCAATCATATTTTTGGAATTGCAGGATTTCCGGGGTTGTTTTCAAATGACATCTTCAACTACAATGGATATTCATGTTAGTGCTATGCGGGCGGCAGGATACGTTATACTTCCTGACACCGTTGGTTTGTCTTCCACATTTTTTAAGCCTTCCTTCACCTCGATCATCTTTTTTTCTTGCAAATAGGCTGTTTACAGTCTGGCAGCGACAGATGACCAGCATATTTCAGTTTTTGAATGGCTCTTGTCTTCTGTTCTGGTCTGCTCTGAGTAGTTATGTGAAGACTTCATGGCCCCACGTTAAACAATAAAGACATAAAATATGCAAAATAGTAGCATGTCGGATGGGTTAAGAACTAAAGCTTGAAGCTAATACAGAATGTTTTTACCAAAACCTGTATCTAGAATAGTCTCAGTGCTTATATATTGCACTTTGGGAAATGGTACTGCATATATTCTGCTCAGTACTCCTCTATTTGTGGTTTCGTTTCATAAGTTCACAAATCATTTAATGGCTCCCTCTTTTCTCAATTACAAGATCTCCATGTAATATAACACACTGAAGTGATTTTATGATGACAGACATTATCTTTTTTGATCTTGATGTATATGAACCCTGTTCCTTAAAGTTCCTATCTGCACTGCAACTAACTTACAGAGCCGTTCGGGAACTAAACGTAGCTGCTTTTGTCACATTCAACATGTCTGATGGTATATTCTCTCATAACTGGATTTGAGTGTGTGTATGTTTGTGTGTATGACTGTATTTAGGTAAGGTGCTATTGTCATTGTTTTTTATCAAAGCAGTTTTGGAACATAACTTGCATGATTTTGGTTCAGTAACTTTGTGCCAATCTCGGACTCTCTCTTTCCTCCACTCCTTTCCTGTTCTTCTGTGACATTTTTCCTGAGTTTCAAAGTTACTCTTTTATATTAAAAATTAAGCAAAAAAAATGTTTTTTTTTTTTTCTTTCCAAGCAGTTAAAACGGTCTTCTCATCACATCACAAATCACTGACATGCAAAAGCAAAATGTCTGCTGAGTGCTGTACTTATATTGAGAAGCAAGACACATTTCAAAATATTTTCTTTTCTTGTTCTTTTTGTTTTGTTTTGGAAAGCATTGAGATGTATTTAATGGTGAAGACAAAAAACAGCGATTAAATAATGCATTCTTGTAGAAATATTTTTAAAAACCCCTTTTGCAATTAAATTATTTAAGAAATACCTGTGTTTGCTGTGTGTATTCTTGCGTGGTTTACTTTATGGCCTCCGTTGAAAGTTATTGTGTATCGACATGTTCGATTGTCGAAGTCTTCAATTGTGGTAGCTTTTTCAGGCATGTTGGGGCCACAAATTCTTGCCTAATTGAAAAGCCTGAGGATTTTTAAGACCATTCTCGTCTATAAAACATTCTGCCCTGTATTTGAGTGAGGAAGGCTTTGATCTTTACAGGTCAGGGCACCTGCCTTGCAGATACAGACTGTGAGAAAGTATGTGGAGTTGATGTGTTGTTCAGACTGCTCTGGACTTTCAAAATAGAGAATCTTCATAACTGCCGAGATATTGGCCTTGATGTTTTATTACTTTAGTTTGCACTGGTTATCTTAGCAATATGTCATTGTATGGCATGCCACTAGTAACAATAGGGGACTATTTTCTAAAAATTGTAAACAGTGGCCCCCAAATATTTAGACACTTAAGTCACACTTAATGGGGTCCTTGACAAATAATAATTAAAGGCACAATAGGTGATTCTGTTATGCTGGTTGAAAGTCTTCTCATATCCTGATAGCACTATGTTAAGCGGTCTAAATGTATCTTTATAAATACATATTGTCTGTGGAAGGCATAGGACCATAAAATGTTCGTTCAGTCATTACATTCAGTCAACGGGCAACCTGGTGAGACACAGGGCAACTAATTAGGGCAACGGACAGTTGGCAGCAACCAATCAGAGATGAGCAAATCTATTGCTAGCCCAATAAATACTTTATTATAAACACTTGTTAGGCACTTTATTTCAACTTTTCAAATATTTTCTTCGTTTTTATTAAATATAAATGCCTTTCTGATCTAATTATGATGGGAGAAGAGCGAGTTTGGCAAAAGGCGGATTCGAACCAGAGTCAATCGCGTCAAAAGCTACTTTCATGTGCCATACGCCCTACAGCCTACGCCACTGCAGATATTTAACAGAACACGTCTTTTTAGTATTTCACTGAAAACATTTGATGGCTAAATTACAGCCTGCACACATTAAATTGGACACTTGTTGGTATTTTAAGCGTTAAATGAGGTAAATTCCCTGTTTTGAGTTGACACATGACAACTTACCAGCGTAAAAAGATATAAGTTCACTCTCCTTTTCTTTGCTCCACTGCCGCTGAGAGGCCGCCATCTTGTTTGAATTTTTTCTGAATTCTCCAAGCCGGTCACGTGATCGGCTGCTAGTATTCTGATTGGAGGATCTCAGAAAATTGCCCATGACCGATCTAAAGTATCCAGATAGAAATTTGTTGCTCATTCTCAATGGGAAAGTGCCCAAGCAACACTGCTCGGCAACATTGCTCAAAAAGTTGCCCCGTGTATCATCACCTTAACTTTAGTTTAGTAGTACTGTTACTCATTGTACTGTAAAGTTTTATCACCAGTGAATGACACATGATGTAATCCAATAACATTGTCTCTGGTCGTCTCGCTTCTGGTCTGTATGCATTCATGTGTTTTGTAGGAGGCGTGGCTTTGAACTGCAATTTGCAAGGTGTTGTGTTTTATATTTTGTTATTGTGTTGTGTTTGGTTTAATTGCTTTGTTTTGTCTTATGTTTTGTTTTGTTGTTTCGGTTTGTTTTGTGTTTTGTTTTGTGCTTTGTTAAATTTTGTTTTGTTGTGTTTTGTTTCATTTTGGTTTTAAGTGTTTTATATTTTGTTTTGTGTTTAAATTTCTGCATGTTGGTTGCACAACACAATTTATTAGACAAAAATGGGTTTTAAAATATTAATAAGCATTAAGCAAAATTTAAAATAAGATAAATGCATTTTAATTTATTTTTGAAATGATTAGATCTGGTTTTGAAAAAAAAACACTATTCCAGTGAATTAATAAAATATCAGTACAAGTGGTGTATACAAACAAATGATGCTAGAACATTTTCCAAGTATTAGTATCAAACTAAGAAAACAAAGAAAAAAATATAAACAATTTCTTTGTCTTTACATACTTAGGCCTCTTTCTCCTTCTCTTGTTGTCAAGGAGCTGTGTGCTGTTGCACACTTTCTTCAGGACTGTGGCGATACGCTCAGAGGTCCTTAAAAGGAGGATTACTTGTTTGTTGCCTGCACAGGAGAGAGGGAGAGAGAGAATACAAAAGAAATCTTACCACACCAAACCCTGTTCCTTGGGCCGTACCAGATAATAGATTCAGTTAAGCAAGCCCTGACAGATATTATGGGGCAGGAATGTGATGACACAGTGCTTGTATTGTGTGCTATCTCTTGATTTGCAATAGCAACCAGTCGCTGTCAGTCTCTGTGGTGAGAGCCGTGACATTACAGTGGCTGGCGCGCACACAAGAGCTGTTGTCAGATTGGAAAGGGAAACAGAGGTGCTTCCAGACAGGGCAACCACACATCCTATATGGCAAAATGTTTTGACAAGGGCAGATGTGAAAGGTTCTTTAGATGAAGAGATAGCGTTTGCGCAGATTTATGTGCTTATAGAGCAGTATTACTTTGCATTTGCACTGTTTCAATAGTTTATTCATCCTTTGCATCCTTTATGCAGAAGACAATCACAGGATTCTCTGTGACAAGCTCAGTGACAACCTAAATTCAAAATGGTGGAAGGGAGAGAAATGTTGATAGTAATTATATATTTATTTGTATATTTCATTTAATACTGAGAAGTGTCATTAAAATACTTTTATTAGTTTGTAGGTGCATCCCAATTCACATACGTATGCACTATTTTATGGCGTTTTGTAGTAGTGTGAGCAGTGTGTTCATACTAAAAATTACAAATAAGAAAGTGCACTTTAAATACGCAGATGATGCGCTTAATTAATTGGAGAAAGTGTGGAATGTTGGACACCACTTCCTGCACTCAACTGTTGCAGCTTTAATTACTTAGCCCCTCCCCCTCCGCTATCAGATTCTGATGATGAATGACAAAATAACCTTATTAAGTTCATACACTGCACAGTTGAGTACATAGCGCATAAGTACATAGTGTATAGTGCATCATTTGGGACGCAACTTCTTTATGCTGTTTTTTATGCTAATAAGAGTACTGTGTTGTTAACTTAGCACCATGCTAACATCAAGCTCTATCGGAATCCATTGTAAGTTGAGTCTCTTGTGCACACCATGATATTTTACATGAGAACCTACAAAAGACAGCTTTTATGAATACATAGTGATGTATTACGTCAACCTTGATAATGCGGTATAAACACAAGCTTCACAAACTATTTTAATAGACTGAGCTTTACCAAGCATCCTTTGATGAATATTGTGGACCATGTTTTGGTTAAAGAAATTATCAGTACAGCCTTAGAAAATACAGAAAGTACAGAGAGAGAAAGCAGCCTTCCACCTCCCTCCCGGCAAAAGCCTTTCTATGTGTTCTTTTCTCTTATTCCCATTAGATTCGCCTCGTTCTCCACCCACTCCTCTCCCCCTCACCCTGTTTTCATCCTCGCCCATCTCCTCTGCTCTAATCCCTTTTTTCTTTCTCTCACTCGGTGCAGAGGTTCGGCTAATTGGTCACGTCTGTGCCATGACACAGGGACCTGACATAATTGTTGGACAAATAGTGTGCCGTTTAGCATCAGGCCTGTCTCGGCTAAGCTACATGCAGACAGCAACTGACTGGAAACGCTAATTACAGGCCCAGCGCCACAACATTTAATTGGAAGAGGGTTCCCACAAGAATGAGGGTGTTTGTGTGCTCATGTGTGCCGTTTTGGAGAAGGAGTTGACAGCGGACTGTGTTTGCAGCTGAGGCCGATGCCAAGACGAGGCAGAAAATACGTACTGTTCCATATGGGAAATTAATACACAAGTATGATATATCTGTGTCATTAAGGGTTTCAAATGTTTTTTTTTTCCAGTGGTCATCTATTGAACGGTCACAAATCACATTCTTATTATGCACTATTTCATATAGTGTTTCATTAGGATTTCTGGTAGAACAACCGCAATCTTACCAGGGGACTAATAAAACGTGTTTTATTAATTCTTGTCATGTCTTCAGTTCTGTATTTACTGTGATTAATGAGCTTGAATGCGTATTTTGGAGTACTGTATGCTTCCTGTTGATTCAGTCTAAGTTAAATTGCAGAAGGTGTTGGCGACATTACATTGTCCTCTGGTTTTCCATGTCATTAAAAATCGAAAAACAGGACTTTATCTAAGCAGGGATCTCTAGAAGCGAGGCTTTTCTCCATTTTGACTTTAGGGAGGGCTCCACCGTACTTTCCCAACAACGTCAAGCAGGATTATCCCATTCCAACCTCCAACCCCCAAAACAATTCTGTTCGCCTTGACTGATCCATCCAAAATGGCAGCCTGCATTGACAGTGGTGCAACAAGCAGGCCTTTGTTGAGATCTTTGAGCGCAGCTGCGCACCCTAAACTGGATTAGTTTGCCATGCACTGTCATTACTCAAACAATATATTAATTATGATCTACTATAAAGACAGAAACTTGTCAAGCAGGCTATTTTTACATGTTGCATGTATTTTGAACCTGTAACCAATTACTTACCTACCCATACAAAAAAAAAAAAAAAGTATACTTCGTTCATTTTATTAAGTAAACTTAAGTTCAAGTATATATATACTTTTTAATTTATATAAGTATACTTTAAGTGTATTTTCTAGTAGACTTTAAGTGCACAGCTCATTTACATCTAAGTTTTTATATTGTATTGTAACTTGTAGCAAGATTTGTTGTTCAGGGAAGAAGGAGGTGGGAACCGGCGAACTTTCAACACAATATTTGAATATCAAATAAACACAAAACTAAAGTAAAAGTGGCAGCCCCTCACGGACGACTGCCACACACACATAAACAAAACATAACATAAATCCAGGCCTGGTCCTCTCTCTTCCTTCACTGCACTGTCGTTGCTCCTCCTTTTTTGCTTCCGAAGCTCCTCCATGAGATACGAGACCGGTGTGGCACACAGGTGATGCTCATTAGCAATCCTGCTTGCCACACAACTATTCAACTTATTCCTGACGATCCTACTGCGTTTTGAATTGCGGGTGGCATATTCCAGTTTGGGGAACTTCAAAATTTTGGGGATTTGGGGATTCAAATCATAAGGTTACCCTACAAATAAAGCTTATCCGTCAGTTTGACTGAATCAGCTGTCAATTTTCCTTCATGTTTTATTTTCAGACATCATGAGAATAACGTAACGCTTGGTATTTTAACGTGACATGTTATCACAAGAATATCTATGGCAAGAGCTCTTTTCAGTCGCTGCATTCTTTTCCTCATAATTATTTAGTTTTTTCCCTTTGCATTCCGCTGTAATAGTATAAAAAAGGACAACATATAGTGCACATTTGTGGTCTGTTCTCCCGATTTAATTTATGATATATCCCATTAATAATTCACTGAAATGCACGAAGAATCTCTCGTTTTTCTCCTCAAATCCTCACGTCTCATTCCAGGTTTGTATTTACAGGTAAATACAATTTATTATCTGTCAAAATGACGGAAACTCGTCCGTTATAGCTGTGGAAAGAATCGCGCTTTGGGGCTGATTCATGGTCTGTTGAAAGTACCTTTTTTATTGCTTTTACACTTTTAAATGTCCTTTTATTGTTCGATGGTTAAAAGGTGAGTAGAATTCAGTAATGTCATCTCATTGTACCCAGTTTAAAAAAAAATGCATTATTGCATTCATAGAGCAAACCTTTCACTGATTGTTTACAGCTCAACAGAAGTTACACCCATAATTTGCGCAAAACGTCATGGGGCGTGGGAATAAGGTGGATACTGTGAACTATTCTACAATGCTGCCTCCACAATCTAAAACTTCCCTACTATACAATATTCAAAAAACAAGTATGCAAACAGAGTAGTATGTCCGAATACATAGTATCCGAAAAACAGTAAGCGAAAAGTACCTGGGTGACCTACTCCTTCCACTGAGATTCTGAAGTGCACATTCAGTGGACACTTTACTATTCCATGAGGCCACGGGAGCGGATTTATGAATGCCAGTGATGCGACGCAACTGACACTGCAGGTCACATCATGATAATGACAACGGACACAGCACAAGTGAATATACAGTTTAGTTTACTAGCTATAAACTTCTAGCCCACTATTTAGTTTAAACTTGTAGTTTACTCACACCAAGGAAGAATTGTAATTAAAATCAGCCAAATATTTATCTGTTTCTATGTAGATAACTTTGATTGCAAAATATTATTTTCTTAAGTATATATCAATCAAAATATTAAGTACAAGTATAGGCCAAATACACTAATAAACTGATTCACGAGTTTACACGTACATGAAATCAAAATAAAGTAATTCGTATAGTAATTTATGCGTATTTGGCGTGCTGTCCGGGGGAGGGCTCCAAGCTCGGAATTTGGCCCGAACCCAGAGTACTCCCCCTCCTTAACTGGGATAGAAACCAGCCAAGAGTGAGGTGATGGGGTGGCGGAGGGATGCTGTGAAACTTGTCGCGGGATAGAGGTGAGAGACTGCTTTATATACCGGCTTCCTCTTGCACTGATTGGTTGATTACCTGAACGTGCACCTCCCGAATTTTGTTAAATAAAACTTCATAGAGTGAAATTAATTAAATGAAATGAGTTTGTTTCACTCAAATAATAAAGTTCATTGTACTTACAGTTTTTTTCAACTGCGTACACACATTTTCAAAACTTTGTCTCTTTTTTTCAAAACTTTACACACAAATCCAAGAATTGCACACACAAAATGCAAAATGCCTCACATCTCTTGCAAAATGAAACACTGCATTCAAAATATCACAAACACATCTCAAAAGCAAACATTTGTCTTACTTTGCAAACACATTTGCCATAATATTCTATTTTTAGATATATCATATACACACAGTTATTCAAAACCTAAAGCTCTTCTTTCATAAGCTGCTATGTACATTTCTGTACAAGATTGAAAGTAATTGGCAGAGAGATGTTGAAAAATTCATTGTAAGCATGAAAGCAAGATTGAAACTTTTTTTTTTTTTTTTTACTGTAAGCATTTGTGGTTGTGAATACAGTATTGCACAGTACGAAAGAAAATAAATACATCAACCATGTGTAGTTGGATCCAAAAAAAAAAAACTAGCAACCAAAAAAACTAGCATAATTTTGAAAAAGGTGAATATTCCAAAGGAATGGTGTGTATGTGTGTCCTGGTAGGGGACCAAATGTCCTCACAGGTAAAGTAATACCAGTGCATTTTTAAGTCCCCATGAGGAAACAAACTTATACATAAATCATACAAAATTATGTTTTCTGAACATCTAAAATAGCAGAATGTTTTCTGTTATGGGTAGGTCTAGTGGTAAGGTTAGGTTAGGGGGACAGAATATACAATTTGTACAGTATAAAAACCATTACGCCTATGGAATGTCCCCATAAAACATGGAAACCCAACATGTGTTTGTTGGTGGGCGAGATGGTTGGATGTATCTAGGCTCCATCTCTCCTCCTGGCTGGATCCAGCCACAATACTTCATCCACGTCACATGCTATGTTCTCTCTTGCGTATCCAACCTTGGATGGAGGCAGCGTCAGTGTCTCCACATGCCTCCTCCATTGCCTGGAGAAGTGTTACGTTGACATAGGGACGACGATCATGCACTTTCCAGCACCATGTGGAGAAAAAAATCCTCAATAGGGTTTAGAAATGATGAATATGGAAGCAAGTAGACAGCAGAAAAGTTGTTCAAAACCTATAACTTGACCTTTGGCCTATTCTAAAGCCATGATTGGTTGGTGTTAAGTAAAGCAATAAGTGTTTGCGCATGTGAGGAGTTAGTGTGAGGCACTGATGAATTAGTGTGGCATTTTGATTGGTTGTGTTTGAAAAAGGAAATCAAGATACTTCCTGTTAGATTTTTGTGTGTTACATAGAGAATTGTGTGTTGTGTTTTGCAAAAAGTGTTTTATGAAATTGAAAAATGAGTCAAAGGCCAAGAATTAGTGTGTGGTTTTGCAGATTTGGTGTGTGGTTCTGGAGTTTGAGTATCAGGTTTCAGAAATTGTGTGACAAGTAAAGATTTTGTGTGTATGCAGTTGAAAAAAACTGTAATAGAAAAATGTTGTGTGAACTCAAAATTTCATTGTGGTAAGCTGAACTTAATATGATTGAGTTGAGTTGCAGCAGATTTCTAATTCCCAACATGCTTTGCATCAGACTGTATAAATAAATGTTGAAATTAAGTGTTATTTTGTGTTTTTGCACAAGATTACAGTTTTTTTTTTTTTGTTTTTTTTTCAAATTGCTTACACACTAAAAGTGTTACTCGAGGCCCAACTCTGTGAAACCATTCACTCATGTACCGAATCTTCAGACCAAGTCTGCAAAACTACAAGCACATTACTTGATTTACACTCAGTTTTCTGTTGTAAAACAAACTTTTTGCAAAACTTTAAACACAGTTCTCTACATTAGACACATCACTCAAAACTAATAGCTCCTGTGTTTCATTTGGGAAACACTGCCATTTAAATACCACACTCATTTCCCAATTACTTACACTCAATGATCATGTGTGAAAACTCTTCTACATAATTTGATCACTTAAAAATCAAAACTCAGTGTTTTGAGAAAGAAAGAAATTATTCTTTCCCCCTTGCATTTCTATAAACAGAAACACACACATACACGTACATACGTACACATACGTACACACACAGACAGGTTTGTTTTGCTATCAAAGTGAGGACATTCCATAGGCGTAATGGTTTTTATACTTTACAAACTGTACATTCTATCCACCTACTCATCACAGAAAACATTATGAATTTGTCAACTACATTCAAACTACATTCAGAGTACCTCTGATTTCTGGCAAAATCAAACAATTGCTTCAAAACTGTTTTATCTGTGCTCAAAATCAAATAATGATCTCAGATCATAGACACATCAATCAATATATAAACACTACAGATCATTCATTATACACTACAGCAAAAAATGGAGAACACAGCATCCAAAGCATGTATTTACAGAAAAAAGTATATTGTAACAAAGTAAACAGATCTTGCAATTACATAAAAAACGTATAGTAATCACAACTCACGGTAGTAAGGTGAATAAATTGTATACTGTATGTACTGCAAGTATAGTATTGTGCTGAATATTGTATAGTAGGCCTATTGAATGTCTGTATATTCAGCACTTGCATATTGTAAAAATACAGTAACACAACTGCAAAAGCCAAAAAGGTTAAAAAAAAAACTCCAAATGAAAAGCATGTTTCAATACACTCAAAAGAGTGTATTGAAAAATCAAGGTCAATGAGAGATTCATTCTGCCTCAGCATCATGTCTTCATGCTGGGTCCAGCCTCAGGACTTTGTCCACATCACAGCCAATGTCGTTTCTTGCCAGGCAAAGGGAAAAACCCTCTAACATTTTGAGTCAATTTTGGCACTCTGAACTGACTTCTATTATGTACAATTGGTTTGATTACATAATTTGAAATACGTGTGAACAATTTTGAGTCGTTGTGTGTAAACGATGACAACTGTGTTGTAGTAGTGTTTACCTTTTGCCTGCCTGTGTTTAGCGTTTAGAAACATAAGTGCATCACAGTCTGAAATGTGTTTTAGTGAGTGAGAATGTGTTTAGAGTTTTGCAAAAAGAGTGCATGCGATTTGCAAACAGTGTCTTAACTACCTGAACTTGTTTAACGTTTTACAGAAAGAGTGATTTATTTGACAGATTGCATTAGGCTATTGTGAATTTGGTTCAGAGAATGGGATTTAGTGTTTTAGCAATTCAGAAAAACTGTAATATGTGTTGTGAAGATGAAAGAAGGACTTATGGTTTGGAAGGACATGAGGGTGAGTAATCAATTACAGAAATTTAATTTTTGGGTGAACTAACCCTTTAATATAAGATTAAATTACATATTAGTGTTTCTATGTGTATTATCACTATTAGCATTGCATATATTTTCAAACAAACCCTAACCCTATTCATTAAAACTGTAAGTTTTGCAAGTTTTAATCTTAAGAAAATGTAAAAAAAAAAAAAAAAAAAAAAAAAATCTAGGACTGCAGTATGTGCACATTATGGCATAACGTTTTATAAATACACTGGCATTTTCAACAAAAACTAATTGTAATACTGTGTTATTGAAAACCAACACCAAGCTAACTAAGCATTTTACTATGCAATGAGCTACTGTTATGTTATTAAAGAATGTTGTCAAGTTAGTGATACTTTATTTTTTTTTATTTTTTTTTATTTTTTTTTTACTTTAACATGCTTCTTATGCACCATGGTGTAAACATTTTTAAGACAAGCGCATGGACTAGAACTTTCAGTTCCTTTGATGTCTGTGAGGAATCCAACCTTGAACTTCTAATCAAAATGTTAGCTATAAGAACCTCCCAGCTATGAGAACCTCCATCTTCTGTTCCCATGTTGTCTTTTGATGAAAATGAAAAACCACCTGACCAGTGCAGTGAAAGATGACCTTGAGATATTTGCGAACGTGCTGTCCTGTCTTTATATTATGTTTTGCGGGTGGAAAAGGTTAGGCTGGGAAAGTCCAGTTAGCGTCTGACATCTCATTAACTGAGCGATGATATTTATCAGTCTTAATCAAATTTGCGGCAGACATGCTGTGATTATTTCCCAGCGACCACAGTGTCCTCTCACCCGTCCTTGATAAGTATAAGAAATGCCAGAGGCCACCAAACTTGAAGTATATTAAAATATTGAAAAAATAAACAACGCAAAATATGCAGTTAATATAGTCCTAACATTTAAAAACTATATAATCATTAATGTGATATTATATATCTGTCATACCATATGGACTTAGTTATTTTGTTGTCATTGCTGTTAATTTGATTTCTTCATTATGTTCAGGTGTGTGTGTCATTATCACCTCAACTTAAGTTAATTTCTCTTGGGCCCGGTTTCACAGACAGGGCTTAGACTAAGCCAGGATTAGGCCTTAGTTCAATTAGGGTATTTAAGTATCTTTTATAAACGTACCCTAGAAAAAAAAAAAAAAAAAAAAAACATTACTGGTGTGCATCTTGAGACAAAACAATAACACTGACATAATTTAAAATATGTCAGTGCAAGTTGCTTTCAGTTGAAACAGCTCAAACATGGTCTAGGACTAGCTTAAGCCTTGACTGTGAAACCGGGGGTTGGTGTTTCATTGTCGGGTTGTGTTGGACTGCTACCTCTGTTGGAATTTACCTTGTGGATTATTATTCTTCATCTTCTTCGTAGTGTGTTTGTCATTACCACACAACCCATGACAGAAGACCCCAACCACAAAGTGAAAGTAAGCTGTGATCCGTTTGTATCTTTATTTTCGTTACCAGTTCATTTTTGTTTCAATATTTTTCATTTAAAATGGATTTGCCGGCTACTAAGATCAAGCTACTGTGCCTCGAGCAGGAAGAAATCTCACTTGAAGAACACCTGGAAGAATTCCTGGATCTCGCCCATCAGACCACCTTCCCAGATGAAAGCATGACGTTAGTTTTCACTTTTACACTAATGATACTTTGCTCTCTATTTCTTCGCGCCCTGACGAAACTTACCAATTCACAAAATTAACGGAATACATAGCTGATATAAAAAAATCGGATGACTAGTAATTTCCTACTACTAAATTCTGAAAAAACACAGATTCTAATTACTGGACCAAAAAAACTGCACGTATAACCTAGAATACTGTCTAACACTTGATGGCTGCTCTGTTAAGTCTTTGTCATTAGTTAGGAATCTAAGTGTGCTCTTTGATACCAATCTTTCATTTGAAAGCCACATTTTTTGCATCTGTAAAACCACATTCTTCCATCTTAAAAATGTATCTAAATTATGACATATGCTCTCAATGACAAATGCCGAACAGTTAGTTCATGCGTTCATGACCTCAAGGCTAGATTACTGTAATGCTCTACTGGGTGGTAGCCATGCACACTTAATAAACAAACTCCAGCTGGTCCAAAACGCAGCAGCTAGAGTTCTTACTAGAATTATGATTTCAAAATTCTGGCCAGTTGATTATACATAGAATATCAAAATAAACCTCAGGCAGTAGATCCTAGACACCTAAACTTTGGAACAGTCGTCCCAGCATTGTTCAGGAAGTAGACACACTCTGTCAGTTTAAAAATAGACTAAAACCACATCTCTTTAACCTGGCATACACATAACACATTATCAATTTATATATTCAAACCAGTTAAATGATTGTTAGGCTGCATAAATTAGTTCAGCCGGAACTGGGAACACTTCCTATAACACCAGATGTACTTGTTACATCATAAGAAGAAAGGCATCTATGCTAATATTAGTCTCTTTGTTTATCCCAAGGTTTACCGTAGTCATCCGGATCCGGGCCGTATCCGGATCAGATAAAGGACCTGCGCCTAAACATGAGCACTACACATCCCTGAAGTGTCAGCAGAGATTGTATCAACTATCCCCAGTGAAGGCCTCGTCGACACGACAGCCAGTGGCACAGATCCTCAACAAACCCGTCTCCATACCAGCCTTTTCTCTACAGCGCGAGGAAGCGCCTTCCGACAGGGGGCGTTATGTCACCCCATATGGACTTGTGTTTTCACTGTTCCTGCCTTAGTTAATTTGTTGTCTTGGATTTCTTCATTACGTTCTGGTGTGTGTCATTATCACCTCTACTTAAGTTCAGTTCTCTTTGTGTTTCATTGTCGGGTCTCGTCAGTGTTTGCATTGTGTTGGACTGCTACCTCTGTTGGAATTTACCTAGTGGATTATTAAAAGACTGTTACTCTTCACCTTCTTCCTTGTGCGTTTGTTGTTACCACACAAACCGTGACAATATAATTTTACATAACTTACAAATTAACATAAATATTAACATTAGTATGATAATTTTGTTAAGGACACCTGTATTTTTCCTCATCTTGGATTAATTATTTATTTATTTACTTATTTAACATGTAAGCTTTTATGACCTTGTTGAATTTCAAATGCTTTAATTCAGTACAGCAGAGAAGAATATTAAAACATTAAATGGAAATGTGCTGAAGTGGCTAAGTGATGTAAATAATATTAATAGCATTTGCTCAGAGCTTAATCTACTGTTATTTATAAACAGAACCAGTTATTTAAAGCCTGTACTGTAGATGTAGGCGAATTTCCTTTTTATTTAGAATGTAAAACAACACCTGCAATAAAGCAAATCTCTTTGCTTGTGCTGTAATATCCACATTGCCGGGTCTTTCAATATGTTATCAATATTGTACAAATATATCACCATTTAAAAAACAACAACAAAAAAACGGTTAGTTCCAGTCCTTGATTCTGATTGGTCGATAGCATTATATGCTGTGTTTTATTTATGATAACCCAATGGAATTCACTCTTTATTAGCTAAAACTATTATTAGCTACAAAGTAATTAGAAAGATGTAATATTTTGTAACCATTCTTGTAATATGTACTAAGTTTAATTCCTAATAAGTGCAAAATAGACCTGCTGTGACCAGGTGGCCCAACTACCACAACCCTAGCCTTCCATCTGCATGAAAACAAGTGATTTTTGTTTTTCTAATGCTAGTTGACAGCCAGACAAAGGCGATAACAGTGGGGGTGTTTGGGGTTGTGTGTTAACATTTCTGCAGCTGTGTGAATTAGAGTGGGAGGTGTTTTTATGTTCAACAAAGTGTCACCTCATTACACTTCACACTTTATCTTGTTCTACTGTCGCTGACCTGTAAACACCAGGAGCTGTCAGGAAAGCAAAGTGCGGGACAGGACAAAGACACTGAAAATGACTCGACCTTTGCCGGAAATCGACATGTTCGCTGCTAACGATGGCACTCTGAATGCGGGTGAACATACCAAGTGGATCGTGCAAATGACGGTAACATTTAATGACTGAGGTCAGCCACAGCTGCGTTTTGGTTACGTGATGTGGGGGCGGAGTCTGTCTGAGCACGTACGATTGGTTCAAGGTGGCTGAAATGTGAATCCGCCCGCGGCTAGGCTGTGACATAATTGCAAGCGGGATCATTGAAAGGACAACGCAAGAATGTTGCATTATGGGAAAACACTGGCGGGCTGGTTGGGGGCTGTGGTGAGTTTGAGGTTAAACAATTTATTTATTTTTTTTTTTTTTGCTCTCATACTGTTTTTAGCAACTCAAAAATGAATAAATTACAGTAAATGGTGATATTTCAAACTTCTATAAATATCAATTTTTTTAGGTAACATGCGAATTTAAATGAGAACCAAAATAGAAAACAAAGAAATATCAGTAACATTTTACAATAAAATTCCACTTGTTAACATTAGTTAAGTACATTGATAATTAAAAATACTGTCCCACTTTATATTAAGTGTCTTTATCTAATATGTAGCCTATTAACATTTAGGCTAAATAAATCATTTGATACAATGCACTTAATGTGTACATGTTTTTAAATTGTATGTATATTCAGTGTCGGGTGTAATGCATTACTAAGTAATTAATTACTACTTACTCTTAATTTTTCAGTAATATAATTACAGTTATTTCTGATGTAATTGCATTAAATACTATATAGACTATAGAACAATTCTATATATAACAATAGTGGATTTAATATCAAAATGTAATGTATGTTTTTAATGTCTCCCTTTAAATATTTTGGTCAGTTCAAGAATATTTTATGCAATTTTATATTATTTATTTGAAAAAAATTAAAAGAGTTTCACGTCTATACACTATAATTACACTGTTGACCTTCCCTTACACCTTAACCCACCCTTAAACCTACCCATACGAGCAAACCTGTCCCTAATCTTACCCGTATCCCACCTCAATAGCAGCACAAGTGTTCTGCGATACAACAGCAACACAGTAAGTACATTGTACATTTATTATTATTATCATTGATGTAAGTACATAGTAGTTAAAGACAACTAATATAAAGTGTGACCAAAAATACTTCTAAAGCATTCATTAATCTTAATTCATTTTAATTTCAACATGTACTAATACACTTTTAAAATCAAGATATATCTGTTAATATTATTATATCTGTTAACATTATTTTATGGACCTGAGCTAACATGAACTACCAATAAACATTTGTTGTAATTAACTAATGTTAATAAATGCTGTAACAAATGTACTGCTCATTGTTAGTTAATGTTAATTAATGCATGAACTAAAGTTAACCAATGAGACCTTATTGTAAATTGTTACTAAATATATATATATATATATATATATATATATATATATATATATATATATTTATATATATATATATATATATATAGGGGTGATTACATAAAATTAATATTTTTAAAAAGTTAATTGAGTAATTAAAATGTATTTCATGAATTACATTTTTGTTCTTCTTCAATTTTCTTGCCAAAGACATCTGAGTTTCACAGTTCCTCACATGGAAGTGTGTTCTTATGTGTATGAATCAATGTGTTTGCATGTCATGGTTCAGTTCTCATTATTATCAAACTATCAACACAGTTGTTCCGCTGACGTGTGTAACTGAAAGCGGGTCAAAACACACTTACACTCGTCCTTTAATGTCCAATACAACATGGAGTAGACGAAGCAAATGTATTACACCTCAAGTGACGTGACGTGTCAAAATTAGAACACTCATAGAAAACTACATCGTTAAATAGTTCAAGAAGTACACTGTAGCATACTTTAAGAAAGAGTACTTATTACAGATATAATAAACTTAAAAATATACTTAAGTGCGAACTTAATGTCTTTGGACACTTAATTGTACAGCAATTGCAATTAAATTAAAATGTTTAATTTATAATTTCAACTTTGATTAAATGCATTTATCTGAGCTTTAGAGTGTTTTTGCCCAAACTTAAGTAGGACTTAACTACATCTTTTGTCATTTCATAATTACTCAAAAAAAAGAAAGAAAAAAAAAAAGTTTATTTTTAAACATTTTGTGAATGAAGAGAATAGACCATATTTTGGTAAATTTAAACATTTTTTATAATTATTATTATTATTTATTTATGAATACGAATAGCATAAACTGAAATTGTCTATTCCCATGTTCCATTAAGATTTAATGGACTTTTTTTTTTTTTTTTTACACATTTAAAATTCTTAATCGATAATATGAATGATATGTAAGGATTATTCAATTCAATTTGATGGAATTTTACAATTAAATTGAAATTCATAAATCATTAAATTATTTATGGTAAACTAAAATATACTTTAGGGTCATTTCTATTGAAACTTGTGTCATGTATTTAAATATATTTGTAATAGCATGTCTGTAATGACGAAGGTGAAATTTTAAACATTTAATATAATTTACGTTAATGTAAAATAAAAAAAAAATACAATTAAAATTATAATCAAGTACTTTACATGTATATATTATATACTGTTATATATACGGACCTCATTAACTCTCATTGTATGGACAAAAACATTATTCAAAATATCTTGCACTTCACACTTTTTTCCCCATCACAATCCATTAAATGTTTGGAATGTGTTCAATACCATGTTCATTTTTGCTGTGCTCTCAAAATTAGTACAGAGATTAGTATAGAGAATCATGACATTCCAATGTTATTGACTACTGAAATTGTGGTGTCGTGACAATCCACAAACACACACACACACACACACACACACACACACACACACACACTTGTATATGTGGTTTACGGGGACTCTCCATAGACGTAATGGTTTTTATACTGTACAAACTGTATATTCTATCCCCCTACACTACCCCTAACCCTAAACCTACCCATCACAGGAAACTCTGCATTTTTTGAATTTCAAAAAAACACTGTTTAGTATGTTTTTTAAGTCATTTGGTTTACGTTGTAATACCCATGTTATTATACACATTTATGTCATCATAAACCATGTATACAAGAACACACACACACACACACACACACACACACACCTAGACCACAGGATTTCTCCTGTACACTCAGGTAATGAGGTTCCTCTGCACAAATGGATTGATTTGACGGTGCAGTCCGATGCCGATTATGTTAATGCCTCTTTGTGCCGTGGAAAATGGGGCCAGTTTAAGAGCCTTATATTTTCTTTGTGCCCCAACTGCTTTGTTCACATCTAACTGTCTGTCTCTCGCCCTATGGGTCTCTCTCTCTCCCCGCACCGTCTGTTTGATCTACTGTGACGATAACTGCTTAATCCACACGGCCACCAGCACCGACTGAGAGGTCATGGATGGGTCATATTTTCCAGAAATAGTTTAATTGGTGCGAAACGCTAATGCGGTGTCTATGTGTGTGTGTGTATTTCTCTCTGATATCCTGCAGTCCCGTCTCTCCCGTCCTACAGCAATCAAATGCATGACTGAGGAAATTAAACATGCGTGTTTGTGATTGCCTGTGCTTGCATTTTCCTTTATATTTCTTTCTTTTCTCTCTGCCTCTCTCCAGAGTCATAATACACGCATTTGGGTTGCATCGGATGTTTGGAACACTAGAGAGCATTCATCGTTGTTTCCCTCATGACAAAACTGTGCATGTAAACCATAAATTCTATAAGCTGTTTTTATGATCAGAACACTCTGACAACACACACTACTATATAATTATCTTGACATCATAAAGTCAAACTTAGAACAACCATGCAGTCTGTTCTGTGTTGACTACTATGGCATTTCAGTCACAATATATTTTATAGTTTTTCTCAATCGCTTTGGCACATTTTTCAATTTTGCAATTGTCACAACTGTTTGCTGGAACATCAGAACTCTATTGCATGTCTGTAAAATGTAGTTACTCCCCCAAAACATTTAATTCATGCTTCAAAACCTAGTTATTGTGTCAGTAAATTGTCCAATGCCACCAAAATAACAAGTGTTTTTTGTCATCCTGTGAGCCACACTGGTCAAAATATTTTGCTGTTTTTTCACCATGGAAATATTTGTTATATACAAATTTCATGTGTTTTCTACTTTTTAGTTGACACTGTCTGCTTTCTACACTATACAAGTCAATGCCAGTTTTGTCTGGCTGAATGCTCTTGTGTCTCACAGTGAGCTTTATACAAATGCAGACAGTAGGTAAAAATTCACTAGGAAAAGTCAATACTGTAGTACACAAAACAAAATTGGGCATTTTGTCACACTTTATATTAGGTGTCCTTTACTACTATGTACTTACATCAAAAAGTAAGTACAGTACTTATTGTGCTCATATTGTATTGCAGAACACTTATGAGGTGGGATACGGGTAAGGTTAGGGACAGGTTTGCTGGTATGGGTAGGTTTAAGGATGGTTTAAGGGGTAAGGGAAGGTCAACAGTGTAATTATAGATTTAATTAGGCTACAGTTGTAATTGTATACAGATATTTAAAAAATATATATAAGCATAATATAAAAACATGTATGTACACAATAAGTGCATTGTATCAAATTATTAATTTAAATGTTTGTACATAGTTGAGGACACCTAATATAAAGTGGGGCCGAAATTTTTATTTACACAGCATATATTTGTAGAAATGTGTTCCATGTAAACTGAAAATTCACAGTTGATTGTTCATTTTTACATATTATGTCTTCCCATAACACCACACATTCTTACAAATCTTGCTCTTCCACATCAAGCAACTGTGAATTTTCAGTTTACATTTTCAGTTTACATGGAACTCATTTCTACCAAAAAAAAAAAAAAAAAAAAAAACTCCATATAGCCTACTATTGACACATGTCTGTCTGTTTTGTACTCTCTGTTTGTTCATTTTGTCACATGTCCTCCATTGTTCAGTTTTTCCCGCCATTATTTTGTTGTCATAGTTACAGATTGATTTGAGTTTCAGTTCAGGTGTGTCTTATTAATTATCTTGTTAAGTTCCCTTTGTTTGCCTTGTATATATACCCTGTGTTCTCCCTCATTCTCTGTTGGTTCTCATTTGTGTATAGATGTGTTTTTTCTGTTTCTCCTGGATAGCCGTTATTAAAGTCTACCTTTCTGCATTCCTCTTTGTCGTGTTTATCCATCGTGTCTCATAACAACTATATGCTTCCAAACTTGATTGAATGATTGGTATGATTGTGATTCCTATTTTATTTGAATGGCAGCCCATTTGCCAATATAGCAGACATTACAAACTTTACATGTCATAGGTATTTATGGAATATACATGCATGTCTGACAGATTTTGATAATTTAATCATTTTGCATGTGGAGGCTCACACGATGAAAGAATGTTTAGAAGTTGTGAAAAGTTTTACAGTTTCACTGAGAATCAACTCATTAGTTTTGACCAACAAACCTATCTATCTGACTCATCCATCCATCTGTCCATTCATCTATTCTCATATTACAATTTATTAAGTACTATACAACCTTTGAAATGTAAGACTTATTTTCTTTTAAATTAAACTTTTTTAAAGCAAAATAAACTTCCTCACAAGGCCAACTTCAAATTCTGTTTTTCTAGTTTATCAATGCAATACAATACTTATTCATTTTTATAGTGCATTTACAGTTTTTCTCAGTCGCTTTGGTACATTTCTCAGATCACAACTGAAATTCTTAAAACTACTTGTTCAACCTCCATGTCATCTAGTCACTTGTGCACATCATAAAAGCAATTTCCCATTCTTTTGAACAAATTGCAAATGCTTTGGTACATTCATGCAATTGATTATGTGCAGGTGTCTGCTGTTTCCTAATTATCAATTGCTTATGTCAATGTTTATTCAAAATATATTATGGTTCCCTGTTTAATAGTCTTACCGTTAAAAACATCTAGGAATTAATTCCTTGCATAAGTCATTAAATGCAAAATGGATGAACTAGTTATCATAAACTGTCAAATGTATTTTCCATACATTTCTATTAGATTTTTTTTCTTTGTAAATGTGTCCTGAACAGATAAATTGTGGGGGTGAATTTGAATTTCACTAATGAAGAGAAATGTGAAGGGAAATGTAAAGGGCTATAGATCAACCAATTATCAACCAGTTCTCTAAAATAGCTCAGAGGTGGATCTCATGAAGCTTCATTTGGCAAGCATATATAGACAAAGCACAACAGTGTTACAAATTCTGACAATGGAAGAACAACAAGGAAACAAACAGGATCTACAGCCGGGAAGAAGAAGTAAGGATGCGTGGTGGAAGGGTACAGAGAAATCCGTGGAAGAGGTAGAGGAGGCCAAGATTGTAGACATGTTTCTGATGAAATAAGGGTCACTATTGTGGACCATGTTTTCAGTCATGACCTTATGGCCGTGGTGGGTCGAAAGGTCCAACTTCATGCTGGGAGAACAACCGTGTCCTCAATCATTCAAATGTTTGTCGACAGAAAAGGTATGTACAGTAATCAATGTTTACTGTACTGAAATACTGTATACTTACTGTAATGTTATATTACTGTAGTCCACTTGCATTTTACATTATACAGTAAATATACTTTACAGAGACATAATATAACACAAACACACCCACACGTACATATGTACAGTGTGTACAAGTGTCTTTGGTTAAGGACAATTCCATGTGCATGAGTTGTGAATTGGGCAGATTTTTTCATAAGAAGTTCTCCTGTGCATATATAAATAATCCACACAGTTATTAGTTAATGAGATTTTTATACCATTTTCATTGCTATGACTGAAGTGCAAAACTAAAAAGAAATATATGTCTTCAGATAGATTTCAAGATTTTTCACAGAAGATCTGATGTATAATGGAAGAATAGTATCCCTTATAAATTGCGAAAAACAAAGAGTACACAATAATATATGAATTTAAAAAAATGCTGTTACTTTTAAACGTGTTCTGAGGGCAGCAAGCACACCAAAATACAGCTCTTGTGATGATAAATAGGTTTCAGTCAAGACTAAAATCGGTTTGGCCATGTCATTGCTCTGAAGGTCAGTTGTCGAAATGATTGGAAGAGCTTTTTTTGCATGAATAATAATAATAAATAATTTAACCTTGATCATTTTTAATATTATTTTCAGACATGTGTATATGTAATCTGCATCCACTTATAGGTAGCAGGTCAAGGGTGTGAGACGGTGTGTGTGCTGGGCTGCTCACTCTGCTGGCCCTGCTGTTGGAGCCAGAACTTTAGCTTGTATACACTGAAGCAAAACTAAAATATTCATGACCTGGGAGACTAACCCTCAGAGCTAACCAGCTTTACTTATCCAACACCTTGACCGGTCGACACTGTAAACAGATTGGAAGAGAACTGAAAACCACAGTTTGGTTATTTCTTATTATGGCCACAGAATAAAAACATTTTACTCTTGAAATCATTTTACTCTTACAATTTTACATTTTATTTATTACAATTTTACAAGGCTTAAGGCTTGTCTGTAAAACCAGGGGTAATTGTACAATATTTCAGGCTGCTATATATAAAACATTTCTGATGGTTAAATTTAAATGAATGAATGAATGAATGAATGACACTGCTACACTTTGAATTTAACATTTCATCACGAAAGTTCTGAGTTTTTATTTGTATTTTATTTAGTTAGGAATTTTAATTAAATAGGCTATCTTCCGAACTCCAAATAAATTCATACCTAAATTACTTAAATTCTAGACTGTGATTGTCTCCAATAAACCAGATATTAAAGGGGTCATGAATTGAGAAATCAAATTTCCCTTGAGCTTTTGATATATACGAGGTCATCATAATATAAGAATATCCTCTAAGTTTCAGAAATGAAAACTTCTTTGTTACTCCCATAAAATATTTTATTAACACCAGGCCCAGCGAGCGACTGATCCTGGAATGTGCCTATTTATGACATAGACAGGGGAAACACCGCCTCCGCAGAAGAAATCAACGCCTACTTCATCTTTACCATGTTAGCCTCGCCCACTGGCGTGTTAGTGAGATGAGGAGGAGAGCGATACAACACGACAAAAATAACATTACCTTTAAAAGGATCCTTATGCTAGGAAAATGGTTATTTATTTTCAACAATGCAAATGCCTCTGTTGAGCTTTATTTATTAGTATTCGGTATTTCACTGTGGATTCTTTGGTAAATCAATCGCATTTCGGTGCAGGCTTTGCAAACAGACTTTTACGATATGGACTCGACAGTAATGCAACAACATGTAAGTAACTGAGTTACTCCTACTGTTCTAATGCCTGATCTGATATGTAATGATTCATGTACAGTCAGTACTGTCATATACTGTCTATGTGTCAATAAATCAAACCAGTGATTAAACGGTCAACAACACTGTTTATCTTAGTGGGATGAAAATAAACTGTTATTTAAACGGTGATTAAATTATATATAGAAAGCAATCAAAGAACGCTCCCTTTACAATCACTGGAGCTGTCAATCAAACAGCGCGAGTTTATTAGTGACTGAGTTCTGGACACGTGCCAAAACTCCCGTTTTAAACAACAAATCTCTTAGTTATATCGCATTTGCACTGTTAGTTACGACGAAAGCATTCATTTGTGTGCAGAAATTGAGTTAAAATGGCGAGATCACTGCTTTCATGTGCTCAACAACATGTCTGTGATCGGCTGTTCATCACTGCAACCTTTCATGCCACGATATAAATATAATGCCATAGATCTAAATGTAATGAGGCACTTTTCACCATATCTTAACCTTGAGAGCTGTAATAGTAAAAACGTGCTAAAAAGAGACAGTAATACTTAGATATTTCGAATGGAATGACCTTAGCCAATCACAACAGTAGGCGTTTACACTGAAGTCTTACAGCAGACACGCCCCTTAAAACAGAGCATTAAAATAAGAGGGCTAAAATCAGGGTAGGAAAAATGCCTTTTATTGAAGTTGACAATTTTTGATGTAAAAAGCATACTAACATTATAAGTGCACCCAAGGAAACAATATAAAACACTAAAACAACGCAGTTCATGACCCCTTTAACACTGCTACACAGAGAAACGTTCTATGGAAGCATTTTCATAAAACTGTACTGCATACATGTATCATAGACATCCAAATTGTAAGCTTTCAAAGTGTTTACTTTTTAAATGTTCATCAAGTCTTTCTTAGTTGACACAGAATGCTTAAAAGTTTGGAGGATGTGTTTTTACCTGGGGTGCGTTTCTCGAAAGCATCGTTAGACAACTATAGTCACAAGTTTCGTTGTTAGCGGTACTAACATCCATAAACAGCATCGCAAACTTACGTGGTTGGAACTACTGCTCTCTATGTGGTTAGAAGCACAGTTTCTTGTTAAATGACATAGACTTACATATATCATGCTTTTGGGCACAATAAGCAAGCTAACATTCAGTACATTCTATATCTTTCATCCTATATTCATCACCCATGATGAATCAAACATCAAATAAGGCAAAAACGACATGGAACAAAAAGTAGTCATTAGGTGCCATGTTCATTACATTAATTTCTCTGAGATTTCAAATAGATTAATCAGCAGAAGTTATTACTCCTCCAGCTGCGCGTTACGTCATTAATGGCAGTGCTGTATTGTTAAACCAATGAACCAATGTTCAACCAATGTTCAACCAATGTTAAATGGTGCGACCATTCAGGAAACAGTCATGACCAATCGGTTAGTTTCTCCAACAATGCATCGTACTATGGTAGTTAATCAGCGAGTTATGTTGTTGTACAGGAAATGCACCCCATGTTTATTTCTTGCACAGTCTGAGAATTTAAATCAAAGTCTTTCGTTAATGACATCTGCAGTGGTGGAAAGGTCATTAATGGGTCATATTTTCCGAAAATATTTTAATTGGTCCAAATCTCATGTATTT
Source organism: Mylopharyngodon piceus (assembly GCA_039654765.1). NCBI lineage: Eukaryota > Metazoa > Chordata > Actinopteri > Cypriniformes > Xenocyprididae > Mylopharyngodon > Mylopharyngodon piceus. Next base: position 19,619,454 of record CM077438.1, read on the forward strand.
AATGTATTTTGGCCAGAATCCATTGGCTTGATTTGTAACATCGAGCCACAGAGAGCTTGTTCACTACAAACACAGATATGGCTGAAAGCAGCAGGCGGACAGGAGAGGTCACAGTCGAACAGAGGAGGTGTCAGTGGGTCACCATCCAGAGGACGACACTTTAACCTCCACTGAGGAGAGGCCGTCTGAATGGTGCTATCACACGGCAGGACGTCGTGTTCTCCCTCTTGCCAACAGCCGAGCCCTGCTGTGGCCCGACACAACCTCTGCCTCTTCTGCTGACATGCACTAACACCCTGCTTAACACGGCTCCCGGTGCGTGTCCAGACAAGACTTCCTGTCAGCCCACAGCTGCTCATTGTATTGGAAATGAAATAAACACACTCACAAATTTTATTATGTTGTGATGTAATAAACCGCAGGTGTGTATGACTGAGAATATCTCTAAGGATTGCTTTTATTGTACTGAATTGTATTGACAATGGAACGTTTAAATAACTTGTGGATGATTCATCTGTGCATGCCATTAAAAAAAAAAAAAAAAAAAATCAAAATCTTTTGTTTCTTTTGACTTTCAATGCTCTGACATCAGAGAGATGAATGCACCGGCAAATGCTCATCAACGTTTACACGTTACCAACATCTATTGAAACTTGCCTGACAAGTAACGATGATGTAATGATGTAATGAGGTAATGAGGAGGAAGTAAGATAGATATTGAAAGTCTCTCAAACCTTGCAGTTCTTGGTCATGTGTAGCACCGACAGCTCTGCAGAGCCTTCTAACAATGCTAAAAATGACTAAATAAATGGCTAAATAAGTAATTAATAAATTAATTTTGCATAAAGAAAACAAAGACTATTTATTTTATAAAGTCTAAAAATTATATGAAAGAAAATAGTCTTTTTATTTGTTTTTATTTTTTAAAGTCTAAAAATGACCACCTACATTTTTAAAGATATAAAATAATAAATAAAAAAAAATCAATTTTGTAAAAAGAAAGAAACAAAATTTTTCAAACAAGTATGACAGTTAACTGAGAATTAAAATGACTGAATAAATGATAACCCTAGTGAATATATATATATATATATATATATATATATATATATATATATATATAGTTTAGGTACAATTTAAATATTTTGCATTTAAAGACTAAATATATTATACAAAGATCACACAATCCTTATTAATAGTGATATTAAAACACTTTATTCCAAATAAAGTTTAATTTTCATTTTATATCAGTAAGTCTTATGTGATATGTCAATAAATATGTTAATGGATTTGAAGTATACTTAGTATGAAATAAATGTATTTTAAATAGATTTTGGTATAGGTTTCTTTTGTTTAACTAGGGAAAGTATTGTAAATGACTAAAAAAAAAAAAAATAAATAAATAAATAATTTTGCATATAAAGTAAAATCTATTTTCTATATAGCTCTAAAATTTACCTATTTTATAGTCTGATAATGCTAATCTGTTTTAAATTTATTATTTTTATTATTATTATTATTATTATTATTATTATTGCCTAAAATAAATAAATATACAAACATGTTGCACAAAGTATATATATATATATATATATATATATATATATATAAACACACACACACACACACACACTATACAGTTAACGTTATTTACAGTATGTTATAATAATAATATTATTAAATATTATTAAAATAAATAAAATGTTTAATAAATAAAATATTTATTGATTGTCAAAAGCAATGATTCAGTGCTGCTGAGCTGATCGTACAGACTCGTCTGAGAGAAAGTGCAGATCTCTGTCTGTATCTTTTTGCTTTTTGTGCTGTCTTTGCAGCCCATAGACACACACACACACACACACACACACACACACACACACACACACACACACACACACACACACACACGACTCCTGCCTCTGCAGTCCTAAGGCATTCTACCACTTCTGAAATTTCTGGGCTCAGAGGAGATACACAGATGCAATAGTTGGGTTATATGTGTGCCTAGATGGGGAAAAAAGTCATCTATCAGACTCTTATGAGGCTTGTTTGTTGATTTCACAGTATTTAAAGTCATCCGTGCTGCAACCCAATTAATGTACAGTACAAAATTTACTTAAGAGTTTTTTTATTTATTTTTTTTTATTTTCATTGTATCATTATTTTTAGGACAAATAAATATTTTATTTTAATTCATATTTAATTCATATTATAATAAAAAATACAATCTTCATCGTTATCATAATGCAATTGTTTTAGTTATAAGTTATTATTATGATTATTATTATTATTATTATTACAGTGAAAATTACTGTAATAGTTTAATTGTCAATTGTCAATTAAAATTAGCTTAAATTATAACAATAACTCTCACAATATTTACATATGTTATAATTTATAATGTGTTTTGCATTACAGTAAGATAATTTTGGCCTGAAAGTTGTAATTGTAATGAAAATAATGTCCCAAAGCAAACATTATTTGTTATCTTTAACCAAAATATACTTGTACACACACACAGAGACACACAGACACACACACACGCGCGCGTACACGTTTGTTTTTGTGAATTGTGGGGACATTTCATAGGCGTAATGGTTTTTATACTGTACAAATTAGCCTACTTTCTATCGCCCTACACCAACCCTACCCCTAAACCTACCCATCACAGGAAACTGTGCACATTTTTACTTTCTCAAAAAAACTCATTCTGTATGATTTATAAGCCTTTTGAAAAATGGGGACATGGGGTAATGTCCTCATAAGTCACCCTCTCCTTGTAATACCTATGTCATACCCATGTCATTATACAAATTTGTGTCCTGATATGTCACAAAAACACGCGCACACACACACACACACGCATGCACGCACGCACGCACACGCACACACACACACACACACACACACACACACACACACATATATCTATATCTATCTATCTATCTATCTATATTATAAATTATATATAATTTTAAGGTGAAGTTTGTTGTCAGTTTTCAAAATTCTACTTCCTATATAAATTTTATACGGTTGCCAATAACGCATTTTCTTAGTGCTTCATTTTAACATTTTTGGGCTGTTTGTATCCCATTTCATTCCAACGACCTGCTTTCATCTGTTCTGTCTTTTCTCAAAGAATGTGTTTCTCATTTTTGTCATTGAATGACTGCTTTTGTTACCCCTTGTGCTTTTAAGCAAAGGCTGTTTTATTGTCTTACCTGCCAGCTCTTCATTTGAGCACTTGTTGAATGACTAAGCATATTTGTATTGCTGAAGCCCAACTACAAAAGCAGGTTTGAATAGACGTTATAGTTCCTGACTGAAGAATAAATATCTCCATGGGTAACAGCAGTTTGCTTTGCTTTGATGGTTAGTCACTAAACCTAGCTAGATATAAGGCTAGGTATAGTCGACTTGCCTTCATTCTATCATTCACCTGGGTTTTAAATGTGTACTGAGTTGAACAATTATTACGTCTGAAAAGCAGGTGTCTCGTCTTGTGTCTTACTTCAAAGTGCACAACCAGCCTTTGATGTGTGCGACGCTTATGCTACATGTTCAAATGTAAATTGTGTTTGTTCAAAACGAGAAAAATCAAAAAAGAACAGGTGCAAAATATGTAAGGTGGATTCTTTCATTGTTTATAAGCTTTCAAGCTAGCAGACTAAACAAAACCATTTGATGTGGAGTTGTGTTGTAACAAGTGTTGAAAAGTAGCTAATTACCTAAAAGTTGTAGCGCTATTGACTAACCACTAACAACAAAGCGCAATGGTAGTTGTTTTCAAAATAAAGTTGCATTTCAAGGAACAAACAAGTTAAGTAGCTACGTTACTACTATATGTAGCATGAGACATTATACAAATTTTGCCTTGTATTGCGCACACAGCTTTTATGCAATTTATATATATATATATATATATATATATAGTAATCTAATGTGTATATAACTTGACCCATTTATCTGCCGGTTTAAAAATAGTCTTCCCAACATTGGATTGCAACATTCTCATGAAAACAAAGGCCTCAGTCGCTTCATGTGTCTTATCCAGCCATTTACATAAGCAGAAATGCCAATGTGTCATTTCTGATACAACAAATGTGGGGGGACTTTGATTTGGGAAACAAAATGAGGAACAAAGACAGCATGTGAAAGCCGGCAGGCGAACGATCCTGCTTTAACATTCCACAGAGAGCGTGGTGTGCTGGATTTGGACACTGTGTGAGTGTTTGTCGCTCGGCTGCAGCTCAAAGCAGATGCTTAGCAGACGACTCTGTTTTCTGACAGCCGCCGAGTGCTTGTGGGAAAAAAGTGACAGTGGATCTTGGACAAGAACAGAAACAGATACCTCTAAGAATCTGAAAATGTCAGCTTCCCCATTATTATTATTATTATTATTATTATTATTATTATTATTAGTCTATATTGGCAAATTGTTTAAAATGAATACATTATTAAATTGTTAATAATAATAATAATAATAATAATAATAATAATAATTATTATTATTATTATTATTATTACTATTATTATTATTATATGCACTATGTTTAAACATTTTAAAATGAGTTGATATTCTTTAATGGATATTTAGATTAATATAGATCAAAACTAAAAATGTAAATTTAGAAAAAAGAACTGCAAAAAATGAATTAGTTTGCATAATCATCAATTAGCAGGAGCATGAACTTTCAAAAAATGAATAGATAAATCAAAAGAACTGAAACCTAGTGAAGCGTCTTCTTTCCACCAATCAGCAGTCACGAATAAAGGATAAAGCATTTTTCCTTTCAGGCCTGGATCCTTCTCCCTTTTAGCTGGGAAAAAAACAAAAGAGCAGGAGGGAAAGGGGTGGAAAAGGCCATTCAGGGTTCGAAGAGTGTTGCTAAACAGGATTAAGAATTTACAGAATGAAATAAACACCATCTCTGTGAATGGCGAGGGGGACGGAGGGGATCGGAGTTTGCGGAGTGAGGGGAGACAAAGGGCAGATTAACCATCTGTGGGGTTTGGTGTGCTATTGCGATTAACAGGCTTAGGATTCATCGGCGACTGTTTGCACAGACGCAGGCCCACAGGGGATGAATGGAGAGAGGGTGTGCTGGCAAAACTGACCTGTCCACCCCTTATTCAACCCCCCACCCCCAGCAGTTGGAACACTGTACTATCAGCCAAAACTTAGCAGTTCAGTTCGGTTCAAAACCAATTCTTTCCAACAGACATATCGAACACTATAGGGTACTAAGCTTCTTTAAGCTTCATTTACGAGTTTCAAGGCTATTTTAGATATAAATGTATACTTACATTCACCAAAGTCTCTAATGCCCACCATGGCTGCAAAAATACAGTAATATATATAAAATGGTCTCTTTAAATACAAACTCTCAACCAAAATCCTTGTTTCAGTCGGTTTGAAGGAAGAACTGCCTAATACACATTCTCACTGTAGCTAATCTAAAAATAATTCTTCCATCTGAATCCATTTCCTGACACCCACGTAATGTGCAGAATGTCAAGTCCTATACTCCAACCATTCAATACAAATTCCACAAGAATTTAGCTCGTTAACTTAAACGAGTTAGATAATGACTGAGCTAATTTAAGCATTTTGCAGTCAATTAACGTTGTATGGAAACAAAGTTTAGACATAAGCGTCGGTCTCGAGGCTGTGTTCACTCAATATCGGAAGTATAATTGTGATGGATGAAATGATGGCAAAACCATTTTCTTCTTCAGTGGATGTTATAAGAGGAAAAACAGGTCATATCCTTGTCCTGTTTTTATTCAAAATGAATGTTGGTAGAATCACAATTCATCTGAAAATATATGCTTGGCGTCTTACTGGTCACATTTCACTGACTGAATCATTTACCAATATAGTTTTTCATGTCCATTTCATGACCCTTAGTATTAAACTGATTTTGACACTGTACCTATAAAATACTTGGTAACACTTTTACAATAAGGGTCATTAGTTAACATTAGTTAACTACATTATTTAACATGAACTAATAATGAACTGCACTTATACAGCATTTATTAATCTTTGTTAATGTTAATTTCAACATTTACTAATACATTATTAAAATCTTGTTAACATTAGTTAATGCACTGTGAACTAACGTGAACAAACAATGAACAACTGTATTTTCATTAACTAACGTTAACAAATATTAGTAAATACAGTAACAAATGTATTGCTCATGGTTAGTTCATGTTAGTTAATATATTAACTAATGATTAACTAATGAACCTTATTGCAAAGTGTTACCAAATACTTTTATTATAAAAGTTTTATATGTAAATTACCTCTGTTATGATTGTCTAACCTCCCTGCACCAGTGTAGTATGCATAGTGTGCAATGCATGTAAAATGTCATGTGGTGCAACTCCCCAAAAACGTTGATATTTATGAATTTTAAAATTCCTGATTTTACCTTAAAATATTTTTCCTTTTTTATGTGTACACTTGTATTCAAGGTGTAAGGAAAATATGTTATTACCTTTTACTTGATGGTTACACCATGTGACATTTTAGAGTAAATTTAGAGAGGGAACATAAGAGCCAATGAAACCGAAACACAGGGAAACAGGGTAAAACTAATTAAAAGTCCTTAGAAACAGAACATAACAGAATATACAATTTACACTGATATATGGCTTGTTTATGTTGCTATACGGTTAGGGTTCTCAAAATGTTTGCTAGGGTGTGGATAGACAGTTGCCAAATATTTAATATTTAATTTTTTAATTAATATTTATTTCGTTGTCAGATATTTTACATTTAAAGACTACTTGTCAGTCTGAGTCAAAAGAGCCCACCCCAATGTCTTTAAGTTGTTCTGATCCAGAGATATGGCCCATTTAATTTACTTTACGGTTGCTAGGGTGCTTTAAATGGTTGCTAGGGTGTGGCTAGACTGTTGCCAGGATACCTAAAGCCTACTGACAGTCTGAGTCAAAAGAGACAACCCATATATCTCTGTGGTGTTCTGTAGCTGAGATATTGCCTTTTAATTTTAATATACAGTTGCTAGAGTGCTCTCATTGGTTGGAAGGACATGGCTAGACAGTTTCCATGATGATAATTAAAGACTACTAGCCAGTCTGACTCAAAAGAGGCCACCCCTCTCTATGTTATTCTGGTTCAGAGATATGGCCGGTTCAAATTATTATATGGTTGATAGGGTGATCAAAATGGTTGCTAGGGTGTGGCTAGATTGTTGCCATGGTGATATTTAATAAAAAGTGCTTGGAGCAGTCTGAGTCCAAAAAGCCCACCCCCATGACTCTACAATGTTCTGATCCACTGATATCCATATCATTGTTTTTCAATAAAAGTCTATGGGGTGGTTTCTAGGGTGCTGTAACTGGTTGCTAGGGCTTTGCTGGGACACTGAAATGTCACCATTTATTGGCTGCTTGCTAGGCCGAGTGAAATAAGCCCACCCTAAGACCCTACAACATTCTGATGCGGAGTTATGAGGTCACAAAGTTCTGTGCATTGTTAAGTCTAAGGGGTTTTTCGCCTGATTTTTCATCCGCTGGATGAAAATAGTACGCCCAATTGCTTAAAAGTCATAGCAGTGTTATCCTCAATAAGCCCCACAATTTGACAGTGACACCACATTCATGGGTCTGCGACAAATTTGTACTGAAGGAAGAAGAAGAATACGTATGTGAGTGCTGCTGCTACTACTACTACTACTACTACTACTACTACTACTAATGACAAAAACACACAACAAAATTCCTAAAACTTTAACTGAAATTAAAATGAAATCTAATGAATAATATGAATAAAGCCTATACTTGTATATAATTATACTAAAATGTAACACTGAAACCAGCACCGAATACAAATATGAATTATTCTGAAAAAAGGCTCATCTCTAAAAATCATCCATTTTGAGGCAAGCCTTCTTTTTTATGTTTTGTTATTTTAACATAATTTTCCGCCATTTTTACACTTATCATCTGAAAATTACTGCAGTGTTACAATAAAATCATGCTGAAAATACTTTATAAAGACAATGTTAGCAAGCGATTCTATAACACTAATATACAGTTGTTACAGTTGAAGAAAAGTTGAAGAAACATGTATGATGGGGTTACGAAAATGTACTGCACAGAGCCAATGACCCATAAAGGATCTGCAGAATGCGGCACTTGGGTGTTGTTTTTGAGCAGAATCTCATTCTGTCTCCACTAATCCTTTCAGCCTGATTTTCGTCAAGCAACGTTTGTGCGCAGGACTCAAATGAGGCCTTTGGCAACTTCTAGTTTTCTTCTCATTAGTTTGCTTGGCTTGTAAATTTGCCAACAGACTAAGTGTGGTTTGCACAGGCTGATTAGACTGCTATTGCTCTGAGGTGGATCAGTGCTGGAGAAGATCTTCCGGATTGGCCATTAGTGGATGGCATCTCGTTTAATTAATCACCGACGCTCCAGTTTAACTCAGCTGTGAACACAGTAAAGAAATTTTCAAAGTGCAATGTTAAATTGGCTCGCCACAAGATTCTCAAATAAAGAGTCTTTGCCTGAGGTAAATATTTTACAATTGATTGCAAATGAAACTGCAAACTCTGCAATTTCTCTCCTCGGCCTACAGTCAGTGCTTCTGTGCTGTATATCATATAAATAGAAAAGTGTGCTCAGATTGAAAATAACACCGTCTGTTCAATTATTAAGAACCAACATTACAGTGCGAGGAAAAGTATAGCCGAACAAGCTCTTGATTTAGTTACTTTCAATATTTATTTTCCATCCTTGCATATTCATGCATATGCAGTATGATCTTGATAAGTGTTACTGGGCCTTCTTTGCTCTCTCTATACATGAATGTATCTCACAAAGTTTAATTTAAAACTTAATGTTACACTTCAGTATAGGGAACACATATTCACTATTAACTACGATTTTTCTCTCAATAAACTACTAATTTACTGCTTATTAATAGTTAGTAAGGTAGTTGTTAAGTTTATGTATTGGGTAGGATTAAGAATGCAGAATAAGGTCATGCAGAATAAAGCATTAATATGTGCTTAATAAGTACTAATAAACAGCCAATATTCTAGTAATATGCATGCTAATAAGGAACTAGTCAAAACACCATAAAATAAAGTGTTACCAAACTTAATTTTAGTTTTTCTTTTTTTTTTTTTTCATTGTGTCATAATTTTTCATGACAATTAAGCACATTTTCCTCCCAATTCCAATTACTGTAATACTATATATATAAATATATATATATATATATATATATATATATATATATATATAATAAGAAAAATATATAAATTCCAAAATATTTATAAATCATGGCACTGTATTATTTTCAGTTAAATAAAACTATTAAAAATTATTATTATTATTATTATTATTACTATTACTACTAGTAGTATTAAAACAATTAAAAATAAAGCTAAAATAAAATACAAATATTAGTACAAATTAGTGTAAAGTTCAAATATCAGATGAAAAACAAACTTAAAAAATGAAAATTAGAAATGTTGCCTTGGCAACTAACTGAAATAAGTTCAAGTTAAAGCACATTGTAAAATTAAAATTAAAATTAAAACATAAAAATAGAAGCTAATTCAAAATATGAATAAATCTATAATAGTATATAAATAATACCAAAAATAACACTGGTTGAGATGTATTTATTTATTTATTTATTTTTTCTGATTTAAAATGTGTAACAATTTTGAGAATCAGCTTTAAGAATAATGAATTATTAATTATTAAAAAAAAAAAAAAGAAAGTGACTTGTTATAATAAGAATTTTTGGGTGGGTGGAAATGTGCTAAATTGTCATGAAAATAATGAACAATCATGCTAAAAATTTGTCTAATTTGTCTAAAAAATGTCTAATTCTCTTGAGTTTCAGAAGATATCTCAAAACTGTGCTTGCATTTTGACAAGATACTAATGTCACAGATCTCATATTTTTATTTCTCCTAGGGACATTTGGTGAACAGGAGTTCCATGTCAATGCTGTTGCTAGTGTAACCGGTCAGCAGTCCCTAACATCAGTCACTGGTGCACCTCTTCAGGCCAGAGGAGTGAGGTTTACAGGCACAGCTCTTACTAGCTGGCCTCCATTACACTCACCCCCCTAAACCTCACTCCCATCCGGGTCACGGCACCAATGTAACCGGTCCTACTCGACCTGCACCGAGCTGGATTCGAATCGGCGGGCTGCCTGATGCTCAAGACCACAGTCTCTAACGTCAGTTGCCAGTGCATCTTATTGACCAATCAGCATCCTGGTCCACAAATATCCACTGCAAGTTTTTTTTTTTTTTTTTTTAAGCACAAGCTTGAAAAAAGCCATAATGAGTAAATTCTTTGAAGCCACATTCTGATATTATGCTCTCTTTATTGTAGTGCCCTGCAGTTGAGCAGCAACAGGCTCCTTGGGCTGTTTGTTTACTCTGTGTTTTGGACTCCACAGGTGGCTAATGTGGCCTTAACAGCAGCTTCTCGACTCCCATAGAGACCGACTTATCTCTCAAACACCAGGGGCCTATCGCAGATTCCCACACAATTACTTCCCCCACTCCTACCACTCTTGAAATGCCTCTCTACCGCGCGCGCACACACTCATTGTCCTGCGTAACTTATAGAGCGTGTCGCGCTTAAATGTCAGGGGAAGAACTCAACGCAAATCATCCCCTGTTGGGAATCATCACAGCAGGAACAAAAAAGGCAGAACTAGGAATAAAATCCCCTAAAATGTTACCAAGCAATCAGAAAGAATCCATTAGGGGATTTTAACCCCATTTTAAATATATATAAACTTTACCTCTATTGCTGCCTTGAAACCTCCTGGGAAGATAATACTTCGAAAGTTTTAATTAATGATGCATTCAAGTCATGTTGGAAAGAACGTATTTATGCGTTGAACACAAATATAGTCATAATTACGAATACGAAACTCAAGATTTTCTTTGAGCCACAAGTTTCCGAATTGTCATTATTATTATAATTTTTTTCCATTTGCAATCTATATTACAGATATTAAAACTTAATTATTGCCAATACCAATAGTTCTTTAACTGACAAGCTCCCATAGAAAATTGTCCCTCAAAGAAAATCCTGCCTCAAACACAATGTGCTCTCATCTCATAAACATGATCATTGTGACTGCAACTGAAGACCACATATAGTTTCTTTCCTTTAGTGAACTCCTGATAAGATAAAGCAAGAGTAAATACTGTCATTTAAGACAATGATTGGCAGATTGCTTGGATATTGCTTTGGGATGTCTGTGGAAAAGTGATTTCACATGGATCTGCATTGTTTTGCAACATCAATCTCTCCTAACTCATTTCATTATCAGTGTTTATTTCAAGCACCGGGACTTGTAATTCACTAAAGAGAATGACAGCAGTCTGTCCATATCTGTGCCAAAAACCAAAGCAAATTTAATAAAAAGCTAAATTTATAGGAACAGTGATGAAAAGTTCTGTTTGGAATGAAAGAAAATGGAAACGCAGACAATGGGAAAGATACAGCGGTGGAATTTAGCACAGCTGTTTTTTGTTAACGCCATTCTGGCTGTGTGAAGATATATTATACTTTGTTCTTCTGTTTCATACATCAAGCTAAAGGAACCAATTAATTCAGAAAATTCTCAAAGACACTTTGGGATTGGGCTGTAATGACACTCTTAACAATAAACAACTTATTAAGCATTCGTTCATTCCTAAATGGCAGTAATGCCATTTATTGAGGTGTGTAAACATAAATGTAGATCCTCTTTTATGTTTAATTTTAAACCAACAATAAATGCTACTACTACTACAGTTTCATTTTGTTTAGTTTCATTTCTGCTATAAATATTATATTTCAAAAAATCTAAACCTACTTGATAATAATTTGACATTTATTCATTAAGCCTTGTGTCTATAAATAAATAAAAAACTTGGTTCCACTTTATATTAAGTGGCCTTAACTACTATGTAATTACATTCAAATTAATCATTTGATACAATGCACTTTTTGTGTACATACATGTTTTTACATTGTACTTATATTTTAAAAACACCTGCATGTAATTACATCTGTAATTAATTTCTGTAATTACATTTATAATTACACTGTTGACCCATCCCTTACACCTTACCCCTACCCTTAAACCTACCCATACCACCAAAGCTTTCCCTAACCTTACCCATATCCCACCTCAATAGCAGCAAATGTGTTTTGCAATTCAATATGAACCCAGTAAGTACATTGTACTTATTTTTTTGATGTAAGTACATAGTAGTTAAGGCCACTTAATATAAAGTGGGACCTAAAACTTTTATACCATTTTCGAGAACACATTTAATGATTCAAAGTCATATGGTGTAACCATCAAGTAAAAAGTACTTTTACTTACATATTGAATACATGTGAGTGTACACATCTTAATAATTATTTTAAAATATTTTAAAGGAGTAAAAATTATTTACAAATATTGTGAAATATGGTTGCACCACATGAGTTTGATTTGATAGGCGAAGTATATTAAAGTATTACATGGCATTTCAGGGAGTTTAGAAACCATGCTTACTGATATAGAGAATAACTTCAGAGTGACTTTGTGCTTTGGAACTTTGCAAACCTTTTTTTTTATGCTCAAACATCAACATTATACACTAAAGAAATGTGAACATGTAAAAAAGCATAATAGGTCCACTTGATAGGTGAAACCAAAATGCAGAAAGTGAAATTTGATTTGCAAACCAGGGGCTGTATTATACAGACTCCCTATCTTAATTCTTGAGTCACTACAAAAATTCTTGGAGACATATTTTTTCTCCTTTCTAAAGGAGGAGTGCACCTTCCACACACACACACACACACATACAAAGAAGTGTATCTGCCAGACAATCGGTGAGAACTGTCGAGTGTGTGCTTCTCGACACCTGCACACCTGCCAGAACTCAAGGAGAAGTGCAAAGCTCTCCAGGAACAAACGTGCAGTTCACCATCCTCCTGGATAGCTTGCAGTACTGCTCTGAAGCCAATATCAAACGTGTGCAGATCTTTTTATAGAGATATTTGTTTTGCGACCAACAGGGCTTCCTGGCAGAGGCTAGCAGTCAGCAGTCCCAGTGCTGCTACAGTCTGCTCTCGGCCAGGAACTGAGTACAACACACAACAGATGCAAGCATCCCAGCTTTATTGGTTAAACAGCATTGTGTTGTCTTGGACTTTTCCCCCCATGTTCCTGGTGCAAAAAATAGTTTTGCAATGCAGAATATTGCAGTAGGATCCATAAACAGATAGGAGTGGATATTATTTAGTTGTCTCACACCGAATGAAGGACTGAGGAGTGGTTAGATCAAAGAGGGTTTTGTTAATGCCATGAAATAATAATTTCTACTAGAGAAATCAGTATTAAAGAAGCATGACTGGAATTGTAACGATGCCCTGAGTGACCCCTTGTAAAAAAAAAAAAAAAAAAAAAAAAAAAGTGTGCTTAATTGTATTGAATGTGCAATTGTAGTGCAAAATTAAAAGTATATTTCAAAATTCTGTACAATTCATATTAATGCAATAAAGGCCACTTAAATGTGTTTTCTATCCACAGGGCTTTCTGCAGAATTAGGATGGCAGTCATCCATCTATCTGTCAATCACATTCAATGCATTCCTGCCCCCTTGAGTGTTTTTTATTAAATGTTCTGGTTCAACTGATTATGCTTTCAGCTACCAAATAAGAGTGTATTACTCTCAGCTACATTAAGCATAGCATACTTTAAAAGAATATTAAGTGCAAACTGAATGTGATGTTTTTGGACACTTAATTGCATGTTCATTAAATCAAAATTTATTGTAGTTTAAATTAATATTAAATGCAAACAGCTGAACTTTAGAGAGCTTTTTTGACCCACTTAAGTAGGACTTTTTATGTGATTTCATAATTTTTTTTTTTTTTTTTTTTAATACTATTAAAATGTACTGCCAAAAGGATTTATAGTGAACTAATAATGTCAATGTGTGTATAATTTGTGTAATGTGTGTCTAATTAATTGTTATGTGTAAATATATATAAATAATCTGCAAGTACAGCTTTTTAAAAATATACGTTTAAGATTTGAAGTACACTACAAGTGCACATTCAATTCAATTAAGCACACTTCTTTTCACAAAGGTTTGTTATGGCTTAACTGTCTCATTGACTGTTGGTTGCACCACGTGACTTTATTGGTCGAACTATATGACTTGGCAGACAAAAATATTAACAATAAAAGTTTATAAATATTGTTTTATTTACAAGAATTTCAACCTTTTAGATTCTTTATTATGATATATAAAAGCATAGTTGTACCACCCTGACATTTTTGACAAATTCAAGTCATTCCATTTCATTTACTCGCAAAAGCCAATTTTTACTTGGGTTTGCCTCTGACGTGTAATTTTGTATCTTATTCCTAACACGAAATGGTCTTGTACTTTCAAGCATTCATTAGTATTCCACTTACTTGAGCAAGCTTCTGATGACCAATGTTTAACAGTCGATACAAGCATCACAGCGCTTCAGTCACATGGGGATCTTGTTCATTTGCAGTGCATTAACAAACAGCTCCAAGTTGTAGAAGTGCTAAAAGTGCAAGCCAAGCAGTAATGCTGAGGGACAGTGAACGAGTTGAAGGGTGTGGAGGGTGCCGATGCACCCCTTTTTGATCTCTAATGAATGATGTATGGACTAGTTGGAATTTGGCTGAGGAAGAAGTTTCTTGAAGCAAATAAACATTGACATCAAGTGCTCTGAACTTTTCCTGATCTTAGTTCATTTCTAGCTGGGAAAATGTAATGAAATGGGCCGGATATATTCGAGAGATGTTGGACGGCCAGGAAGCAAACTCGATGAAGTTAGGGTATGAAAGGTGACAAATAAAGAAAGGCAAAGAAGATAAAAGAGAATCACTTAAAGAGGGATGAAAGGAAGTTAGGGTTGAAGAGGAAGGTGAAACAAAGGCTTTGGGGGTGACAGATTGATGGATCACCCAACGACAACTAGACATTGAGTAAAAGCAGATAGAAAACATGTGCAATCTTGAACATTTCACTCTTGAAATGCAAGCAGTTTAAGTCAATGAGGTCCAAAAGGACAAAAAGGTAAAGTAAAAATAATTGATAGGACTTGACTGGTATGTTCCAGCATCAAACTTCATTGGCCGTGACGTTTGTTCACATGATGTGTGAGAACAAAAGAGGTTTTTCGTTAGTTGATATTAGAGGTTCACATATTCCATATCCATATTTAATGTAGTCTGCATATGTGTGAGAGTGAATAGAGAAGATTATTTTGATTTGTTCATCACTTCAGAATACCTTTATAGGTAACACTTTAGTATAGGGAAGACATATAAACTATTAACTATGACTTTTTCCTCAATAAACTCCTAATTTACTGTGTATTAATAGTTAGTAAGTTAGTAAGGTAGTTGTTAAGTTAAGGTATGGGGTAGGATTAAGAATGTAGAATAAGGTCATGCAGAATAAGGTAATAATAAGTACTTAATAAGTACTAATAAATAGCCAATACTCTAGTAATATGCATGCTAATAAGCAAGTAGTAAAAAGACCCTAAAATAAAGTGTTACCCTTTTATAGTACTTTTTTGTTTTGTTTAGAACTTGCTCTCCCAAAGAGGTCTTTTCAGTTTTCTATAAAATTTTCATATGGAACAGCTAATGAATGGACATATCATGTAGCAGTGCTACGACATCACTTTAGGTTCTGGAATAATGAGTTTGTCCCACTGACCAAAGTCATCAGTGTAGTCCCTCTGCTGGAAAATCCAGCTATGTAAATGGTTTTACATGGTTTGAAGCTACTCAAAGCAGGTGGTCCAAGCTGGTTTAGGAATATAAACAGTCAAACATTCAGATGAGACAGGAGTCAACATATTAGACTATCTTGGTCAATCTGGGCTGCGTTTCTCAAAAGCATTGTGAGCTAAGTTAATCATAGATACGGTTCTATGATATGCTTACAATGCTTTTGAGAAACACAGCCTTGGTTTGAACTGACCACCATGTCTGAATCTGGTTTATCTTGTACAATTTGAATTATCCAGCAGGATTTAGGTGTTTCTTCAACTACAGACACTTTAATTCCCAAGGGGTTGATTATAATTATTTTTTTTTTTTTTTTTTTTTTTTTTTTTAACACATTTTGATCTTGTCAACTTTTTACTGTGCCCTCATTTATTTTTGCTATTTTTAAATAGCATAATTTATTATTTTACACTTGTTTAAAGTTGACTTTCATTTTTTTTTTTTTTTTTTAGCATATCTATTATAAAACAATACTTATTAGTGAAATAAAACATTCAACTATTCATAAGAAAGTGATTTAGTTCGGTTTATTATTATTATTATTATTATTATTATTATTATTATTATTTTTAAATTGAGTGTATTTTTTTTTTATCAACAGTGTCAGTGAAGTGCTTGAGATGAAATATGAGATGTGATGTGTGAAGAAAATATAAAACAATAGGTAAATATAATCTCTGAATCAAATATTTTTTGCATGTCATTTCCCATCAATTCCAAAGTTTTTTTGTTGTTGTTCTTTTTTGTTTTTTTTTGTTTTTTTCAAATTAAGCAAAAAGTGTTTGTCACATTGACTGAAAAAGACTGTAGATTGACGACTGGATGTGAAAAAAAATATTAACAAGGTTTATTAAACAGGAAGGCAGTATGGTGTAACAGCGTGCGTGAAACACAAACATGGACACGAACAACAACCGACAACTGAAGAGTGAGACAGAGCAACATAAATAGAGGGCAAATGAGGGAACTAATAATTAACCGACCTCTCAAAAACAAAAACAAAAACAAAAACAAAAAGATGGACTCACCAGCGCTGCGTCTCCTTCTACCAGAAAGCAGGCCTTATCTGGAGTACCCAGCCTGGATGCTCCGGAACGGCGGCCTCTTTTCCTCAGCCAGCGAGCCCGAGGTGCCCACGGAGGTTGTTCCTAATCCAGAGCTGGAAAACCCCGGAGTCGATGCAAGTGAGGAGATCCATCTCAGAGCCAGGAGTGGATTGTGACCTTATAGACCTGTGGTCTGTGGATCCTTTTCCCACCCAAGTCCCCAACCTCTCATCATCTTCTTCGCCGGTCCCTTCCGAAAATCTTCAGCCCATATCCCTGTCCTGTCGCCCAGCTTCCACCACAGACTTCTGGGGGTTCCAGCTGCGCCTGAACCCTGCACCCCTACAGCGTCATCGGGCTCCTCCCTTCCTACAACCTCACCGTCGTCCTCACTCGCTCCAGCGTTGCCCCAGACATCCGAGTCCCCGTTGGCGCCTCAGTGCCACGAGCCAGCAGCTCAGCGCCAGGCTTCCAGGCCTATGATGTCGCCCTGGTTCGTCAGCTGCTATGTTCCACCGGTTCCTCCACTCACCATGGTTCCGCCTCCGCTGATCGGTCCCAGGGTTCCGTCCGTCCCCTCAGTCAAGCTCCGCCCTGGATCCTCCCACCGTCAGTGCCACCATGGTATCTGTGGCCTACTACCCCAGGCTGCTGCCCGTCACCAACTCCATGCCCTCCATCGAAGCCTCCGCTCTCTTTCCTCATGAACTGTTTCTGTCACGGCGCGAGGACGAGCCTTTCCGAGGGGGGGCGTAATGTCACATGTATGTTCAGTTTAGTTCAGTTCTGTCTTTTCTGCCTTTGTC